>JAGXJF010005742.1:0-105285 GCA_019208055.1 Stipa capillata | reverse complement strand
AACTCGTGTGTATCGGCTACTGATCCAGGGACCGGTACAGTGATCACGAGGGAGTTCCCGGCTTAAAAACCGGGGGCGCCACACAACCTCCATGGCGATATGAAGAAAAGAAGCAAGGGAGAAATGGAAGGGCTCAGAAGATCCATGGACATTGACGTGGAGATGATTTATCAGGCAAGTATGCATTGAGGGGGAGTGTTGAATATAGTCCAATGCATACTTGTAGCAAGATATTTCTAGAAGATTCAAGAGTTCTCATGAATGCCTAAATATTTTCCATGAAAGATATTAGAGATAATTCTTCATGACAAAGTGAGAAGCTTATAAAATACATTGGAGGATTACAAGAAAAAGATATTTGAGAAGAATGCTCTAGAAGAAATTAAAGGTAAGGATGGAAGAGATATTTTTTAGAGGATAATTCTAGAATTAGGGAATATTAAATAGGTGGATATTTTAGAAGAGAATTCTAGAGAAGAGATATTTCTAGTATAAGAGTTTGGATGTGTGCTACTTAGCATTAATCCAACGGACTTGTGTAACTATATATAGGGGTGTCACCCCTCCCTCCATGTAACCAAGAAAAGAAGAAGTGCTACCATGAGAAAGTGATGTATGAGTGGCATTAGGTGAAGTGGTTAGGTAGCCACTAAAGAGTTGTATCAAGTTTATAGTTGTGAATAAAAGAGTTCCCTTATGTAAGAATGTGATCTCCCTAGTAAGCCGTGTACTTCTAATACTTAGTACTTGTTGAGTTGTGATTCGACGTGAGTGGCTCGGTTGCCCGAAATCACAACGGTGCTTTAACATGAGTGACACAGCCACCCAGAAGCAAAGCACTAAGTATAAAAAGAAAAAGTAGTCCGTGTAGAGAGTGTACGTAAGTCCTCATAGTGTGGGTAGTAAGAGCCATCTCGAGAGAGCTATCCCTAACAGTTTACTTTTTATTTTGTAACGCCTAAAGAATTTTGTTGTTTCCAAGTATAAAGTCCATATCATTCATAAGAAAGTGTACAATTTCTAAGTAGAAAATTTATGGTTTCACTAGCAACAGGCGTATGTGTACTGCACGTTTTTCACACTATGTATTACTAGCGTCAAAGTTTCTTGAATAAATAAATAGCACGATAAAAATAAAACTTTAAGCATGAAAGCTAGTACAAATTGAAATTAGGAAGTAATTAGAAGCAATAAGCACGAGAGCGATTAGGAGAGGGTGTAAATCTTTATCTACAACCATTAAATGAAGAATTATGAAATAGATTAAAGATTTTAGACGGCCGAGATTGAAAGTATCATATCCTAATTCATGTTTTTTGTATTGTTATAGATAGTAGAAAATGCCGTATTACAAGCGGAAAGTTAGAAATTTGACCGAAAAGTCTGTGGATTCTGAGTAGAATTGTTGTATTATTCGGGTACGAAGTTAAAAGTTCCGAGTACAAAGTATGATTTGTGCGTAGAAAGTTCGTGGCTTCTAGCAGAAAGTCGTATTATCGAGGTAAAAAGTTAGAAGTTCCGAGTAGAAAATATGGTTTTCTGAGTAGAAAGTTTATAGTTTCTGAGTAGAAAGTTATATTATCGAGGTAGAAGGTTTGTTTCGAAGTAGAAATGTTGTATTATCTCAGTCAAACTTAGACCTATCTAGCAGCACTACTACAGAATCCCTTGTCTCAGACCGTTCAGAAAGCGCATCCCTGGCGGTTTTCTGAACCGTCCGAGGACAAGGGTTTAGGATGACCAAATCATCACAAGCGGTTGCTTGAGAACCTCTTGTGATATGATTTTCAATTGTAACAAAAAAGAAAAATCCATCCCTCGACGGGCCCATCGGCCAGCGTGACGGCGAGGTCGAGGAAGCGGGATCCGGGTGTGGCGACGCTGGAGGCTGCGCATCTGCGTGAGTGGACACCACCGGAGGTCGGCTCCGTGCAAGGCAATACAGTGGCTACCGGATCTAGGCATGAACGCCGTCGGAGGCTATAGATCCGCTTGAGGCAACACCGTCGGAGGCTGGATCCGCGTGAGTGGATGCCATCGAAGGTCAGATCTGGGTGAGGTGACGCTGAAGCCACTTGATTCGGGCGTGAATGACACCGGAGGCTACAGATCCACGCGAGGCGATGCCACCAGAGGCCAGATCCGAGCAAACCAACATCGGAGGTAGTCCACCGGATCCGCTAGATATAGCTAGAGCGAGGTGCGATGGTGGATACTCAAGTCTAGAGGAAGAGTGAGACTGTGAGATGGTCCGCTGGTGAATGGAGGGAGATGGAGATGCGAGGGGACAAAAAGAGATCGAGAGAGGGAAGGAGGTAGGGGTGCATGGCTGGCTACCGGGACTTAGGGATTGGGGACTCAGAAGCATCTTATATGACATGTGGAAAGTGGGCCGGATTCAGTGGATAAGATATTGGGATTTATAGACGTTTAAAAAAAATCATATGTGATGATAATGTTGATGGTTTTTTAAAATCCGCCTGTGATTATAAGTAAATTTTTTATAAATCTATCTGTAATATTATTTTTTATAAAAACCACTCATGGATAATCCTATCACGTATGAATTTTAGTGAAAAATCTGTTGACTAGAGGTCTTGTAAGATATTTTCTATAATAGCGTAGAAAAGACGTGGTTTTTGATAAAAACATCGTCTGTATAGAATGTCGTTGGCTTACGAGTACCATTTTTACTATTTTGTTTGGTTGCCGTTGAACCATAATACATATTATTTCATGAAGCAACAGTGGAAAAAGGAAAACAGACCACGCTGAGTGCCCCCTTGAAAGTTGTCGCCTTATGTTTTGATCGTGTATTCAACTATATCTAAAATGTAAAACACGGGGCCCCAAGCAAAAAGCAAAATCCACTGTACACAACCTATTGGATTACGTTAGCAAACCGGACAATTGAAGTTGGCCACGCGTGCAGCACTGCACGCAGAAAAGGAAACAGGGACGCGCGCCGGGCTCTTTAGGCCGTCCGATCTGACCTGTCGAACCACTCGAACGGTTGACCGGGTGTCGCTCCCTTATCTCGTCAACTCTACCTTGGTCGTTGGGATATGCTATCCATATCAATATGATCAGTTATGTATAAAATAAAATAATAAACAGAGATATGGACTACTTATAAAAGAAATCAACTATTGACTTAACTGTAAGGTAGAATAAAATAGATATAGCATTTACATGATAGCATGAATTTGTGCAGTAAAACTTTTCTAGGTCATACAATTGACTAGAAGATCCTATCAACCTTAGAATACAAATTAAATAGGTAAAATTTGCCAGAACACATTGTTATTTTGCTGACATTTTTGTAAAACATCGTAAATGTTCGTCTTTGCTCAGTACCATTATGATTTCTAGTTTATTTGTCACAACACAATGCACCTATTAAAAAAAATTTAGACCAACCATCAAGAAAAGATATGTGAAAAGTCATTTTTGCCCCTAAGTCTCTCCTCTATCTTGTCTTCCTTCTCTCCCCAATGTGTAGGGCCCACATGGGATGCATCTTCTTCCTCCTTATTCCCCACACCTCTCTGTTCTCAACTTCTTGGGACCAAGCATGGAGTGGGAGCTGTTCTCACTCCCAACTACTTGAACCCGACATATATAGCTGCACAACCGGGGAAAGCAATCGTAGATATATACCTACTTTCATACCTTCTTGGCCCATAAATCAGTTTTTAGTGGGTGCAATGTATTGTGGCAAAGAAACCAAAAATCATAATGATGTCAAGCAAAGTTAGACATTTGCAGTGTGTTTAGATAAATGTCGTAAAATAATGACGTCTTGTGGTAAATTTAACCAATTAAATACATGTACACACCGTTATCCCGTGTCAAGATTCTTTTGTCTTCGTCCTTCAAACAGCCCAAAAATATAGGGCTGCGTTGACATCAGGGGATATGGATAACGGCCCTATCTCATACGCAGTTTCCAACACCACCACCGGGGCGCTTGTTCTCCGAAGTTCCCCCGACGAATTTTCCAAGCAGCTTGTGCCGTGCGTATGACGCTGTTGTATCCTCGTTGCTTTTAAGTCAGAATTACCTAAACAAACTAAATGATACGCCGCACGTTGCCGCGGTTATAACATATTAATTAGAAGTGTGAAAAATCAGTATAAGTAATATAGCCGACAGTAAAATAATTTGCTAAGAAATTAGCATGGATATAAATACTCTCGTGATGCTCGTAGCATTGAATAATGATAGTTTAAAGGAATGAGCTAAGAGTGGAAAAAAGAATTGAAGAATATAGTTATAATTCATATGTAGAACGGAAATTCAGTTAATGGTTGCTTGTGAGTTTGGGGTGACGAAGAGAAGAAATTAGGTCACCATGGATGAAAAAGGGTATTGATGGATCTCGTGAGTTTTGAAGTAGATGAAGAGGTAACTGCTATGTTAGGGCAAGAATTAATTTGAGCACTTGATTTGTATCTAATGGCCAGGGAAGAAGGCCCTAAACCTCGTTGGTTCGAGACGGATCAAATTCACATACTCCTTTCATATAGTCCAAAGTATAATTTATAATAATATTATAGTTATGGACACTTCCTAAATTGGTCCAAGAAAACAAAGATGCCCATTGGTACTCGAGTTTTCCCCGATCGAGTCTGCCAAGCTAGCTTCGGATTGATCACGGAGAAACCCTTATCTTGTTTGCATCAATAATACTCATGCGCTACGTACTACCTTTCTGTTGTTTTTCCTTGAGACAAACGTATGAGCTTTCTTACAGCACTTGCATGTCCACTGACCTGCAAGCCGGATCAACTATTCGACCAACAGAGATAACCCTGCCCACCTATGTGTTACTATATGTTCCAGGACAAAAGGACTTCTTTATTAAAAAAAACCATTTCGTAGAAGACATTTTCATATACACATGCAATGTCACAAAGCATCGTGTTAAAACTAACAAACTGGTGCAGCGCTTGTACAACAAATAATTAACAAACATAACAGGTACAACACATGCCCACACGCAGAGCATGGAGCGCTCCACAGGTAGCAACTGTGCCGGCAAGCTCACCAAAGCAGACAACACATAGGACACGCATGGCACATGTCATTTCTCCTGCATGCATGCAAGACTAGACGCCAGAGGATCAGCGGCTCCGGCGATACAGGGAGTAGGCGTTGAGGACGGCGAGGAGGACGAGGACGAGGGAGGCGATGATGGCGAGGAAGGTGGAGCCGCCGATGTGGCGGCAGAACTTTCCGTAGATGTTGCAGATCTTGTTCCAACGGGTGTGTGAGTTCCCCTTAAGCCCCACCCACGCCACGGCGCCCGCTGTGCCGGTTGCTGACGCCATGATGGCCGCGTAAAACTGCCATGCGATGCGCACAAGATTACTTTGGTTTTCAACTTCTTGACTTTTAAGAAATCAAACCTGCTGGCTATATCTAGCTGGGTAAAGTGACCTCCATGTTTGGTCACGAACTCCTTTGATTTCCCATGAATAATAAATTTGATTGAAATAATGTCTGAACCCCTTGTTCTCAAACACTTGACAATTAATTTTTCTAATCTTTAAGCAATAGTATTTTCTTAACATACATGGAGGTTGTCATAAATTATTCGCTGATGCTATCATGCTCCAGTTACAAATTAATATTTGCTAACAAAACTAACTGTCTAGTTAAAGCTAGTCCCGTACACTTTGATAAGTCTATAAAGAAAGCAGTGCCAAGTTGCCAAATGCCTGCAAGTACATATCTGAGAACAATTCAAAGGAGTAGTTAAGTTATTTACCACATCAAGCAGAATGAGGAGGAAGAGCGTCTTGGTAGAGGAAGCCGAGCTCGAGATGGACTTAAGCGAGCTGGCGGCCGTCAGCAAGCTATACAAGCACGTCATGCACAGCGCCACAAGCAGGTATCTACAAGTAGATCGAGCAATATATATAGAGTACCATACAAATCAATACAGGTTACACACCTAACCGAGCTTAATCTCGGAGATATGACGACTCACATGAGCGCCGGTGAGTCTTTGAACTGGGCTGCGACTGGCGCGAGTCTGAACGGCGGCGTTAGCACCACGGGCACGATCACCGTCTGCTTGGCGGTGACCAGCACGACGAGCCCCGAGAGCGACACCGCGAACAGCAGCAACCTCAGGACGAGGTCGGCGCAGAAGAGGTTGGCCGGAGGGGACGCCGGTGCTCCCCCCGACTCCGGCGCAGTCTTCCCGCTGTCCTCCACCGTGGCCATGGCTTCGGGCGCGCGGCTAGCTAGCTAGCTGGAGGGATTTGCAGTTTGCCACAGATTTAATGGGTTGCCAAGACGTTGTGGCACGGCTGTGCATTGTTTTATAGCCGCCACCGGGTGGCACATACGTGAGACTGCACGCTGTCACAACGTACCCTTGATTGCAGACTGCCGCAAGTAGGTATGTTTGGCTTTGACTAGTGACTAGTCCGCGAGCAGTAGGGTAATCCTTGTACGCCAACTAATTTTATGTATCTTGCGTCTTTTCCCTAAAAAAACGTAATTATCTTGCGTCCATTATGTCACAGCCTTGTTCACACATGGAAAGTCTGCAATACTTTGTTTGCACAATAACCGAAGATGGTGGACCATATTTAGGGCTTATTTGGTTAGGCAGGAAATAACCGGGATCACGGTTCAATCTATGTGGAACTTCCCGCCAGGGAACCAATCCCGTGTTTGCCCATTGGCACATTTGGTTGAGGCCGGGTCACGAAAATTCCTGATCCAAACCGCGTCGATCCACGGGGCTAGAAAACATCGTCTCTAACCCGTGGAACGAATCCGCGCGAAGGGTGACGTGTTGTCCTCGTCCTCGCATGACCTACCCAGCAACCGTGTGCGGCGCCTCCTCCAGCGGACCTACCCAGCAACCGTGTGCGGTGCCTCCTCCGACGCAGCAACGGTGACATCAGGGCCCACTTTCTCCTCCCTCGTGAGCCCCCACTTCTCCTCTTCCTCCTCTTCCTTCTCCGGTGATGACATTGTTCTAGGATTTTGATATTTTCAGCGAATTCTCAGGCGTCTGGGCTGATGGTTCTGATGCAATGCGATGGGTTGATTCCAAAACGATTCTTGACCGGGGATTTCGTTTCGGGTAAATATGCAATCGAGCGTTGATTTTGGCTTGGTTCATTCCCTAAACGGCATGTGCGTTTGCTGCGTTGGCGATCCTAGGCTCTTTTGGTGATCTGCAACTCTCGTGACGGCGACATGCATGCCGGCGTTCCATGGATTTCCCATGTGTGCATTTACCTTGTAATAATTCTTGCCGGTGATATATCTGTAATTCTTGCAATGCATCGAGGTTTTTTCTTCAGTGATTTTAGAATTTTCACTTGTAAGAATTTAATCATAAAGCAGAACATGGAACTAGCAGGTTACTTCAAGTCATGATGGGTATTCATACGGGTTTGTGATCTTTTCCCTTTTCTTGGAACTTGTTGATGTTCTTTGGTCAGAGAGGTTGGCTGTGAACTGGCGGATTCCAAAATCTCAAAATTTACACCGCGTTTCAGTAGAGTGCCTATACGACTCTTGTTCACTACTCTACCAACCATTCTGCCTTAAAATTTCTGCACTTCAGTTTTTAGAGAGCATATAAGTATGACCTTAGTATTAATTAGAGACTGATGTTTCTCTAGTTGGTTGCGCTCATGCAAGTTTGTTCAAAAGGTCCAATTGTAACCTAGACAGCACGGATACGGATACGCGGATACGTATCAGGCCGATATGGATACGCTGATACGTTAATTTTTTTAAACACCGATACGAGGATTAGACTGGGTTACTTTATAAAACAAAATAAATATTACACATTATCAAAATTTGAGCAGAAAATATATGAGGATGCATGGTGTAAGTTGTAGGTTTGCATATCTTTGTGATACATGTATATCTTTCTTTTGCTCCATTTCAGTTGAGCAAGTCGCCACCTGCCCATGAAGTCCTCCAGCTGAGCTAGGCTAGGAAGGAAAAGTTCAATTGCCAAGAACGTAATTTTGTAACTTGTCAACTAAAGATGACATTGTAAGTATAGCACAATGTACGATCACCTTGGAAATTGAAGTGTTGATTGTACTTCTCCGTTGTCTTGAATAATACCGCATAAGGTGCACAAAAGACATATCAAAGTAACATATAGCAAATAATTATAGCAAAAGGAGGTTTAATATGTGAAGTTCAACATAAAAAGCATAAATTGCCTTAGTTTAGTCTAGACTAAAAGACATATTGAAAGATAAATATGAGACTATAAGTTTCTATTCTTGAGGTCTGCTACTCTCTATCTTAGTTATGTTGATCTTTGTTGTCCTTCACCACAATAGAAGCATCAACATCTCCGAAAAACACACACTCCAACTCTGGTTCTTCAACAGAGAGGTCCACAACTTCTAGAATGCCAACGCTAGTTAAAGATTCAAAAGCATCTCCTCCCACATCCCACATTCTTGATGCTCCTATCTTGTATGCATTTGACCTTCTTGATAGGAGCCTTATTATGCACAAAGACCAAATCTTCTACATCTCAACAGTTAAAGCATTTCTTTTTACACTATGGATGAAGCCATATGTGCTCCAGTTCATTTCACAATAAGATGATACTGGTTGGTGAATCAACTTGGGAACTAAGTTTTGCATTGGAGCAAGAGCCCATCTATCATAGATGGAATCAAAGTCAGTGAATTCATCCGAACAAGTGAAGAACTTTGAAAACTCTGGCGCCACTCTTGTCAAATCTTTTTGTATAGGGATAGGGAAGAATTTTTTGAAACATATCATTCGCTCTTTTGACACATCATTATCCTTGTGTGGGGGCACATGACCAGCATTTTCATCGAGTCATTCCTTACTATTATATCTACAAAAAATAAAACGAGAAGAGTAAAGATATTCGAATAGGTATATGAATATGTGAGAACTAAAGCTGAAATATGAAATTTAGCATATGAGAAGAGTAAATATATATGATACTTTGGATTAAGTGAGGGCATCAAAGAATGGAGTGGAGTGTTGCCTTTATACCAATGTTCAATAAATATATTCTCAATAACCTTCCAAAAGGTGGACTGCCCTGCTTGTTCAATTTCCTTTCCTTAATGTTGGCATTATCTTTTTTGATATAGTCTCAATCGTTGAATCCCACATCTCATAAATCAGATGAAGACATGGTGTATCGGTGTCCGCCACACGTATCATTTCCTATGTAGGCTCTGTAAATCTAAAAATTGTAATTAACATCGTCCCACCACACATCACTAAGTATCTTTTCTTTGACTGTGGCTTCCATCTCTGTATTTATCCACTATTCACAAATTACCATGTTTTGGAGAGCTCTCTTGACCAACAAAAGCCGCCTCAACATAACCATAATGGAGGTAAATCTTGTTTCGGGCCACAACAAGTAATTTTAGGTTGCTAAACTCATTAAACATAGAGAGTCACATTCCACGGTTCATTATGAAATTCTTGCTTAAAGTAGCACCTTCTCTAACTGGACTTATGAATTTTATTTCATCGTAGATTGCTAGTGCTTCCTCATCATTGTCCCTTGGTCTTTTTGCATGAAAAATGCTCTTCAAAGCTAATTCAGAGTATGCACAACACAAAGTGTCCAAAAAATGTGACAATACTTCTTTGGGACAATTGAACCTACACATTTGCAATTGGAAACATTGTCAGCGATGACTAAGCAACATTTTTTGGACCCAGTTCTTCAATAACATTAGTCAACTTCTTAGCAATGTACTCCTTTGTCTTCACCTCACTGCTGGCATTGATAGCCTTCAAGAACATTGCTACATTCCCACAAAATGCAATGAAGTTGACAAAATGTCAACTCTATGAATCTAACAATCCATCTTGATGGGGGGAACCCCTCCGGGTAGGCCCAGCACAGGGAGTCGGCCCAACAGGCCCGGGGAGTCCCACGAAGGCCCACTCGGATGAAGGCCCAAGCGAAGCCCACACGGAAGCAACGTCCGGGTGTCATCAAGACTGGCGTTACAACCTCATCAAGACAAGTGTTTCGCTGGCGTGAAGGCTGGCGTTACTCGGAGAGTTAAACAGAGTAAAGACGCAAATTAAAGTACGCAGTTACTGTAGCTCGGCCGACTGGCCGAGTCGGCATATGTAAATCCTATATAAGGCAAGGCTAGGGCACCCATTCAAGGGGGCTAGATTCTTACGCATTGTCTTCTACTTCTAGACAAGAGCAACCTCCATCTTTCTGTAACCTTTCTCGCACAAGATCAACAATACAATCAGCAGGAGTAGGGTATTACCTTTGCCATTGGAGGGCCTGAACCTAGGTAAAATCTCTTGTGTGAACCCGCTTAGATCTTCCACTTGCGCTCCCCAAATCCTACTAGAAATGTATATTGCCGCGAAATCCCTACGACAGTTGGCGCGCCAGGTAGGGGACGAGCATGTTGGAGCCATGATCCAGGCGGGATCCTCTCTAGCTTTTGACGACAAGCTGGTGGCCGGCGACGTGCCGTTGCCCACTGCTTTTGCCGTGCACCTCGAAGGCACGGAGTTTCTCTTCGGAAGCCTTTGCTTTGTGGCCGACACCTTCAGCCAGCTAAACCTCCAAGATCTGCTTCCCCATTCCACGGTGGAGCCAGAGCCCGGACACCTGCTGGGATCTCCATCCGCCCCAAGCAATGGCATGAAGCATTCACAACTCATTGGCATGGTTGGCTCTGAATCCCTCCTCCCCGTCCTGGATTCCGAATCTGATGGGGACGAGGGTTCGCATAGCCGAACCTCCTCGACCGAGGTGTACGTGGTCGCGCCCGGCGCCACGAACATCGCAGGCACGACGGCCACGGTGGCCAGGGCGATGGACGAGCACCTGCTCACGCCCATTGATGGGCAATCGGATGCTGAGAGGGCCATGGAGGCATCTCGGTAGGCCATCCTGGCCGAGCAGGAGCGTCTTCATCAGGAGAGAGCAGCTCTCGAGGCACGAGAGCGCCAACATGACGAGCCTCACGGTTCACGCCGACGTTCGAACCGGCGTGCTTCCTCAACCGCCCAGAGGAGCCGAGTCATCTATGCCCCTCTCTTTGGGCGAGAGCAAGACGGTGTCCCTGTTTACCAAGCACCGGCCCAAAACCTCATCGCAGCTGCCGCATTGGTCGACTCGTTCCCGCCTCCAGCGGACAGCCCTGAGGCAGAGACCTACTGCCTAGTCGTCACCCTAATGAAGACAGCGGTGGAACAGCAGAATGAGGCTGCCTCGGTAAGCGACCGGCTGGCCTCCGGATCCGCGTGGAGCCAGCCCTCAGCGGCTCCGAGTCACCCATCACCGTGGGCTCGTCGCAGCCGAGCCGCTCCACGAACCGGCGCCCTGATGCCTGCTAGGAGATCAACCGGCTCCAAGCGGAGCGTCGTTGAGCCGACTCCCCCCAAGCCCGGGCAAACAATGTCCGTGACGCTCGTGACGACATCGAGGGATGCGGGCTGAGCGTCGTGGCGACGAGGTTAACCAGCCTGGCGGCTCGGCCTCCACCGGTCCGCTATGCTTCAGCAGGCGGATTCGTTCCGAGCCATTTCCGGATCGGTTCCGGATCGCCAGCGGCGTCGACAAATACGACGGCACTGCCAAGCCGAAAACTTGGCTTGCCGACTACTTAGTCGCATGCAACATTGGAGGGGGCAATGAGCATGTCGCCCTTCAAAGCCTTCCCCTGATGCTTGAAGGGTCGGCTCGGGTATGGTTTAACAGCCTGTCCGAAGATAGCATCTACGACTGGAGGGATCTCCAGAGGCCTTCGTCAAAAACTTCGAAGGCACCCGCAAGCGACCAGGGAATGCGCAGGACCCGTGGCTCTGCGTCCAGAAAAAAGCAGAGTCGGTCCGTGACTATATCCAGCGTTGGACTCGGCTGTGAAACTCCATTGAGGACGTATCCGAGACACAGGCCATCCAGGCCTTCTCCCAAGGAGTCAAGTATGAACTCCTGAAGCACAAGTTGGCCAGGTCTAATATACAGACCATGGGCCGGCTAATGGAAGTCGCCAGCAAATACGTGACTGGAGAGGAAGCCATGCGGTACGAGGACAAGGGCAAGTCAAAAGCCGAGTCCTCAAGCCATAAAGTCCCCACCGACTCAGGTCGGAAGCGCGTCGACAATCGCCCCTAGAAGCGAAAAGCTGGTGGCGGAGATGGGGTCAGCGGAGCCGACCTAGTCGCGGCCGCTGAGCGCGATGCCTAGCGCGGCGAGGGCGGCCGGAAGAAGGAGTGCCCGTGGCAGCAACGCAAGGCGCCGAGGCTCACCTTCGAGGAGATCATCGATAAGCCTTGCTCCTTCCACAGCACTGCCGACTACCAAGCGGGCCACTCAACCTGGGAATGCAGCTTCCTGAAGCGCCTTTGGAAAGAAAAGCAACCCAAGCCCGACGCCGGCGGAGAAGGAGGCTCTGCTGCGGGTGGCGGCTCCGTGCAGTATCCCCCGCAAAGGGGCGTACTTATGATCTTCCAGGGATCCGACTCCAAAAGGGTCGGAAGCTGCAGTGCCGCGAGGTGAACGCGACGGTACCGGCAGTTCCCCAGTGGCTAGATTGGTCTGAGGTGCCAGTTAAATTCAGCCGACTCGACCACCCAGATCGTGTCCCACACCCGGGCAAACACCCTTTGGTGGTAGATCCGCAAGTCGGCGGATTTAAACTTCACAAGGTCCTTATGGATGGTGACTCCAGCATTAACATCATCTTCATGGACACCTTGAAGAAGATGCAGATCCCGGAGTCCCAGCTCCGTCCCAGCAGCACCACCTTCCATGGGATAGTGCCTGGGAAGTGCGCCAAGCCATTAGGCCAGGTCTCCCTGGAAGTTGTGTTCGGTGAACCGAACAACTTCCGAGTCGAGACCTTGACCTTCGAGGTAGTCAACTTCAAGAGCGCCTACCACGCGATCTTCGGCCGCCCGGCCTATGCCAAGTTCATGGCTAGGCCGTGCTATACATACCTCAAGCTGAAGATGTCGGGTCCGAAGGGGGTCATCACCATAACTGGCGACTTCGAGCGCTCCAACGAGTGCGACATCGCCAGTGCAGATATAGCCGAATCCATGATTGTGGCTCAGGAGCTGGAAGGCATCTAAAGGTCTCTTGACCCTGATCAAGCTCCACCCAGTAAGAAGGCGGTGACCGAGTCCACCTTCCAATCGGCCAAGGACACTAGACGTGTCTAGGTCCACCCTGAGGATCCGTCCAAGACGGTCCAGATCAGAACTGACCTTGAGGCTAAATAGGAAAGCGCGCTCATCGATTTTCTTCGTGAGAATTGGAGCATCTTCGCATGGAAGCCAGCTGACATGCCAGGTGTACCCAGGAAGTTCACCGAGCACTCCCTCAACGTCGCCAAAGACGCGAAGCCGGTCAAGCAATCTCTTCGCCGCTTTGCTGAAGACCGGTGTAAAGCTATTGGAGAAGAGATCACCCGACTCCTCGTAGCCGGGTTCATCAAGGAAGTTCTTCACCCAGACTGGTTGGCAAACCTAGTCCTGGTTCTTAAGAAGAACAAAACTTAGCGCATGTGCGTGGACTACACGTCCCTGAACAAGGCATGCCCCAAGGACCCGTTCGCGTTGCCTCGCGTCGATCAAGTCGTCGACTCCACGGCCGGTTGCGAATGTTTATGTTTTCTGGATGCCTATTCAGGCTATCACCAGATTAAGATGAAAGAATCAGATCAAATAAAGACTTCTTTCATTACACCGTTTGGGGCTTTTTGTTATATCACCATGCATTTTGGTTTGAAAAATGCTGGTGCAACATATCAACATTGTATGCAGAAGTGTTTGCATGACCAGATAGGCAGGAATGTCCAAGCTTACGTTGACAACATTGTGGTGAAGACAAAAAAGAGTGCGGATCTCTTGACTGACTTAGCCAAAATCTTCGCCAATCTCAGGAGATTCGACATGAAGCTCAATCTGGAGAAGTGCGTCTTCGGAGTTCCTTCCAGCAAGCTACTAGGCTTCATCGTTTCCGAACGAGGAATCGAGGCGAACCCGGACAAACTTGATGCCATCATCAAGATGGGCAAACCGAAGGATCTGAAGGCTGTCCAGCGCCTAACCGGGTGCGTAGCCGCACTAAGTCGGTTCATTGCTCGACTCGGTGAGAAGGCTTTGCCTTTTTACTGACTCCTCAAGAAATCCGACTCCTTAAGCGCCTTCTGTCAACGCCTCCAATTCTTGCTGCACCAATGGAAGGAGAGCCCATGCTGCTCTACGTCGCGGCCATGAACCATGTGGTCAGCATTGTCCTAGTGGTGGAACGTGCAGAAAAAGGCCGAGTACAGAAGGTGCAGCGACCTGTCTATTATATCAGCGAGGTCCTCTCCGAGTCGAAGCAGCGCTACCTGCACTACCAGAAACTCGTTTATGGCGTGTTCTTGGCAACACGGAAGCTGGTTCACTACTTCCAACCCACTCGGTTACCGTGGTCAGCCATGCCCCTTTGTCTGACATCATCAACAACAGGGATGCCACGAGCCGAGTTGCTAAGTGGGCAATTGAGCTCATGCCTCACGACATCAGCTACGAGCCTCGCAAGGCTATCAAGTCTCAGGCTCTCGCGGCTTCATCGTCGACTGGACTGAAAGTCAGTCCCTTTCGACTCAAGTGCACTCGGAGCACTGGGTCATGTACTTCGACGGCTCGAAGATGCTCGCGGGCACGGGGGCTGGAGTCGTCCTCATCTCCCCCAAAGGCGACAAGCTCAATTACATGCTGCAGATCCACTTCGCCGCCTCCAACAATGTAGTGAAATACAAGGCATTGCTGCATGGCTTGCGCATCGCAGTCTCACTTGGCATTCGCCGACTCCTTTGCCGCGGCGATTCGGATCTGGTGGTGCAGCAAGTGATGAAGACGTGGGACACCAAGGACCCCACCATGGCGGCATACTGTGCTGCCGTGCGTCGGCTAGAAGGTCATTTTGAAGGCCTCAAACTTCATCATGTTCGTCGAGCTGACAACGAGGCGGCCGACTCTCTCGCCAGGATTGGTTCCGCTCGTAAAAAGGTGCCACCTGGAGTGTTCCTTCAGCAACTTTTTCAACCGTCCGTTAAACTGGAGTCAGCAACCGAGTCATCTGAAGTCGGGTTGCAAGACCCTGGACTGGCCCACCAAGCCCAGGAAGGTGTCCTGGCGGTTATACCACTCTGGACTCAGCCGTTCCTTACTTACCTTCTACGTAAGGAGCTTCCCGAGGATCTGACTGAAGCACGCCGCATTGTGTGCCGCGCTCGAGCTTACACCATCATTAATGGTGAGCTCTACAAGCGCAACACCACGGGAATCTTCCAGCGTTGCATCTCGCCGGAGGAAGGCCAAACGCTGCTCGAGGAAATCCACTCGGGACTTTGTGGTCACCACGCTTCGTGGGCATTGGTCGCCAAAGCTTTCCACCACGGTTTCTTCTGGCTCACTGCCCATGCTGATGCAGAAGAACTCGTTTGAACCTGCGAAGGATGCCAGAGGTACGCCCGCCAATCACACATGCCGGCTACCGCGCTCAAGACCATCCCCATCACGTGGCCCTTTGCCGTGTGGGGGCTCGACATGGTGGGTCCGCTCAAGACAGCATGAGGGGGTTTCTCTCACCTCCTTTTGGCGGTGGACAAATTCACTAAGTGGATTGAGACCAAGCCTATCATGAAGCTTGATGGTCCGACTGCCGTCAACTTCATGAAGGGAGTCATCTTCCGATTCGGTATCCCTCACAGCATCATCACCGACAATGGCAAGAACTTCACTGCTGAAGTCTTCCGCCAGTTTTGCCGGGATCATGGAATCCGAATTAACTTCACCTCTGTGGCCCATCCGCAGTCCAACGGCCAAGTTGAGCACTCCAATGCACCCATTCTTCAAGGCATCAAGCCCCGGCTGTTAGTCCCATTACAACGGGCCGCCGGCTGCTGGATCGACGAGCTTCTGTCTGTCCTCTGGAGTTTAAGGACTACTCCAAACCGGTCGACTGGCTACACGCCTTTCTTCATGGTTTACGGAGCCAAATCCGTCCTGCCGAGTGACATCCTCCACGACTCCCCGCGAGTCACAGCATACGTGGAAGAGAATGCCGAGTCGGCAAGATAGGATGATCTTGATCTCCTGGAGGAAGTGCGGGAATTTGCCCTTTCACGCTCGGCCATCTATCAACAGAACTTGCGTCGCTATCACAGTCGCCAAGTTCGGGGCCGAGTCTTTAACAAAGGAGATTTGGTCCTCCGACTCATCCAAGATAAGGCGGGCATGCACAAGTTATCTCCGCCTTGGGAGGGCCTGTTCATCATCAACTAGGTGCTACACAACGGCGCCTACCGACTGGAGGACCCGGCAACCGGCACAGTCACTGAAAGGACTTGGAACATTGCTCAGTTACGTCCCTTTTTACTTAAACTTTGTACTTCCAGCAGTTCATTGTTTAATCATAAGTAAACATTTGTTTCCCTCGAGCGGCACTCGGGAAGCACTTTGTTTCTACACTTTTATGTTGGACTCTTTTTGTCTCTTTTCATGTTCAACTATGTTCCCTTGGGCACTCCCTGGGGGCTACGCTTAAAAACCGAGTGGCTTGACTCCCGGGCAACCCCCGGGGGCTACCTCAACCACTGGGTGATTTATCACTCGGTACAAGTTATTTCAGATCTCCTAATTTTGTTTCTACACGAGCATCTAAGTAAACGTTACGGTACCTAAGGCCTACTCTTCGTCCCCAACTACAGTCGCAACCTGGCTATCCGGTTGGCAAGAGCAAAAGCTAAAGGTCGGCCTGCACGCGAAAAGATTCGACTCGGCACAAAAACAAATTTGGACGAACCAAATAACTTGTGCAAAATAAATTGACAGTATTTCAGTTCAAAATAAAACATAGTTTTTACAGCTTTCTTACTTGGCATACCGAGAGATATTACATAATAATTCTATTCTTCTGCAGCCGGCTCCACGCGCTCCTCCAGGTCAGTGAACTCGATGATCCGACTGGCGGCGCGGCGGACTCGGGAAAGCAGCTCGAGGGGGTCGACCGGATTGCCCTTCGCGTCGAGTGGAGCTCCAGCAGAAATATTGTCGACATGAGCATCGGGGTGGTGTGCCAATACCATCGCCAGCGCCATGCCGGCTCCCGAACGTGCCGCTGACTCCTTCCACTTCTCCACCTCCACCGAGCCTTGCGAGAGCTTGTCGGCGAGGGCGAAGATGTTGGAGCTCGCCTCTTCATCAGGCCAAAGCGTGGAGCAGAGGGCTTGCGGGGCTGACTTCATGCTCTGCACCAAGCTCTTTACCTGGAGGAGTCGGTCCTCCACAGTGACGACACAACTGGACATCATTTCAGGTGTCCAGAATGCGTCAAGAGCTTCACGTGCTGGGCCTGACAGCGCTTGAAGTTGGAGCACCGCCTTCCTCGGCTGTTCCTCCAGCTCTAGGCAAGCATCTGGGTGCGGTTATGGCAAGGAAGCTGAAAAATGCATAAAATTGACAAAGGACGCGGAGACTTACCGAGTAGAGTCTCATTGGCCTTTTTAAGATGCCTCATGAGCTCTCTCTCGCACTTCTCCCACTTGACGACAGCAGCCGAATGCCGGTTCTGCAAGTCGGTCAAATTCGCGAGGAGCCCGTCAACCTGCCCCTGGAGCTCGTGGTTCGCAGCCTTCATCCCGTCATATTGCACCACCAGCTGCTGATGCTCCGTCTGCAGCAGGGCGGCAGTCTTCATATTTTCGCGAGCTTCCCTCAGCTCGTTGTCAAACTCGGCCACTTTGGCATCGAGCATTTCTCTTACTCTAACCATCGGGATCACGCCCTTCAGATCCTACCGAAGTCGGGCGTTTTCAGCTTCGACGTCTGCCGACTCAAGAAGGTCAAAACCAACAAAACCTTAAGGCAAAATAGCTAATGACTCGGATATTTACTCCCGATGGCGGCGAGCTTCTCCTCGAGCTGCTGACTCTTGGCCCTTTCTTCAGCCAACGCCTTCTCAAGGAAGACGTTCCTCTCCGCGAGGGTTTGGCTGCTTCCGCCGAGTTGGACCGCAGCCTGGACAAGGGGAAATTTCGAGTCAGCATGACCTGAGTTAATAAGTCTCCAACCGACTCAACCAGTCGGCTCGAGACTCGGGGGCTACACCCACTGGGTGCACTGATCGTGCTCCCAGTGTTAAATATCAAACAAAGTTCAAATGCGAGAACTTACCCCGATGGAAGATCCCAAAACCTCGGCCGAGTCCGCCAAGGTCTTGGCCGCGTCAGTAAACTCCCTAAGCTTAGAGCTCAGGGCAGCGACGTGGTCAGTGGCCCTTTGCACCGCAACTAGGTCCTCCGTGCTGCAGCTCGGCAGCAGCAGCGCGGGCACAAGGCTGCTCGACGAGCCGGGTGCCGTCTCTTCGGGTGCGGGCGCGAGAGCCAACATCAGGCTTCGCTCCACCACCGGTGAAGACTCGGTGATGGGCTAGCTTTGGGCCCTGTCCACCGGCTCCGCGGAGTTGGCACCAGTCGCAGTCACCGGCTCCATTGTCGTCGCAGTGGCGGGAATCGGCAGAGGCTGTGGGTCATCAGCCGGCACCACGACTGGCCCGGTGCCTGTCTCCGCTACGGGCGCAGCAGGCAGAGGCATGTTGGGAGCAGCCACAGTCAGGGACACGGCTGGCCCCGCTCCCTCGCCCGACTCCGGTGCCTCCACGGACACGGTGGACGTCTACGCACGGGGCGTAGTTGAAATTGGAGTCGGGGGAGCTGACCCCGATGGCAGTGTTGGAGTCGGGGCACTGGGCTGGGAATCTCCTTTGTCGGAGAGCTTCTGTTGAACTCTGCAATGTAAAAAACACAAACCGACTTCAGCGTCTTCCCTACTTTAGTTGAAAAGTGAAAAAAAACAAAAGAAGCGTACCTGGTGGTTGTGGGGACCATTTTTCTCTTCGGTTTCACCGGGGCAGACGGACCCCCGGAGGAACTGGCGGGTGCTGACTGGGGCGCAGTCGGCTTGGTGGCAAGAGCGGCGGCTTGCACCGCGGGGCTGGAGGATTCGGCCCGTGGTCGCTTAGAGGCTGACTCCGCCTGAGCTCGCGAGGCCCCGGAGCCGGAGGCGTCGTCTGCGCGCCTCCGTTTGAAGGTTAGGGGGGTCCTCTGACTCGTCCCCCGAGTCAACCGGAACTCGCCCTTGTTCCGGATCCCCACCCTCGGGGGTTTCTTCGTCGACTTCCACGTCATCCAACACCTCCGGAGCTAGACTTTGCTCGGGGAGTGGTGGCATGGAGTTCAAGTTAAGAAGAGTCTGGAGCAACAAAGACTCGGTTTTAGAAGAAATGAAGAAACGACAACGCAAAGGGCCCGACTCGGAAGATGAAACACTTACAGTTGGCAGGGGGTTGGCGGTAGAGTAGGGCACCACGTGTGGCGCCCTAGTGAGTCCGGATCGCTCCTTAGTTAAGTTCTTAAGGAGCTCCATAAAATTGCGATCCGAGTGCAGGCGACACCCTGGTCGAGTCGGACGCGCGCGAGTACTCCCACATTGGGTGCACCCTGGCCTGCAGCGGTAGGATCCGCCGACTCAGCCAAGTCACGATGAGGTCGACTCCAGTAAGCCCCTTCTCCTGGAGTCACTGGATCCTCCTTGTGAGCCGCTCGATCTCCAGCATCTCCACGTTGGAAGGTTTGGCCCCCCTGCGTTTCTGCCACACCGGCGGACCCGCGATGTACTTCGGCAGTCCCTCCTGTGCAGTCGGAGTGCGCTCGTCCGGGCAGTAAAACCACCTGCCTTGCCACTTCCGCACAGTGTCGAGGAACTGCAGCTTGAAGTACTTGGCGTCGGATTTCACTTAGATGCCGGCTCCCCCGCAGATGGAAAGGCGCCCGCCGGCTTTGACCGGCTGCGCCTTAACCATGAACGTCTTCTTCCATAGCCCCCAGTGAGGCCAGGTTCCCAAAAAACATTCGCACAGCGTGATGAAACACGCGATGTGGAGAATGCCATTGGGACTGAGGTGGTGGAGTTGAAGACCGTAGAAGTGAAGAAGCCCTCGCACGAAGTCGTGGGGCGGCAGCGATAATCCACGCTCGATGAACGGGATGAGCAGCACCCACTTGTGATCGTGCGGAGTAGGACCCGGCTCCTGACAAACCCTTTCCTTGATGACCCTTCTTCTTGGAACCTCTTAAACCTGCTTACACTCATTGTAAACATTAGATTCCAGTTTGAGTTGCTATTAACCATCAAAACCAATTAGGGGCCTAGATGATTTTTCAATCTCTTCCTTTTTGGTGGTTAGTGGCAACCCAGTCAACAAATTCACACAAAGATTTGAATGAGTGATACATGTGCAAGTTGTTAGAAAATACTCCCTCTGAAGCTGTGCACAAAAGATTTGCTTTTATCATGCAAGTGCACATATTTTAATTTTGGATATTTGTAGTATTTTCTTACAACTTACACTTTTATCAGTTCAGAGAATTAGATAGATCATAGGAGCATGATTTAACTGAATTGATATATTTTATTCGGATGAAATGGCCAGAGCATATGAATATTTATCAGAGCACAGATTCAGAGTAAACATATGTATCAGAGCAAAAGCTTCATATTAGACATATGTATCAGAGTAAAGCTTAAGAATATGTGAGGAAAAAAATTATATCACAGTGAACATCATCCACACATATTAAAGAGAAACATTACTGCATCAGAACATAAACTTAGATAATTTTAATCAAGACAAAAGAATCAGAGTTAAAACAAGTCTTGATACACCAAAATATATACTCCCCCTATATCCAAAATACTATCCCTCTTATATTTTTCTCTCTTATATTTCTCCCCCTTTGACACTAAAACACCAGAAAGGGGTGAGGAGAAGAAACATTCAGGGAAGCTTGGTCTTCAACAGCTAGAGAACTTCTGAGAGCTGAGCCTGCAAATGATCAACCTTGGAGTGCGGGTTGTTGACTTCTGTTCTGAGCTGAAGATTCTTTCGTCGCAGAGCTGCAAACTGGGTTGGCATGACCTTGTTCTGATAGGCTCTGGCGGCTATTTCAGACATGAGGGGGGAGGACAGAGTGCCATCTTCAGCCACCTGTGTCATAGATACTAACCCAGCTGGGTCAGCTGCAGGAGGATCAGCGGTGACACCGGTAGACACTTGGACTTGAGGAGCTGGCACTAGAGGAGCAGGCACTTGAGGAGCTATTGGAGCAGCTGTGTCACCGAGAACTGGCACCGCCCTCCAATTGCTGATCGCACATGGAGGCAGCATTCCCTCGGTGGAGAGGCCGGCGAGGATGTCGTCGGTCACTACCGACGGGACCCAGTCGCCTTTCTTCCAGTCATCTAGGAGCGCGGCGGTGGAGGAGGAGCCGGTGTCGATCTTCTTTCCCTTGGAGACGCGCGACATGGTCGGAAGGCGGATCGAGCGCTTTCTCGGGAAGGAAAGGGACAGTGCACGGCAGTGGGGCTCTGGAGGCGAAGGGGTTTTAGCGTGAGAGGAAGATGAAGGCAGATTGGAACTGCTTCACCCCTACACCCGTTTTTATAGAAGAGGGAGGCGAACCGCCGACGGTCGTGCGCCACACGTGGCGGCAAACCATCCACAGCAACCGTCGTCCCACGCGCGTGATCCCGCGGGATTCGAGGCGCCTTTTTCGCCTTGACCCGTCGTCCCAGGCGTTCCGGCCGGCGAGCATTACGTCAGCAGCCATCCCACGCGCACCGCACGCGTGATTCGAGGCGCAATCATAACAAACCGTCGTTTTGGATGCCTCGCGAAGTCACCGCAGCAGCAGCGGATGTCTCGTGCACGCCTCGCGCGGGACTCAAGGCGAAATCATCATGCTGCAGCGCCGTAGGCGCTCTGTCCAACCGACTGCACGCATTAAATGCTGAAATGACGTCGTGTGCAGTCAAGACGACTCCGTGTGACCACAAATTGGCTTCGACCGGGTTCGGCTCGATCGGGTCGAATCGCACTCGGACGCCGAGTCAGCTTGAAGTCGACTCGGCTCACTGAGTCATGTGACAAGCTGTGCGGACTCCACCAAACAATTTCAAGGCATACCAACTGCATCACTCGAAAGCAGATCAGATCTGCAAAAAAGGGTATCGATAACCAACCCAACAGGGTTTCGTAGGTCACTCGGCAACACCCAAGCTAAGGACGAACCCGGCATCCATAGCGGCACAAGGCGGTCCCTGATCCAGAACCAGACGCCACAGCGGCGTAAAACGGTTTTCTAGTTCGGAACCCAGTGCCGGAGTTCGAGGACTCGGTTTCGAAGCTGAAGGTCGAAAGCGTCCCCCCTGCGGGCACAAGCTGGCAACGATCCACTCGGACAAGCCCAGACGCTATTTCGGGTTCACTCGGAATTTATGATACGCCTCCCGGAAGGCCACCAGCCGACTTCCCCAACAGGAAAGCGCGGGTATCATTGAAACTCCCCACACTTAGCACAAACTTAACCTTTCTTCAGGTATTTCGGGAGTCCATCAAGGTCTCTCCACCAGCAACTCGAGAATACGCAGCTTGCTCACCAGCCGGCATCCGTGTCGAGACCCCGAAGCACTCGGGGGCTACTGACAGGGGGGGACCCCTCCGGGTAGGCCCAGCATAGGGAGTCGGCCCAACAGGCCCAGGGAGTCCCACGGAGGCCTACTTGGATGAAGGCCCAAGCGAAGCCCACACGGAAGCAACGTCCGGGTGTCATCAAGACTGGCGTTACAACCTCATCAAGGCAAGCATTTTGCTGGCGTAAAGGCTGGCGTTACTCGGAGAGTTAAAGAGAGTAAAGACGCAAATTAAAGTACACAGTTACTGTAGCTCGGCCGACTGGCCGAGTCGGCATATGTAAAGCCTATATAAGGCAAGGCTAGGGCACCCATTCAAGGGGCTAGATTCTTACGCATTGTCTTCTACCTCTAGACAAGAGCAACCTCCATCTTTCTGTAACCTTTCTCGCACAAGATCAGCAATACAATCAGCAGGAGTAGGGTATTACCTCTGCCATTGGAGGGCCTGAACCTGAGTAAAATCTCTTATGTGAACCCGCTTAGATCTTCCACTTGCGCTCCCCAAATCCTACTAGAAATGTATATTACCGCGAAATCCCCACGACACATCTAAACAAATGCTCACTCCCTTTTTAGGCCATACACTCTTTATAGACTCCAATAAGGTCTCAATGTGAGCCTTCTCTTCTTGAAGCAGGGTAGTCCTCAGTTTGTTGTACCCAAGAGGAAAATACCCAGTCAAGTTGTGGCTTGAAGCAAATTTATATGACTCTTGGTACTATGAGTTTCTTGCACGATTGAAAGACACCCCTATAAATTTAAAAAGACATCATTAGTATCTTGTTGGATAAAATTAAAATAATGCACTACAGTTGATCATCAACTGCTAACCTTGAGAATAATAGATCTTTGCAATTATAGCATCTTGTTGTGTGTGCAAATCATTTGCCCAAGCTCTCTCTAGTGGCCTTTAGCTCCCCTCCTCTTCTTATTCCCAGACATGGCAGAGGTACCTGCATTTCATAGCAAAGGTGCATTTCTTGGTTTTGATTTTTCCACTTCTGCTGCAACCCCAGCAACTTCATTATTGAGTTCAAAAATAATGTCTACTGTCACCTTTTTGCATGGAGTGATTCCACCACTCACCTTCAACAAATGATTTTTAATACTAAAGCCAATATAGCCACAAAACTTACATTTCCATCTACTATTTCCTCCATCAATTTTAGATTTCTCTAGAACTTCAACATGATCTCACAAGGGGGCCTTGATGTTAGTGATTTCTCTTCGCCTAGGACGATCATTAGCACGAGAAGAACTGCCACCTTCATCTAATGGAATTTTCCAACACCTAAAAGGAAATATAGATTCAGTCTGGACCTACCTAAGTACCTACCGTCTGCTGATGCCCCCTGCTTCCATCTAGCCTAGGCTTCCATCATCGGATTTGCAAAAGCATGAAAAAACACACGTGCACATCTGCATTACAAATCCAAACAGCCATGGTATAATCCGACCCTACATCATGCAATTACTAACACCACATTCGGATGCATGATCATCACCTGATGGTCGTCACGCTCTCGCCATTGGTCGTCGCCTCACTGGCGGCGATCAAAAGAGAAGGAGATCAAGTCGTCATCGTGTCGGTGGTTGCCACCTCGCCATCGCCATGGGCGATTAGGAGAGACAAGAGAAGGAGATCGAGGGTTTGAGGTTGAAGCGTAGCTATATTGCATGAAGGAGATCGGTTCGACGTGGAGCTACCTCTACATCTGCCTTATTTGGGTCAGGCCTGCCTAAAACAATTTGTTAGAATTAATGGGCTAGGCCCAAACTTGTTCTGCATTTAATTCTAGATAAATCCCAAAGGCCCACTCATGCATGGCAAGGGCTAGTGGCTTTAGTCCCATATTGCTAGTTGAAGTGGAGGGAGACTACCTTATAAGGAATGGTGCTCCACACCTCCCCAAAGCAATGTGAGGAGAGAAAGCGAAATACCACATGCGCGCGCTCGCTTGCCTCGCCTCGCCGGGACGGGCATGGCGTGGTGAGGGGCGTGCGCACACGACATGCGCGTGAATGGTCCAATGAATTCGGGCTCCCCGCTGGGCCCTGTCGTAGCTCTCTTTTGCCATTTGTTTTGCCACACGATTTTGGATAAAGATCCAAATCGAGTTCGGATCATGCATCGTAACCGTGTTCGGAACGTTTTTGGGAAGCGCCTTCGCGACTGCTCGTTGCTGTTCGGTCTGCTGCACTGCGTCGACCTCTTGTCGGCATCAACTTCCTCTCTACATCAAGTCGTGCTACATCGATCTCTTCACTGCGGCAAGTTTCGCTGCAACACTTCTTCACATCTCCGGTAATACTCTGCTTCCGTAGATGGAATTGATGACGTGTTGCTTGCTGTGCTGGTGTTGTTCTGTGATCTAGATATTTGCTGTGATGTAGTTCCTATACTATTGATGATGTCTAGATTTAATTCGCTATTTCTGGTCATGTTATGTCTTCGGATTAGTTTTATTATATTGCCTAATTATCCAACATTCCAAAAACCTTATAGGCATTTAATGAATATGATGAAAGTCTCTGGTTTTGCCGATGCTATTAAACCTAAAAATTCACGGGAGCGAACTTTAAGAGGTGGCAGACGAGGGTAACACTCTGGCTCACGGCTATGAATGTGTTCTGGGTTTCCAAAGGGAAACCAGACAAATTCGTATCAGTTGAGAAGGAGAAAGAGTTTGCCGATGTCACCACTGTGTTCATAGGCTGTGTTCTAAGTGTGCTCTCCGACCGTCTCTTCGATGTGTACATGCACATGAAGAACGCGAAGGAGCTGTGGGATGAACTTGAAAGCAAATTTACTGCCTCTGATGCTGGCAGTGAGCTTTATTCCATTGAGCAATACCACGAGTATAGAATGGTCAAAAACCGTTCTGTGGTAGAGCAGGCTCATGAAATACAGTTCATGGTGAAGGAACTCGAACACCTTAAGTGTCAATTACCTAACAAGTTTGTGACCGAGGGCATAATTGCCAAGTTACCTCCCTCGTGGAGAAACTTTGCCACATCTCTGAAACACAAGAGGCAAAATATTTCCATAGAGGATCTAATTGCATCCCTTGATGTGGAAGAGAAAGCTCTGGCGAAGGATGTGCACTTAAAAGGTGGCGAGGGTCATTCCAATGCCAACATGGTACACAAGCCTAGACATGGTAAGTTCAGGGGAAAGGACAAGGCCGTTCAGACGACCAACTTCAAGAAGAAGGAAAAGGAAAGACCAAAGGGTGCTTGCTTCGTGTGCGGTGAGGACACCCATTGGGCAAATAAATGTCCTCAGCGTAAAAGCAAGAAACCACAGCAAGGACAACCCAAAACTATCAATGTGACCATATGCAAGGAGAACAAT
The DNA here is from genome assembly GCA_019208055.1 of Stipa capillata. Taxonomy (NCBI): domain Eukaryota; kingdom Viridiplantae; phylum Streptophyta; class Magnoliopsida; order Poales; family Poaceae; genus Stipa; species Stipa capillata. Next base: position 79,355 of record JAGXJF010005742.1, on the reverse strand, counting down.
GCAGGAACCATCAGGGTATGGTAAATCCTCTACTATTCTTTCGGTTTGTCACCCCACTGATTGGTGGTTTGACAGCGGCGCTAATGTTCACATGTGTGCTGATGTTTCTATGTTTTCTTCTTATCAGACCAACCGAGCTTCTTCCGTACTGATGGGGAACGGGTCGCATGTGCATGTTCTTGGTGCTGGCACGGCAGATCTGAAGCTTACTTGGGAAATATCGTGCAGCTGAAAAACGTGCAACATGTCCCCTCAATTAGCAAGAACCTCGTTAGTGTCTCCCTTCTATGTAGAGATGGGTACATGTAACATCCTGATTTCTGAAAAACTTATTCAAAAATCAAAGCTGGAAAATTTTGTTGTTTATTCTCGAATGAATTAAATCTTAATTAAAATTTCACAAATTGGACCGGAGTTAATTTGAATTAATCCAACTTGAATTGTATCGGCTTTTCAATTTGGAATAGGTCTCTAGAGTTTTTCTCAAAATTTTTGGAGTTCGTTTGATATTTAATCTTGCTCTACTATTCTTTTTTTATTTTGGTTTTCTCCTTTTCTTTTCTTCTTTCCTTTATGGCCGCCATCCCGGCTCATCTCCACCAGGCGCGCCGCCGTCTCATTTCCTCCCTTGAGCATCCACCCCGGTGAGTTCTGCGTGGCGCAGCATGCGTCGCCACCTCTTTTTTAATAGGATTTGATCCAAAACTCTTTCCCCTAACCCTCTTAGGCCGTGTTTGGTTGGGCTGTGGCTGTTGCAAAAGCGACTGTTGGCTGGCTGTTTGGAGAAGTGGCTGTGGCTATTGGCACGTGAGGCTGTGAGAGTGCGTGTTTGGTTGGGCTGTGGCTGATGGCTGTTGTATGAGGAAATGTCTGAAATGCCCCTAGACTTGTGAGAGTGTATATTTTAAAATTTTGCGAATAAAAAATAATGAAAAACCCCAAAAATCTGAAAAAACAGAAAAATTAAAAAATAAGCAAAAATCAGAAAACTTTAAAAAGTCAAAAAAATCAAAAAAATTCAAAAAATATCAGAAAATTAGAAAAATTCAAAAAAATCAAAAAAATCAGAAAAATTCAAAAAAAATCAGAAAATTTTCAAAAAATATGAAAAATTAGGAGAAGCAAGAAAAGAACCTCATCAAACAACAAAGAGGGTATGGAAAACAACAGTTTCCATCATTGCTTCCTTCTCCTATAATAACAACTTTATTGTGAACACTAGACAACATCTACCAACTCATGCAAAACCAATTAAATTTTCTCATGTTATTGCTAGGTTTACAGGCTTCAACATCAGAGTATCAATTCCCCCGAGACTCAAGAGACCATCAGCACCACTAATAAAGATCACAACTTGGCTAAGCCCTTGCTCACAAAATTCTCAGAGAACAACACTATAACCGTACAAAAGCAGAACTAAAAGCATGTGAATCTACAAAAGTAAATCTTACGACAAACTCTCAAACTCCAAATTCCTAAAAGCACATCCTCTCAAACTACTACAGTTCCATCAAAATTCATATGAACTCCCTGAACACTACATGCTTCGTCACCAGCAGGTACACTACTCAGAGAGGCACTTGATTTACACAGAGCAGTGTATAAGCTACGAAATGAATTGGACCCTAGACATCATACAAGAATATATCATATGCATGACTTGGTTCGCATCACTGCGGAGGAAAATACATATTTATGTCAAGGAATTCCAGTTCTCTGGGGAGGAAAATACATATATAAGTACAGCTGTGATGTACATATGCATTGTTACATACCATACACTCAAAAATCAAAATGCTACTAACTAGTAGCAAGTAGCAACGGATATACACGTGCAGTAACATCAATTCACTAAATCTTCTGGCAAACCTGGTGTACTTCTCTTCACCTTTTATTACAACAAGTAATGAATAACATCATACCTACAGTAACAAGAGTGTAAGAGATACGTGTTCCTACAATGTTTCAATTATCTATATATTCGGCAATCTATTGAAACAAAATAACAAGGTCCAGAATTATAGGTTGGAGAAGTAGCTAGCCACCTTTGTTTTCAAATACAGATCATCAGCTTAGCAATTCAATAACCTAAGTGTTTGTGCAACTGTATAAGTACTTCTATATTTTTGACATGATAACTAGAAAATACTTCCAATGTACACAAGAAAATGAATATGTTAGCTACACTACATACTGAAAGTTGCAGTAAGCAGAAGGTTAGGATAAAATCTAACAAGAACATGAGTTGCTTTTCATTGTTCGAAAAAAATTCTAACAGTGCTCGCATAAGAAATCAAATCAGGATTGTTTTTCTGTCCCTAGGCACACAAATGTCTCCAAATTAATGGGGATTTTACTTGTGAATATTAGTTGATAAAAGCTCAAGAGTAAAGAACCAAAAATGGCACAAACATGGCCGGCGATGGCGAGCTCCCCCATGGCATCCTTATCCCTCCAGTCGGCGGCCACCATGAGCGTCCTCAAATCCGAGGAGCGCACGAGGGGCCGGCCACGGTGGAATGGGAGGAACTTGGAGAGGTGCTGGTGGGCGGCCTCAGCGCCGTCGAGGAGGGAGTGGAGGGCGTCGGTGGCGGCGGAGGGGGAGGTGGCAGGTGAGCCGGATAGGCCACGCAACAGGTTGACGGCGAAGTCGTGGGCGTGGAGGTGGATGGACATGGCGACCACGGCTGCCGCGCTCAGCCAGGTCGGAGACAGCGGCGAGGGCGGAGCAGAGCTCGTAGGGGGAAGAGAGTGGGAGGCCTCCACGACGAGGCGTTCGAGGTCGTCGACAGTGGAGGAGACGGCGGTGAGGGAGGCGGGGGCATCTTCGGGGTAGGAGCGTCAGGCGGAGAGGGCAGACGCCACGGTGAGCTTGACGGTAGCAAAGCGAGAGAGGAAGGTGGAGAGGGGGACGCCTCGGGGGAGTCCGCGGAGGAGGAGGAAAAGGGCATTTTGGTGTAAATCTTTGCAAATGGAGGGGTAAACTCGGTGGGCAGTGAGTTGCCACTGCGGGAAGCTGGGTTTGGCCGGCTTTTTTGTGTTGCTCGTTTTACATGCTGCAGCTGTTCGGCTGTTTCCAAAAGTCGCCCCAAAAGCCAGGTGTTTGGTTGGGCTGCGGCTTTCCTCAATGGAAAGCCGCCCAGAAGCCCAACCAAACACCCCCTTATAAATACCCCACACCCCTCCCACCTTTTCCCAATCCCCCGCACTCTTTTCCCATGAAACCCTAGCCCCCAAACCCTCAAAACAGCCGCCACCCCACTTTTCTTCCCGTGCAGTTCCTGAACACACGTCCCACCTCGGTATTTTCCTAATTCCCGTCACCTCAGACATCTTTTGGCAAATCCCTTCAGTGAGATTGTGTGCAACCTTTCCCTCTACCTCTCTAAAAAATTTGGTGAAGATCCAATCGTGCAATCACCAGGAAACTTCCAAATACTAACGTGTTATTTGCACCTAGATTTTCTGCACGTGCATCTAGATTGGAACCGTGCCCTCATCGGCTCAGACCTCCTTTTAAAGATTCCATTCAGTGAGATTTTGGGGAATATTTTCAAGATCATCTCCACAAAATTTGAAGGCAATCCAACGGTCCAATCTCTGGGAAATCAAGTTTCTCCTTGTTGTTGTTCACGTCTAGATTTGACTGCACGAACGGTACAACGATATTATTACCTCTTTTCCCGTTGATCCGTTGAATCTTTGAAGAATCCCTTTGGTGAAGTTGTGCCTTAGGTTCCTATGAACACCTCTGTAAATTTTCACCTTTGTCCATGTAGTTGTTTTATCAGGAATTGATCCATCTCTAATGTGCTGTCCACGGACGTCCGGATTCGATCTGCAGAACGTCTAACTTGTCTGATCTTTTCCCGTTGACTCGGTAAGAATTCTCCAGAACCCCTTTAGTAGGATTGTACCTCTGTGTCTTTCTAACTCAATTGGTGGATTGTGATTTTGTTGATCGAGCATCGCACAGCATCAAAAATCCTCCGGTCTATCCAGAACCGATCTACGTCCAGTTCCGACCATTTCGTGTTGTGAATCTCGCCACCACCCATATAGTTAATCTCCTATCATCTTGTGGTGCATCATGACATTATTTTACACCATTAATCCTTGTTTGAAAGTGCTCGCATCATCATGTGTTCATATCTAATAATTTTGTTGATCGTTTTCATCATCCAATTGAATAGTATGTTATGTAGCATATAGTTTCCTATTGTTATATGTATGATTGTTATATAGTTCTTACTTTCCCGGTATATAATGTTCATGCTTAAGAGTATTTGTCATATTGATCAATCATGCTTAGTTCATTAATAGGTGTATCCATATTCATATAGCTACATGTTGCATGTTTATATAGTTGAATATAATATGCATACATACAATATACTTCTACTTTAATAGTCATTAGACATGAGGTGGTTCAACATCTTAGTTCAATCTTGTCTGTATCAAGAATAAATTTGTTCATGTTTAACAAGGTTCATATTGCATGATAATATGCCTCTATACATATAGCGTCTGATGCCTATGTATACTGAACTTAATATATTGCAAATAACCTATAGTACTAGAAGCATAATCTTTGCTAAACTAATATTAATATGACCTACTCCATGTTAGTTGATCTTCTGTAATGTATGCCTACTAGCACACGCCGGATTATTATTGTATATGGCACATGATTGCTCACTGGCATGTTAATGTCTTTAACCACACGTGATGAATGTTTAATAAACACGTTAGGATCATCATGTCACCATGTGTAGGTAGCACGATAAGATATATATGTAGATTTAAATGGGAGTATGACATGATGTTATGCAATAATATAAGTTTACTACATATGTAGTTATGGTTGCATGATGTATATTGTATGGTGGTATGTGGATATATTCTTATAGTTAACTCATGTCTATTTAAGGATTGCCGGCAATAATTGGTCATATTATTAACCTCTGTTTATAATATGGTTAAGATTGCGCACATAGTCCATATTTGTACAATGCATCTCCTATGGTTTGCATATGAAGTATTGCAATATATGTATATGCATACATACATAGCACATTCCATGTTTCAGATAATAATTTACTGGGAATTGGTTTAGCACATTATTGTACTCCTGTTTCTAGTTTAATTATTTGTTTGAACACAATTAGGTTGTACATGTTCATCATGATGTTATGTTGCATAGTCATGTAGTTGCATATAGTCATATATATGTATATGTATTGTTAGAATTAATATTTTTTGATTGTCTATATGTCAGAATAACAACTATTTACTGAGTTATTATTTGACAATATAGTTTAATCACAGTTTACAAGATCAATGGTTGCTATTGGATTATAATTACCTTTTAGAATTACAATTGCATAGTCATATGTTATCCTACGCTAGCCCTGCCAAATCTCGATTTCATGTCTAGTCTATCTAGCTTGTTACATGATGTCCAGTTGTATGTTGCACAGTAGTTCATATAGATTGACATGTCGCATATTATCATTTCTTACCAACTAGCATGCCAGGACCTCGCTTATCTACTAGTATGATGGGTCATATTTGTTTTACTAGTATGTCGGGTTTTCATGTTTAATCATATGGTTGTGCTATTGTTATCATCAACCATATCCTATCTCCAATTGCATATCTATCCCTATCTCGCATGTGGATTAACTTTAGTCATTTTACATGCAAATTCTATATCCCATAAATCTATCCTTTTTTCAGGATGATCTTGATCCAGAAGACCATCTTCGAGTACATGTATTCTATCTGGTTGAGATACATAATCTCACACCTTCTTAGTTGTCTTTCGACAATCATATCCCTTCACCTTTGTCCTCCGACACCTATCCGACCTTGCTAGCCCTATTCTTCTGGTATTTCCATTTGGTATCTAATTTAGAGTTATATTTATTTGCTTTGTACCTTATTGCCGTTGCGATGAATGGGAAGTAATAGTGCTGGGTAAAGACAAGTTCCTGCAGAAGAAGACCAACTCGTCAACGAAGGCATGCGCCCTCTTCTTGATCATGTTGATCCTATATTTTTAAAGTCATTATATTTTATTGTTTGTAAACATGCATGCTGTTTTATTCCCGTAGCTAACGTGTCGATTGACACAAATGTACCTTGTCCGCTATCACCCTTTTACCTATTACCATGAGTAGATTAATTTAATATTCAGAATAGAGTAGAGAAATGCTTAGCCATGCTTAATTATCCCTAGGATATTTTTACATTGCCTCCTCGGAGGAATGATCTTCGGATCATTGATGTCACTATTGAAACTTTGTTGAGCTCGCTGAGCTAGGGCCGGATGCCCGTTGTTTTCTTTCTCTCTGTTCTTCCTATTCTACTCTGGGTGAAACTTACAATCTAAAAGGTGCGGGCGATAGTTGAATCATGAGTTGAAGGAGCAAATGGTCATTCTTCATGAGTTGAAGAAGACATTAGTCGTCCGTATCAAATAAGGCCGAAGTCATGATTTTGAGAAGTGTGAAAACAGTACGATCACATGCTATATGGGCACTGGCTTGATTGAGTAGGTTAGTCGAGCTTTGGTGTCGACATCGCCGTACTACAGAAGGGTGGACGTAGCTATGAGGACCTCGGCACAGATGGGAGGCCAGAGGGTGGGACGTACTCTCAACTCCATGTCAGACCCGGTGGGCATGTCGCATCGAGGGGAGATTGGTTAAAAGATCTCGTCACGGTCACCCTGTCGACACACTGATGGGTGTGTGTACAAGCCTGCGCAGCTTGGCATAAGGGGATGATCGTGTCATGTGGGTAAAGTGTACAAACTCTGCAGAGTGTCGAACTAATTGATTAGCCGTATCCACGGTCATGGATGGCACATAACTCATTCCTGATGAAAAGGACTTGTCTTTTTCCCGCTTGCTAATTCCCTCTACCCCAGTTCTGGAAATGTGAAAAGGTGGTTGGAATCTATGGATGAGTTTAGGCCGGATGCCTTACTCGCATGTGTTGGTCATGGACCCTCACATTTATGAGAAACACCCCTAATATTAAAACTGGTTTTCATCAAAATGATGCCTTCCAAATTACTGTACTATTACAACCAAAGCTGCTTTGATGCAAAAGAGCCATAAAACCCTTCCTTTGCTTGAGCCTGCACGTAGCCATAGGTTTGCTAATGAGGGGGCACGCTGGGTACGTGAAGTACTCATCGAGCATGTTGTTTGTTCGACGTGTTCAGATATCTATGAGGATGATAAAGACTATGAGGAATCTTCTATGTCAATGCTGAGGTTTAGGTCACGTGGCCTCCGTCGACTGCCTGTGGTTGAGATGGAGACATTTACGCTTTATTTTCCGCTGTGTTTCTGAATGGTAAGGGACATAAGTCCTAGTTACTTTATTTATTCATATCGCTGCTACAACACAATTGTTTATGTTTCTAAAATGCTTCGTCATGTGTGCAGTGATATCAATTTGCCTGTGTTCATCAGCTTGATCCTGAACTGATAAAGAGATACACAGGAAGGGTCTGGAAGTTAAGTCTGGGCTCTTACAGTACAAGTTGGCGTTTGAGTCAAATAAAGTTGTGCGTCTAAGTTTGGACAATTTATTGAAAAAGGCTATGACTGCGGAGGCCTATTTCGCCTTTCTCTTTCAGATTCTTGTATTAAGACTGTGAACCAATTTATGATCCAATTAATGTTAGTGAAGTTTCTATTTGGCATTCACATTTATGCCATATAAATTTTGGTTGTATAACTCGGCTTCCAGTTTAGACATAATTCCAAAACTTTCCATTGTCAAAGGTTCAAAGTGCCAAGCTTGTGTACAAGCTAAACAATCTCACAAGCCCCACAAGGCTGTGGAGGAAAGAAGTTTGGCACCATTAGAACTCATTCATTCAAACCTTTGTGAAATGAATGTTGTGTTGACAAAAGGGGGAAAGAAATATTTCATGACTTTGATCGATGACGCTACGAGATACTGCTATGTGTACTTACTGAAAACCAAATATGAAGCTCTTAATCACTTTAAAATCTATAAGGCTGAAGTTAAAAATCAACTAGAGAGAAAGATAAAAAGACTTAGGTCAGATCGTGGTGGAGAGTACTTTTCTAATGAGTTCAATTTATTCTGTGAGGAACATAGTATAATCCATGAGAGGACGCCTCCCTATTCACCCCAGTCGAATGGGGTTGCCGAGAGGAAAAACCGCACTCTAACTGATTTGGTTAACGTCATGTTAGACACTGCGGGTTTATCCAAGGCATGGTGGGGGAGGCTATATTGACATCATGTCATGTCCTTAACAGAGTTTCTGCAAAGAATAAAGAGATAACCCCATTTGAACAATGGGAGAAGAAAAAGCTATCATTTTCTTACTTGCGCACTTGGGGTTGTTTGGCGAAAGTTAATGTGCCAATAACAAAGAAGCGCAAGCTTGGACCTAAAACAGTGGACTGTGTTTTTCTAGGCTATGCTCCTCGGAGTGTTGGTTATAGATTCTTAATAGTGAAATCTGGAGTACCTGACATGCATGTCGGTACAATCATGGAGTCCAAAGATGCTACATTCTTTGAGGATATTTTTTCTATGAAAGATATGCCTAGCAGTTCTAGTCAAGAATCTGCTGAAAACTCCTGAACCTGCCATACCAATTGAATATCCTGACCAAACGCCTGAGCAAGATCCTGAGGAGGATGACAGTGCTGTTCCTAGACGGAGCACGAGACAAAGGATTGAAAAATCTTTTGGTGATGACTTCACTGTGTACCTTGTGGATGATACTCCCAAAACTATTTCAGAGGCATATGCATCTCCTGATGCAGAGTACTGGAAAGATGCAGTCCGTAGTGAAATGGATTCCTTATTGCTAACGGAACTTGCGAGATCACTGAGCGTCCCTATGGGTGCAAACCAGTTGGATGCAAGTGGGTGTTTAAGAAAAAACTTAGACCTGATGGTACCATTGAAAAGTACAAGGCACGGCTTGTGGCCAAGGGATATATCCAAAAGGAAGGCGATGATTTCTTTGATACTTATTCACATGTTGCTAGATTGACCACAATTCGGGTATTACTGTCTTTGGCTGCCTCACGTAGTCTTATCGTTCATCAAGTAGATGTAAAGACAGTTTTTCTTAATGGAGAGCTGGATGAGAAAATTTACATGGAACAACCTAATGGATTTGTAATAAAAGGTCAAGAGAGCATGGTGTGTAAGTTGCAGAAGTCTTTGTATGGTCTAAAACAAGCACCTAAGCAATGGCATGAGAAGTTTGACACAACCCTACTATCTGAAGGCTTCACAGTCAGTGAAGCAGATAGATGTGTATACTATCGCTATAGTGGGGGTGAAGGAGTAATGCTGTGTCTGTATGTGGATGACATACTGATCTTTGGGACAAGTCTTGACAAAATAAATGAGGTTAAATCTTTTCTGTCTCGAAGTTTTGACATGAAAGATCTGGGAGAAGTTGATGTAATTCTAAACATCAAACTGATCAAGGGTGAGAATGAGATCACACTTTCACAATCTCATTATATGGAGAAAATGCTGAGCCGTTTTGGCTACTCGGAGAGCAAACCTGCTCCAACACCTTATGACCCTAGTACAATGCTTCGAAAGAATCAAGGACTAAGAAAAGATCAGCTGAGATATTCTCAGATCATTGGGTCACTCATGTACCTAGCTAGTGCTACTCGGCCTGACATCTCCTTCGCTGTAAGCAAACTGAGCCGGTTTTCTTCAAATCCGGGAGATGATCATTGGCGTGCTCTTGAACGAGTCATGCGCTACTTGAAAGGTACAATGACTTATGGAATTCACTATTCCAGGTATCCTGCTATACTCGAAGGGTATAGTGATTCCAATTGGATTTGTGATGCTGATGAGATTAAGGCTACGAGTGGATATGTGTTCACTCTTGGCGGTGCTGCTATCTCATGGAGGTCTTTCAAGCAGACCATATTGACGAGGTCAACCATGGAAGCAGAACTTACAGCATTAGATACAGCCACGTTGAGGTTGAGTGGCTGCGTGAACTATTGATGGATTTGCCAGTTAGAGATAAGCCTATTCTGGCTATTCTCATGAACTGTGACAATTAAACAGTTCTCGCTAAAGTGAACAGTGCAAAGGTTAACATGAAATCCTCGAGGCACGTGAAAAGGAGATTAAAGGCTGTCAGAAAACTAAGAAACTCCGGAGTGATAGCCCTGGATTACATTCCAACGGCTAAGAATCTGACAGATCCTTTCACAAAGGGTTTATCACGAAATGTGATAGACAATGCATCGAAGGAGATGGGAATGAGACCCATGTGAGTTATACCACAGTGGCAACCCAATCTATGTGATCGGAGATCCCGTGAAGTAGGACTTGGGAAAAACAGACTGTTTGGTTAACTGAAAGAGTACAATTTTTAACCCACTCTAGTGAAGATGCCGTACTCTTATGACTGCAAGGCAGGATGACTTTGTCTTAATGTGTTCTGTGGCTCTAAGCAGCAAAGATGCCGTCCTATAGGGTATTCTTGAAAGAACACACATAAATGAGCTAGACTGTTAAACGTCGCAGTCTGTGAGACTTGGGTGCTCTCTAAGAAGCTCATGAAGAGACCAAGGAGTATGACGTATAAGCTCCACCCCAGGGGAAGCCTTTTGGCAGCCTAGTACCGGTCAAGACTTTAAGTAAAGCTTACTCATACAAAACTGTCAATTCAAGGCTTAGTTCATTGCGTAGTTGCGGATAAGTGTAGCTTGAAGCTCTAGGTGGAAGTTCAACCTTGACACGTCTCCACTGGAAAGACTAGTATATAAACAGTGCGTTGAAACAGCAGAGAAACTTCGTGTGCCTCTGGGATCTAGTGGGGGAATGTTAGAATTAATGGGCTAGGCCAAAACTTATTCTGCATTTAATTCTAGATAAATCCCAAAAGCCCACTCATACATGGCAAGAGCTAGTGGCTTTAGTCCCATATTGCTAGTTGAAATGGAGGGAGACCACCTTATAAGGAATGGTGCTCCACACCTCCCCAAAGTAATGTGAGGAGAGAAAGGAAAATACCACACGCGCACGCTCGCTCGCCTCGCCGGGCGTGGCGTGGCATGGCGAAGGGCGCGGGCACACGACATGCGTGTGAATGGTCCGGTGAATTCGGGCTCCCCGCTGGACCCTGTCGCAGCTCTCTTTTGCCATTTGTTTTGCCACACGATTTTGGATAAAGATCCAAACTGAGTTCGGATCATGCATTGTAACCGTGTTCGGAACATGCACCGTACTCGCATCCTGTATGGGAGAGAGCGAATAAGGTTTTTGGGAAGCGCCTTTGCGACTGCTCGTTGCTGTTCGGTCTGCTGCACTGCGCCGACCTCTTCTCGGCATCGACTTCCTCTCTATATCAAGTCACGCTGTATCGACCTCTTCGCTACGGCAAGTTTCGCTGCAACGCTTCTTCACATCTCCGGTAATACTCTGCTTCCATAGATGGAATTGATGACGATGTTGCTTGCTGTGCTGGTGTTGTTCTGTGATCTAGATATTTGCTGTGATATAGTTCCTATACTATTGATGATATCTAGATTTAATTCGATGTTTCTGGTCATGTTATGTCTTCGGATTAGTTTCATTATATTGCCTAATTATTCAACACAATTGCACCACGTATGCATATCCGTATCAGATATGGTATCTGACACGGGTAAGTGGGCTTGGGGACGTATGCATGCTGCCTAGAGTGTAACCTCTTGTTTCTTGAATGGGACACGGTGGTATTAGAGGAAGAGCATTAGAATAACACAACGACCCTTTGAATCTGCGCAGATGTTTCTTGAATAAACTTCAGAATTGATTTCTGTTCTTTTGATGGTTTGTTTTGCACAAAAATTCGTATAGCTGGGTTCATGAGTTTGCAGTAAATTATAATTTGCTCCATGAAAATTGGAGTAGGATTGTCAGTAGGCTGTTCCTGCGCAATTTGTTTTTTCTTCAGGTTCACTCTTCTTGTCATGTGTTGTGTCTCTTGTGTACTTATTACTTAACATTAGTCGTACATCGTATCCTTGCACTGAGATTGTGCCCGACTTCTTGCCTCCTCCAATGATGTTTTCCATCCTCCATTTACTTGTAGATCGCCATCTTCCCGGGTAGAGTGAGAAGACGAACAGCCTCTGTCGTGGGATCGAGTCGCGATGCCAGATCACCATCTAGCTGGAGAGCAGCGAAAATATTGACAACGTCAAGTCCAAAATTGAGGTTTGCTACATCTTCCCTTCACCTGCGTCGATGTCCTTGATTTCTCTCTAGTATTCTATCATGTGCAGGGGTGCTTTTACACAATTTTCTTGGTTTGAAAGGGAAGCAACTGGTGGCTGTGTTGTCATCCCCTGTGCTTAAAACGAACAAGGCAGTCGTACCTTCGGTGCAGCAGGTCTGGAACTTGCCTGATTAAGCTTGGACTGCATTAAACACGGATGGTTCTTTTGTTTCAAAATTTGGTTCTGCTAGTGCTGGAATGGTGCTCCGTGATTCGGCTGGTACTGTGAGAATTGCTCAGATGCGTTTTGAAGCTGAGCTATGTGCGGTTATGGAAGGTTTGGCTTTGGCTTTGCAATAGACTAATCTCCCATTATCGTGCAGATTGACTACGAGTCTCGCTTGCCATCGCGAGTACGAGTTGTGGTAGATCAAAGCATGCGTTCCTCATTAAGGAAATCCAGGTACTGTCCTAAGGAAATCGAGACACCTTGCTCAAGAAGTGTAGCCGACACCGGAATAGGGTTGCTCATGAACTAGCAAAGTTTGCTAAGAGGGAATGCTGTAATAATATACGTCTTCATGACGCTCCCCCTTGTGTTCTACCACTGATTTCTGTGGATTGTAACCCTTTACGTGAGTATAAAGATATTGTTTCCCCGCAAAAAAAAATAAGTTTTGCACATTTAGAAGCTCTTGCTTATAGTCCTTATTGTAGAACAGTTGGCCTCTAGTGCATAATTTGTTTTGGTTAGATCCATCCTTATTTCTGTTTTGCTACTTGGGTACTGAATTGCGGAACTTGTGGCCTTCCTGTGATTCATTCTCAGGGAGAGAGTTGTTCTTGTTTTGTTCAATTTGGTGGCGGACATGTTTGCTATTTTGCTTAAAAGAGCAAATGAGGCAGGGCTCATCGAGGGTCTCGTGCCACACCTAGTGGACGGAGGGTTGTCTATTTTGCAATATGCAGAGGATATGATCATCTTTCTCCAACACAATCTCGAATATGCTACAAACCTTAAGATTATCCTCTGTATTTTTGAACAGTTGTCTGGCCTAAAGATTAATTTTCATAAGAGTGATATCTTTTGCTTCGGGGAGGCCCAAAAATTTTGAAGGCCAATACCGAGCTCATTGGTTGTGGGTTGGGATCCTTTCCTTTCCAGTATTTGGGCATTCCGATGCATTATAAGCGTCTTAGTAATTCAGATTGGAAACACATCGAGGATCGTTTTGAATCCTATTTAAGTTCTTGGAAAGGGAAGAATTTATCTGCCGGGGGTAGGCTGGTTTTGATTAATTCAGTGCTCTCTAGTTTACCGATGTTTATGCTCTCCTTTTTTGAGATCCCTGTTGGTGTTAGATAGCGGCTTGATTTCTACAGATCTCGATTTTATTGGCAAAGCGATGAGCATAAACAAAAATATAGGTTAGCTAAATAGAGCATTTGTTGTCGCCCTAAGGACCAAGGAGGGCTAGGTATTCTTAACTTACAGCAACAGAATCGTGCCCTTCTTTGCAAATGGCTTTTCAAACTAGTAAACAAAGATGGCTTATGGCAGCGGCTTCTCCGTCAGAAATATCTTAGGACGAAAACTTTGGCCCAGGTGGAGTTCAAACCAGGGGACTCTCATTTTTGGGCTGGTCTAATGGCGGTGAAAGGTTTTTTTCTTTCCACTTTGTCGCTTCCATGTTGGAAATGGTACTCAAACTAGATTTTGGGCTGATCTATGGATTGGTTGCTCTACTTTGAGTGAACGCTATCCGAGGCTCTTTAATGTGGCTCGAAATAAAAATGTGTGTTGCTTCAGTTTTTCAGGCCACCCCTTTAAATCTGTCTTTTCGCAGAACTATTGTTGGGGCTAAATTAGCGGAGTGGATGGAGTTGATGCGCGAGTTGGAAGTGGTTATGGTTAATGATAGCCAGGATAGAATTCGATGGGTTCCCAATTCGAACGGGTTGTTCTCTGTCAGGTCCTTGTATCATTTTCTGATGGTTTCTAATGCGTAGTTTCGTCATAAACATTTTTGGAAGCTGAAAGTTCCTCTCAAGACTAGAATTTTCCTTTGGTATTTAGGTAGGGGGTGGTGCTGACAAAAGATAACCTGCTCAGATGAAATTGGACAGGGAGTTTTTCTTGTTGTTTTTGTTCGCATGATGAGACCATTCAACACCTTTTCTTTCAGTGTAAGGTGGCCAAGTTTTGTTGGAGAGTGGTTCGTATAGCTTTTAACATAGCTACTCCCAGCTCTGTTGCTGATATGATGGGACCTTGGCGTGATTCTTTTGTAGCGCCCTGTAGAGATCAAGTTTTTTCTGGCGCACTTGCTTTGTGTACGGCTATTTGGCTATGCCGTAATGATTTAATTTTTGACAAAAAGTTTTTTTATCATCCTAATCAGGTGGTGTTCCTTTGTGCTTCTCTTCTCCGCACATGGGCGCCCTTGCAGCAGGAGGATCAGCGACTAGTGTTCCAAGTGGGGAACGACCAGCTGCGACGAGTGGTGCTACACTTGTTTTCGTCTAGTGCCTAGAGGCAGCAGCCCAGGATTGCTGTTGGAGATGCTTCGTAGTTTCTGGGTTTTCGATCGTGTTGTACGATGATTGTCTTTTGACGGTGTCGGTTTAGATTATACTCTTTTTGTTGGTCTTTTTTTTTCTTTAAACATTTGACACTTGTGGATGTTTGTGGTGGCTATGTGCATTGTTATGCGGAGGCCGGAAGTAATATAATTTCTTCCTTTATTTAAAAAAAATCTCGTTTACACATGGCCTCTTGCTTACAAGTCACTAAAAGTTCTGTTTTGCACACTATAAGCCTAAAGTCAGCCACATGTGTTTGTTTCTTGCTTCCTTCATGCAATAATTGCTTATGCATAGTCATTTCTGTTGGCTATTTTTCCTTTCTCGGTTGTTGCTATATATTGATTATTAATTTAATATTTTTATTTAGTGGTAAAACGAATTCGAGAACGGTGGATCTAATTTAATATTTGTTTCCTGTTTCCAAATTCCACTGCTGTTTTTTCTTTATCTGAATGCTTGTTTCCGGGTTTGTGAATGACTGGTTCAGTATTCATCCCCAATCTGTTCAGGGAGAGCTATTGTTTCGTGATCTACTTGTTGCGTAATCACTAATAACTAATTAGCTAACTAGTTCATGGTATATCAAGTTTCAGAGAATTGAGAGAAGTGACAATATCCTTCGTTTGCTGAGCTTAAGGTTGTGTAAGATCATGTACTGCTTGATCTGCTGTTACGCTGATCCATGTTCATAGTTCACTGCTAGCTGCTCATTGCTATATGGTTGCAAAATGCAGAAAATAGATCATCCTGATCAGTTGAACCACCATTTTCTTTTTGATGAAATGGAATAATTAAGCATTTCATCCTGATCTTTGATGTTAGCTGCTGCCATTTCAGTTGTGAATCGCATTTTTCTGTGTTTGTCTTGGAGAAATTAAGCAATTTTTCTGATCAAGGGGAAAGAAATAAGACTCGTGGAATGGATTCTTATTTTATCTTCATAGAGCTTTGATTGATACTATTCATTCGTTCACGTACACTGATTACTAGTAAACCTCCCTCATCTTTGTAAATGTGTAGTGAACCAATACTATGTTTGCTGGAAATCCTGCGTGTGCTGAGGAGTCGCTAGAAGGAGAATTGAGGTGCAGCTAGACGAAGTGGTGAGGAGGAAGCTGCTGTCACTGAGGCGCTGAGGGAATTTGCTAGGTTCAGTCCCCTCATACCAAACATAAATGATGGTTGGAATTTTATATTAAACTGTTTGTACTTGTGGATTTAACAATCTTGTCCCTGCAGTCTTGTGAATTTCATATTATATATATGCTCTCAAAAGCAAAACGAATTCTAATTATTCTGGATATTCAAATTTCTACGTTGTTTTTGAATTATATTATATTATTTTTGTAAAATTTCTGGACAGATTGTATTTTTTAGTTAGTTATTTATTTTCTAGATTTTATGAATTTTTATAATATTTTGTGATTATTTAGACTATTGTTAGAGTTTTATGAATCCTATGAAATTAATTTCTGGAAATTTTCTCAAAATCTCTGAGTTGTTTTTTATGTTTAAGTATGAAATATTATTACCGATCCAAACAAATTACTACCTCAGGAAATACCAGCACTAACGGGCAAAAAACGGAAATCACTGACGGGTTCAGCGTCCGTCAGTAAGCTCCTATCAGTGGAAGTGCTACTTCGACGGGCAGACGGCCCCGTCAGTAGATATAGATTTTCACTGAAGGGTGGACCCTGCCCGTCAGTGAAAAGCCTTCCAGCGCTGGCTGCGCGGCATCCTGAGAGGACTTTCATTGACGGGCGGGAAACGTCCGCCTGTTAGTGGTAACTGTTTCCTCTGACAGCTACATAGGTTGTGCCCGTCAGTGGAAGTATTATTCAGATATTTTTAAACATATCTGAATAAACAATATTAAGCATACATAGCAATTAATATCAGAAATGTTAAGCATATATAGCAATTAATATCACAAATATTAAGCATATATAGCAATTAATATCCCAAATATTAAGCATATGTAGCAATTAATATCACAAATATTAAGTACATACAAACTAGTTTACAACGAATTAAAACAACAAAGACATGAATTTATCAATGTTTATTTTCACTAGCCCTACTCTAGGTCTATGATGCTTGGCTAGTACTTGCATGGCGGCGGTAAGCGGGTAATTGGACTCCTGTGTAGAAATCACCACTTGGCCGAATGACTTCGTTGTTGATAATGTACGCGAAGGTCTTCTGGATGCAGGCAAAGTCCTTCCTCCAGTCGTACTTCTCGTTAGCCAGATCGTGTATGAAATTATTGAATTCATCCTGGCTCCATTGCGGGTTATGGGATATGACGAACGCGTCTATGTGAGCACAGACGTAGTACCCACATGTCACGCTACCTTCTGGCTGTTGCCTGCAAGGGAAGTTGAATTTGTGGATCAGCTTTTTGCTCTTGCATTCTGCTCCTCCCCCTCGCAAGTTGTATTCCCAAAAGGCGGCTTCTAGAACTTTCTTAATTCCTGAGTAGTCCCGCTTGGCGCTTCTTTGGGAATCAAAATAGTATATTATTCTTGAAGGCTTGTGGATGACAATGAGGATCCAGTGATCGCTGCGTAAAAGGTAACGAACAAATATAAACAGATGGGGATACGTGCTTAAGAAAAGCAAACTAGGCACGGTAGTAAGTAACGGGGGGTTGTAGGGCAGGAGTATGTAGTCCTTGTCCTCATTGTATATTAATGACTCCAGGACATAATTTATTAGAACTGGCGTCGCTTCTCGTATATAGTAGTCGTTCATGATGACTGGATCCATTATTCCAAAAATGCAGTTGGGCAGACGCCTATACTCTTGGGCTTGGTGAAGCGCCCACAGCCTGACAAGCATGGTATCGAGCCGGAAGAGGTTGAACAACATAAAGATATCTTCAAAATTGATGTCAAAGGTGTCATGCTGTCTGTCCAAGAAGAAACCATAATCTTTTGGCACCTGGACCTTAAAATGTAGTTCATATTCATCCCGATTCTATGACATCATCATGATTGTGTCATGCAGTAGTTTCATCTGTACGGGCAACCTCTCCACCTCATCATCTAGGAGCAAGGGCTCACCTGCATCGTACACTATTCGTTGAGGCTTCTTGATAGTTTTAGCAGATGTCTGGAAGGATAAGGCTTTTTTTCTTGCTTTCCTTGCTTGCCTCCTTCACAGCGGTGTCGCCCCGTTTGCGTGTTCTTTTTATTTTCCTCTCCGGCTCTGGAGAGGAGGCCCTCTTGCCTCCCGTCAACGCTTCGCCCATTGCGGCATTGAGTGTGTTTGGAGATAAGACCTTCTTTCCTGCTGTCTTTGGGTCATGGTGATGCTTGGAGCGCCTTTCACGGGGCGGCGAGTCCATATTGGGTTGCTCCTCCTCCTGGGATGGAAGGATCGACGTGTGTTGCTGCTCGGCAAGATCGTCACCTCGATCATCAAACGAAACAGGCGTAGTGCACAGGCCGAGCGGAGACGGGCCGGCTCCGATTGATGGAGAGGGGACGCTTGATGTAATAGGAGATGACACCCCGGAGATAATTATCTGATTCTTCGGCCACAGGATGTAGTACCCCTTGCAGTCTCCTAACTTTGTGACATCCTCTTCAGGGGTGATAGGGACTACGAGTCACTAAACTCGGCGACGACGTGGTCCACCTGCACCTTCGCCATGTGGGAAGGTATAGCAGTGTTGTGGCATGTTGCGTCCCCTACTGTTGGGAAGACTAGGCCGCGTGCAACTGTCTTCTTCACGCCGGGCAAAGGGATAGTGAGCTGGCATTTCGTGGGGCCCTGCATAATAAACAATGTGTCGTACCCATTGTTATCCACACAATGCTGTGAATTAGAGACCTCATACAAGTGATTCATGGTGGCGACGAAGCTTACAGTGATGTCGTCGATGGGATTTGGCGACTCGGGGGTGACGTCGGAGGCTGAGACGTAGCTACTCCATCCAGAAGGATAGGAGCTCTGATGTCCCTGAGGATGCAAAGGTGGACGAGTTGCATCGCGGGCGTCGTAGCCTCTAGACTCTAAAAATTGTTGCGCCGCCTGCTTGCCAGCCTCCTGGGCTGCCCTTATCATCTCTTGCATAAGAGATGTTTGCCTTCCTCTCCTCCTCTGGCGGGCAGCCTCGCGGTCTTGAGGAAAGACTTCGTCCCAGATAGCGCCCCTCCCGATCCCTCGGACATGCCATGTCTTCTCCCTCATTCCTAGAGCCTTCGAGAGATGGTCGTCCCACCTCTCACTCTGGACAGAGTCCTGGGAGCTTGCAGGCTGCTGGGACAGCTGCCTCTGCAAGGGAAATGGCACACGGTAGGGGCCTATGGCGTACCCAGTTTTAAAGCCGGATAAACCCTTGTGTTTACTGTACCGGTCCCATGATCAGTAGCTGGTACACACAAGTTAACCTGTATATCAAGGTCATACACGCACTTATTAGAATATGATATATAACCGATCTTCGAGATCTAATAATTATACCTTTAGCCCAACGGCCAAAATCTTGCAGCGGAAATCAAACGGTGGTGGCCCATCAATATGCCGTTCCCGACAGGCAACGGACACTATCGTGCTTTCGAGCTGTCGGCCCTTCTGTCTGGCCAAATCAACAAGCCAGGTGAGTACATTGAATGTACTTGAAAGCCCTCTGCTAGGGAGTTTATCACAGACATATGCATGCACGGATATATCAAAATCGGGCTCTATCCTATGTCTCATGTTTTGTGAAAAAGTAAGTTTGCATATGAAATATTTAAATAGATAGTAAAAGCAGGTGTAGAAAACAATCACGGCTTTACCGAGACGCGGCAGCTGATCATAACATTCGTTATTCCTCCCGCTACAACGGGGAATTGTACCTGCATTTTCCGCTACAACGGAAATTTCATAATCACCCGCTACAACGGGGAGCCTCTGCTCACCAACTACGACGGGGATGTTGGCGATTGCCCGCTACAACGGGAATCCCTTCTTCTCTCCTCCCTCTTCACCGGGGAGGCTTTCATGTCACCCTGCGAACACGGCGGATCGCGTCCTTAAACCTATAACCCATTTTGGCTTTCAAAGTCAGTCTACTATAGTGTGGCCCAACCAAGTTCGTCCATGACCGTGGACACGGCTATTCGAATAGTTTTAACCCTCTGCAGAGGTGGTACGGCTTTACCCACACGATGTTAGCCACCCTGGGTACACTGCGCGCCGTATACTAACAGGGCTATTACAATGAGACTCTTCACTGGAGTAAACCTAGCCATGAACCCGCCAGAAGGACATGTCCCAAACCTAGCTTGAGTCAGTATCATCACTACAAGGAGGTTGGTGTTCCAACTTTGTGGCGAACACGACATCGCTCCAACAGAAACTATTCTCTACAGAGGCTACAACCTCATCTGCACACTTCACACTGCCTACGGGTTCATGCTAGTTTCAAACCGGGTACTAGGTCAAGTCCTTTCCATAAAGGACATGTGGACGTATAGTAAGACTTGGCCAAACGGCACTTAAGTTCGGTCCTTATGTGATCCGAGAGGGACTCCACACCACACCTGTAAACAGGCAGTGAGAACCACGCCGGGCATTACCTCGCATTTAACAAGCTTCCTGCTTTCCCCCTTCATCTCCGACCCGGATCAAATCTTCTCCATTTTGCTTTGGTTTTAACAAAACCTCTTTGTGGTAAAATATCCCAACCCATGGATATACTACCTTCATACACCTTCGGACACGACGGTCCGTTTTCAAATATTCACCACATGAATATATGAGAGCACTCCTTTCATTTTGAAAACCTAGTTTGCTACTGCAGGGCTAAGCATACATACATACTCTACCCTAGGTCTCCGGTAATTTTTCCGGTATATGTAGTCCCTAGGGTGACAAGGAGTTCAAGGTCGGACTAGGGTTTTCTAAGCATTGGTTGTAACTTCACTACATAAAATAACAAGTCATAGAACATAGCATGCATGTTTCGTAAACAAAATAACATTTCAAAATCTTGGGATTCAACATGATCAAAGGTGAAGAGCTTACCTGGCAATATTGGCCGATTCTCGAGCTGGAGTCGATATGGCGAACACTTGAAATTCCTCGCGCAAGGTCTCGCAACATCGGAACTACACGTCAGGAAAAATAGCGAATCACCAACGGTGCGAGGAAGAAACATTTAAGAACCAAAATACACTCAAACAACATTTAAAACCATGCATTGCTCTTAGAAGGATACTAGGGTTTTCAAAATGTTGCGATGGAATTAATATCACATGTGGCAAGGGTTTTTGCATATAGGAAAACTAGGGTTTGCCACGTAATGGTCTTATTATCTTTCAAAAGCTTTTAGCTACCATACAAAGGTTGGGTCCAGAGGAAATTATTCATGTTTCAAAATTTTGAGAAAGCTATATGAAAAGGTTTTAGAGCAAAATTAAAATGGCATATGCGTATATCTATAAATACATGCCTACAAGAGTTATATGGATATAAACATGTTTATCAAATTCCTTACTGCTTTTATTAGATAAGAGTTTTGAAACTAAGGTGCACTGAAACCACATGATTTACTTGATTTCATGCAAAAAGGGATTAACCATATAAACTATGTTTAAGAAAATATAACATGTTCATTATGAATTTGTTTACAATTTGAAAATTCAATTCACCTCAAAAATTATGAACTAGCATTGTTGGGTAGATTTTTCTTTTAGATGAATATAGGAAAAGAATGGGGTCAATCGGAGCTAGGTCGAGGAAGATATGAGCTTCCGAAGTTTCGTCGGGGAAGGAATAAAAGAAAGGGGAACTCTGCTGGTAGAGTTAGGGCTGATGTTAGAAACGTATTCGAGGAGTACGCCTTTGGCATTGTTAAAGCAGAGAGCAAGGGTGTTCGGTAGGGAGTACATTTTCCTGCTGGAACAACGTACCATACAAGGGCAACGAAGGAAATACGTCTCTAGGAAGGGGAGACGTACTCATGGAAGGCATTGCTCATTGGATCAATATGGTTTTACAGAAGAGGGGAAACTGAGGAAAATGCACGGGATTAGCCTCTGGTCATAACCGTTTTCTCCCGCATGAGCTAAACCCGGTTAGGGTTAATTACCGGTGAGGGACGGGCTGGTCCCGAGGCAGACGCCGGAGGGGAGGCTTCTCGGCAGCGTTTCATGGTGCTAGGGACGTTGGCGACGACGGGGCCGAGCTAGGGACGCAGAGGAGACTTGGGCCGAGGCGGCGATAGCTCCTTGCCGCGGCCATCGGTGGCTTGCCGCGGCAGGAGCAAGGTAGCAGTGGCAGCAGCCGTGAGCTGCCGCGGCAGCGCGCAGGGCAAGGGGGTGTGGCAGCAGCGGCAGCCGAGAGCGGCAAGCGCATTGAGTGCAGCGGCAGAGGGCAGAGGGTATGCGGGAGGCAGCAGACCTCGAGCTTTGGACTTCAGGGGCTGATGCCGTCGTGCTCGGCTATAGCGGCGGGGTTAGACGAGAAGATGGCAGCTTGGAACTCTTCCCTGTCAGCGAACGACGGAGTTTCCAATCGAGGTGACACCCAAGTAGCCTCCGAGGGTTGGAGCGATGCAAACCGGAGATTGCATGGGGGCGGAGGTGCCGGCCATGGTGAGCGGATGCGGGGTGGCCAGCAGGGAGCTTCTAGACGAGGTGGGGATGTTGGAGCAATGGTAGACTGGCTCGGGGAAGGCTCGCCGGGGCCTTGGCGATCACGAGGAGATCCGAGGTCGGGTCCAAGCGTTGCGGCGCTCCGGTTGGTGGCGGTTAGGCGCCCGGGTGGCAGCTAAGGGAGAGGGCGAGCTCGGGACGAAATGGTGAAGAGAGCAGCTCGGGTGCATGCAGTAGAGGAAAGAAACGGATTCTAAGGGAGCCGGGTTGGTGTCAGTTCTGGCTGGTTTTGCTGAAGACGAGGCGCTCGGCACTGCCGCTATGGCCTGAGGCGCTTGGTACGCTCGGGCAGACCCTTGAGGCAGCAGAGGAAGTAGCTAGGAGGGAGGAGCTGCCAGGAGAGGGAGAACTCGGCATAGAAAGCAGCCGGGGAAGGAACATGGGGGCTCGAGATGAAAAGAATGGAATCGAGGGGAGAAGAGGAGTGGCAGCTCAGGTAGAGTAGAGGAGAAACAAGGGGGTTCTTGTGTATGAGAAGGAGGATGGAAACTGGAGGAATGGGAGCTTGGGGAAGAATTGAGTGCTCAGCTTCAAAGAACTTGGGAAGAAGATAACACCGAAGGGAGAGAGCACGTGGCCGACTGCACTGGAGCTGTGCTGGTGCCGTGAGGAAAAGGCGAAAAGAGTTGAGAGCTCAGCTGGGAATGAGTGGGGAAAAAGAAGAAGCGGTGTTGAGCTGAGACAAGGGTACGAGAATCTTGCCGAGTTGCTGCGGCTGCACAGTGGTGGCGTGTGGCACACTCAAGCAAGAGAGTATAGGGAAAGCTAGGCACCAGCAATGCGTTGACAAATAACAGTGCAAGAGTACAGTTGAGCAGAGAGAGATCAACAGGGAGCTCGTACTGCTGGAATTGATTCATCTTGGGCTTAGCTTGGTTGGGCAGATGCTAGAAGAGTGGATCTGGGTTCAGAAACACTTACACACCTTCACAGGTAGCATATATATATATATATACACATACACCCTCTAATAGGTTGCAAAGGTGGGCTCGCGAAGGAATACAGTAGGTGGAATGAATTAACGCCACTCATATGTTTATAGACATACACATACGTGACTTAGGTAGTTTCTATTACATGAAACGGGTGTTTCAGAAGGCATGCTTTTACAACCAGTAGGAGGCAATGAATGGTAACTCCCAAATATAAAGCAAAATGGAAAGCACGTCACTTGAAAACGTGTTAAATAATCAAAGGTTTGATGAAGGATCGAATTTCAATCATCTCAGGCATACTTTTCCTGGGTGTTTCATTATAGGGGTCTATATATACATATATAGATAGTCTATCAGACGAGATAGGTGCGGAGGGTGAAGGTAAGTACATAACCCCTTGGCATATGATCACAGGGATAGAGTTCTCCAGGTGAGCGAAAAGATGAAGGTATGCAGGCACGCATATATATATATATATATATAAACATACTGAGAGTCAGAGGTAGACAGGAAGGTTGGCACACGCACATATACCAGCGGCTGTGTCTATACATGTACCGAGGAACGTATCAACGGAAGGAAGATAACTAGATAGCTCGTCGCATGAACAGTTGAGAAGTTGTACATGCCGATAGAACCGGAGTTTGGTAGACGATTGTGTAGGTGGGCTATCAGAAAGAGAGAAAATGGTATGGATCCCTACAGAGTTGTATATCCATTTTCGTGGCATGACAGAACATATGCACAGTCATAGGGGTGACCGTGCGATGGATGAACATACATATATAAGGATATATGCATGTAGGGAGCTACCGGTGCACGTATTTGGATACGCAAGAAGTCCGGTAGGGAAAAGAGTTAGACGAGGGTTGCCTTGCATCGAGGGACACAAGGTTGAGCTCGGGGAAAGGAGAAACAAAATGGAGGTTCGGACCCAAGTGTTGAGAGGGAAAAGAGATCACCCTGGTAGGTATACCGGACAATGATGACGTTACAATGGAAACGTCAAGGTTTAAATTAGGTACGTTTGAGATTATTATTATTAGCACAAAAAGTTTTTGTTAGCCCTAGATTTCAGGTTTTGGAAAATCGGGGTGTGACAGGGCCGTTAGCATATTGGAAGCATACTAGTATATTTCAAGAGGAAACTGGGTTTAGATTATACCAAACGTTCGAAAACCGTCTGAAGCTCGGGATCCGTGATAATTGGTGACCCAGTAGCTGGGTCAGGAACTGTGTGCGCCTTCATCCAAATCTGGGCGCATTCCTGCTCGATATCGGCGAAAGGAATCGGTTTACCAGCCGCTATTAGTGCGGCGTCCTCTTTGGCCCAGATCGATCTCTTCCCTGCAACACCTCGGCTGCCAAGGTGGTGGGGGAATTTGTTCTTCAAGTGCAGCTCCTTCCCCCCGGCGACTCTTCTCCTTGAATGCGTCACTCTTCTTGTCAGCAACAAAGTCCTCCCAGTGTTCGAGTTCTACCTTTGGCCATTTAGTTTTAATTTCAGTTTCAAAATCGGCATCTAGCAGCTTTGTTGCTTCATATCGCCATGTCCTTAGAGCAACACACATGATGCTATCGGCTTTCTTTTGTACTCTTTCCTTGTCAGCCTCTAGGATAGCGTACTTATCCCACAGCTTGTCGAAGAGGACCTTTTTCTGGGCGTCGGTCATTTTTTTGAAGTCCCGGCATGTGATCCTGACATGCTCACGGACAATGCACCCGCAGGTGTTGCTGAACGACCTTGTAGCCTTCTCGGAACTTGAAGGAACACCTATTATGCCGACTCGAGTGACTTCGAATGTCTCGTTCGTCAGCTGGTTGCCTCCTCTAGGGTTGTACCGTCTCTTCGACTTCGATGGTGCTGCTGACGACGGCTCGGTCGCCTCGTGTTCTTCTGATCCCGACTCGCTAGATCGAGAATCGTCAGACGAGCCAGATGCACTCTCTTCATCTCATGCCGAGGGAGGTGCAGGTGCTGAAGGTACCACAGCCGGCTCGACGACAGGTTCACTGGCCGGCTCGGGGGCTGTTTCATCGGTTGGGGGCAGGGCCTCAATGGGGGCCACCACGTCAACATCTACGCGGGCTAGTTCCCGGGTTGGCGACAAGTCCATTTCCAATTAAGAAACTAAAAAAATGAAAACCATGCATCAGAATAAGTAACTAGAAATGAAACCAATGTGCCATGGGATAAAACAAGGGAGAAGAATCCTGAGCTTGAAATAGCAGGTGTTTACACTAGCTTGTGAGTCTTTAGATAAGGATTTCAGCAAGGATCAGATCGTCGATATAACACCAAATGCATAAGATAAAAGACAAAAAGAGAGTGGGCACATCACATGTGTCTCAATTGTTCACATGACAATTTTCAATAAATAATTTGATTTTGTTTTTACCAACAAAATGATTAATAGTGACCTAAGTATCTATAAATTATCACCGTGAGTCACAACTAAGAAAACAAGACAAGCTACACTTCTACAATAAGACAAGATAACACACTTAATGCACGCTTATGTGGATTAACGTGGGAGTTAAGAAGTGACCTTTCAATCTAAACCATCGTATCAGAGATCAGAGAACATAGATAAGTTGACATCGATCGTCGAGAAGTAAAAAATGACTATTCAACATCTTAATCCTCTGATTTCAGAGGCCAGAGGCCATAGATGAGTCGATATCAGGTAAGTCAAGTTCATCCAGGGAGCCATCGACGTCATGATGGGATTCATCATATGTTTGGCGAGAAAGTGGCGACATATCGCCAACCGGCATGCATGTAAGCCATTGAAATAGTTAGTCACCTTGATAAATTTTAAGAGTTTCAAATACAGCATTTTGATGTAATATCAAATTTGCTATACAAATTAGCTATATGAGTACTATATAAAAGCCATTTTGGCCAAATACTCGCCCCTGTCGCCTAATGAGGCATCTCCCCGCCCTAAGGTGAGCCCCCTACTACCCCGCCTCCTTACCGACGGATCCGACCGCCGCCACTGCCCCACCCCCTTCCCCTTTCGATCCAGTGGGTGGAGGAGTACCAGCGGCAATGGTGTGGCTGCGGGGGGAGAAGGAGGTGGCCGAGGAACAACGGCGACGGTGCGGCTGCAGGGGAGGCGACCCACCGGCGCTGGATGCGGGCGCGGCTGCGGGGGAAGAAGCACATGAGCACCGCCAGCCGCATTTCCCCCAATCAACCACATGACGACCACCGACGACCACCGCACCGGAGCATCTCCACCGATGATCACCACATCGGAGCAGCCTCCTCGACGCCACTACACCAGAGCATCTCCCTCGACGACCACCGCACCAGGGTAACTTCTTCCATGTTAGAGTGGTTTCTTTACTTGGAATTTGAACGCATCTCACCCATGTTTGCTCTTAAATAGTTATTCATGGCTGGTTTGCACTATTGTTAGGGCGGGTTGGCCCTGATCGCCTGCCGTATCCACCCCATGCCTCCTCGTGCCCTTTCCTTCTCCACCGCGCCGGTTGGGACGAAGCCGACAAACCGTCGTCGCCAACCTCGAGCTCGTCACTAGATCTGAGCGCTGGTCCCCAGTAGGAGGAGGAGGAGGAGGAGGAGGAGGAGGGGGATGCTGGATCTCAGCATGATCTGGGACCACGGCACGCTCTACAGCACCTAGATCATCCCTTCCTCCCGCCGCCACCGCCACAGTAGTAGCCACCATGGGCTCCACAAGGTCGTCGAAGAAGAGAAAACCCGTTGCCGCCCCACCGGAGCCAGATTTCGAGTCGGAGGAGATGGTCCACAACACCGCCGCCACCGCCGCCCAGGGATCTGACGAGGAGGAGGAGCAGTAGGAGCAGCAGCCGGAGGCGGGAGATGAGGGAGATGAGCAGGAGCAGCAGGAGATGGGGAATAAGATGAGGGAGATGAGCAGGAGCAGCAGCCGGATGAGGGAGATGAGCAGGAGCTCCCCATCTCCAAGCTCACCGCCAGGGCCATCAGGGAGATGAACTACACCCACCTCGCCCAGGTGCCTCCCTCTCTGGTTGAACTTCACCCGTTGCGTGAATTACTTCTATTCTCTGTGCAAGTTCATACTAGCATTGAAATTGGTGGCTGTCTCTATGAAATATTGTGGTGTGTGGGTTAATACCATGCTCTATTGAATTTAGTGGTCACATGGAATCGTTGCTTGCAGATTCAAGCTCGATCGATTCCGCATCTGTTGGAAGGAAGGGATATGATGGGCGCTGCCAAGACTAGTTCAGGGAAGACCCTTGCGTTCCTCAGACCAGCGATCGAGCTACTCTATAGCCGAGGAACGGGACATGAGTTATTGTGATTTGCCCTACAAGGGAGCTTGCCATCCAGGTATGATTACCTAGAGAAATCATGTTGCTGCAATTGTTTCAATTCAGTTTAGATGTGTTAACACTGTTCAGGAACCTACTATGATCATGAGTGAAGTTATTGAAATCTGATGTGTCAACTGAGATAAGAGTGTACTTTGTTGAGACAATGGCTTGTAAATACAGTTGACATGGTAGTTTCATATATAAGAGGCTAAAGGTACTCTCAAATGATGAAGCAGATTTGTTTGTGGAAACAATGTAAATCTTCAGATTGTCATATTAATGAACTCAAAAGAAACTGCAAATTTCATACTTGTAAATATAGCATACACCTGGAGCCATACTTGAGTGTTACTAATATTTAACTAGAGTGTAGATCAATTTGTACTGCTCATCAGCTTATGCAATTTATATGTAAACATTAATGATTTATCTTTGTTGAGTCATTTTCATCTCTATTAAATTAGCTTTCTGGATCGATTGTTAATTCCAGCAAGTAATTTGTCTTGTTTTCTTCCATTCAAGCAATATAATGGTTTATCCTAGCTATGAAGGAAAATGATAATTCTAAGAGCTATTTACTTATACTAGTTGATGTCAGATTTGTTACTCTCTATCTTATTGCTCACAAAACTGAACCTTGTATGCTGTAGCCTGTAGTTTGAAAATTTAGATCCTATTACTTGGCATCGAGGACATGTACCTGGTTGACATATGCTGCTCTTTGTTGCCATGATGAATTTTTTTAGTTGAAATTGCAAAACCTCATACTGTTTCACAAACCCGATAATATTCTTTGCTATGAGTATTTTCTATTGTGCTCACTATTTGCACTGTACACTAAATTGATTGCAATTTTCATATTATGTACACTACCATTCCTTTATCATTATTTCTCTTATGTTCTGCATTTTACTTCTCATGTGATCTTTCAAATGCCAGGCTGATATGCAAGCCGTCATGGATTAACCGGTACCAGATGGTCAAGAACCAAAGTCTGCTACTATAGCTGTTTCTGAAGTTCTCACTAAGTATGTCGAACAACCAAATTCTTCAGAATGTGGGCCTTCAGTCAGTCTCTAAGAACAGCTCAAGAGGTGATGTCGCTTCGCATGTGAACTTTCAATGTGTGGGAGTTAGAAATGAGATGGAACTTGTTGTCTGTATATGTGATGAACAATATTTTGTTGTGTTTTTATTTCTATGTTTCTATTTGAAATGCAAATTTGGTCTTAGTTTTTTGTTATTGAATACTGCAAAAAAAAATAGTTACAAACAGTAGGCACAAGTGATGAAGGACCATGATGAATTAGATGTTGGGCTAAGTTGCCAAATTACTATGATGAATTTTTAAATGGACACTAGTCTGGACTAGGCAAAAATCAAAAGGGCCAGCAAAATGGGTTTGGCCCAAAAGCGACTGGCTAGGAAAATTAGGCTTGGCCCACAAATAGCTGGGCCAAGCAGGCTTGGCCCATAATAGGTTGGGCTGAGTTTGGACCTTGAAGGCAGACTCGGCCCAAATTTTGTTGGGCCATGAGCTGGGCTGTAGCATGACACATCGGATGCCACTCGGATGATGATGTGGACACAACGTGGGAGCACAGCCACGTCAGTTGGTGACATGGCGTCCACGTCACAAAAAAGGCCACGTAGGCTGCCACGTTAGAAAGAGTTATGTCGGAAAGCTGTTTTATGATGAAAATAGTGATGTTGTTGAGTGACTTGCATGACGGTAATTTTCGCCGTAGAAATGTATCCGTTCCATGACAAAGGGTGTTTCGTCACGGATGTGTTCTGTTCTATGACGAAAAGTGTCATTTCGTCACGAAGGTTCATCTATGACACGACTTCCATGACAAGGGAATTTTCATCACAAATTCGTCACAGAAGCTTTTTAATGACGAATTTGTATTGTTCTGTGACGAATATGATTCATCATAGATTAGTGAATTTCTAGTAGAAGGTTCCACTATGTCAAAATAAGGCAATATGATAGTGGCGTTGTATGGAGCACGGTGTAGGTGGGAGAAAGGGTAACCTATTTGCAAAATGACATGGTGTGCTCGGGACCATGTGTTCCGGTTAGAAATTAGCACTTGCGTATTTCAAAAAAATTGAAAACTTTTACAAATGCACATTGTCACGACCCCATTTCTCAGAGCCGCGACATGTTGCCCGCAACTGCCCAGGATGTTTCTTAGTTGCAGGGGTGGTACAGATACATCATCAGCATAGCGTTTAAAACATCCGGATTATATTACAGCATAACAAAATAAGTTTGGTAGCGGCTTAATTTATACATCAGACTGGGGCATTTGAGCCCAAAGTTTACATTACAGAAATGGACCTAAACCACAGGCGCCGAGAGCGCAGATAAGACCTAAAATTCGTAGTCGTCTCCATCGAAACATCCTTCTTTGTATGGGCCTTCCTCATTGTCCTGCGCATCTGATAAGTATTGTGTAGAAATGAGTACGCGACGTACTCAGCAAGCCACATTGGGAAATTATTCCACATAACTACATGCATGGGATTTCAAAAGAGGGGTATAGGGTTTTAACATATCATCTGGTGAATGCATAATCCTAACTTCGCCTTAGTATTTGAAGTCACTGCGCTGAAACATTTTCATAACAAATTGTTGAGTTCAAGTAACCCTGCCGGGTCTACGACAAGTTCAATTAAACATCATCAAAACTACTTGTGCCTCGCATCGAGAATCACCTCTAAACACAGCTCCATTGACCGGGAACACGGTGTATTCGAATACCATTTGATTTGACTCTGCAGAGTTGCTCAGCTTTACCCACATGATTTCCGTACCTCTTGGTGTCACTGCAGTCATACACACGCCTACTGGTGTGTCGACAGAGGTAGGTCAACAAGGCTTTTTATCTGCTCTATCTTTTGAAGTTTCTACCCAGGAACTTTCATCACTCGCACTCCCGAGAGTCGACGGGCCAAAGTCAACCACCTGATTCGGGAGTCGGGTGAGTTCTAGTTGTGATTTCCTACCGAGTAGCCTATCACCTCCCTCGCTTCTAAGGCCTTCCAGAGAAATGGAACGGCAAGCTAGTCTGTAGTCGTTCAGCAGGTAGAGCAGACTTACTGGACCAGGTTCGACAAGTCGAACATGTGGTTGAGCATTTCTATGTTTTTCACTAAGTACAAGGGTCGTATCCTTAACTGCCCCGAGTAAGGTAATCTGCCACATTACCCTTACTCCACGGAGGGGTATGGCTGCACCATCGATACACAAAGGGCCCCATCTTCTCTATCCCCAACCGTCGGCAATTTCCTTTCTTAATAACACTTACTCCAAGCTTTGACTCGGGTTATCGTTACTCCTGAACATTATCTAACCTGGTTTCTAATGCCAATGAAGGATACTGATAGACTCATTTTTATCCTAAGGTTTTCGAGGTGAATATGGCCTACAAAAATTGACTGGGCTGTGGGGGTGGTAGGTATTAACTACATCGTCATGTCATTCAAAAATACCACGGTACTAAATTAACATGTAAAAAATAATTAACTAAGCTATTAATACAATAAGTAGCAGGCAATTGGGATCAACATGGACAAAGGAATGTGACTTGCCTACTGCACTGTAGTTGTTCTGGTCGAAATCCTCGCGAAGATCTTCACCGTCGGGTTCTTGCTCGAGCGTCGGGTCGCTACTATCGTTCCCTAGTTGCAAGAAAATCCAAACAAACATACACACATAAGTCCAGACTCGACGAATGTGAGTTGGGAGCAAAGTGCACACTAATTGAATATAATGCTGAAAATAAGGTGTGGGGTGTGCGGGGTTGGAACCGGGATGTCGAGAAGCCGAAGAAAATGGTAGGACTGGAACTAGGGTTTTCGGACGGAAAGCCGGATTATGAGGTGTAGGAGGTTTTTGTGGGTTTTGGGCATCAAAAGGTGGGAATTTGCACTAATAGATATCAAAAATGGAACCGCGTCATCGAGACGATCGAAACGGTATATTATAGTGTTTTTAGGGTTTCGGGCCCGACGGGTCAAACCCGGGCCCGCAAATAGTATTGGGCCCATTAGGGCTCTTGGTTTGGGATTGGAATGGGCTGGGTATGGGTTGGATTTGGACTAGGGTTAGGGCTTGGGCTCAGGTTAGGGTTTTGGGCCCTAACAGAAATAAAGATAAAAGAAGAATAAAAGAAAAAGGAAAAGGGGAGCGGGCCGGCCGAACAGCCTGTTATTCTCGGTCGGCCTGACAGGGCAAATGGGGCCGGCCTGTTATGGAAACAGGCCGAAGGCCTGCTGCGGGGAGGGGGTCGGGGCATCGGCCGAGAGGGGGAGAGACAGGGGAGGGGAGACGGGGTGGTTGCTGGCGGCGGTGGAGGAGCAATCGGCCGCCGGGAAGTTCATCGGAGCCAATTAGTTGCTCGGGAAGCGACTAGAGGTGGTCGGGGTTCCATTTTTGTGGAGAATAGGGTTCGGTTCCGTGGGAATTAGGGTTGGCGACGGGTGGAAAATGGGAGGGAGTTGGCCACTGGCGGTGAGGGGGAAAATTGATCGCCGGAGTAAAATTGGGAGCTCGGGAAGCTTTTACAGGAGGAGAGGATTCCATTTTCGTCGAAAACGGTGGGGCTTCCGTGGGGATCTAGGGCTAGCGGTGGAGGGGTGGCTCAGGTTGAGCTCACCGGAGACGGGGTGTGCGCCGGTGAGGTTTGCCGTGCTAGGGAAAGAAGAGGACGCACTCGGGAAGGTGAGGGAGAAGCTAGAGGAGCTTGCGCAGCTACTCGGGGATCAGAGGGGGCTCGAGAAGGAGGAGAAGGGAGGAGATCGGCGGCAGGGTTCTTGGGTTTTACCTTGCCGGAGGTGGAGAAGGCGGCGGTGTGGTCGTCGGGCTCGGGAAAGAGAGAAGAGGAGCTCGGGGATGCTCAGGAAGGCTGCGGAGGTGCTCGGAAGAGCTCGGCTGCGAGAGTTGTGGAGGAGGGGAGCTCGGAAGCGGCAATGGGGAATGGGGGAGGAAATGGGGAGCTTCGGAAGCGCCGGCGTTTATAGCTGAGCGGAGGAGGCACTGCTCGGGGCGGAGCTCGAGGAGGCTGCTATTGTGGCGATGGCGAGGCTAGCGTGGCGCGAGGAGGAGGGCGGGAGCTCATGCAACGGCGAGGTGGCGCGAGCGGCAGCGGGAGGAGGCGCAGAAGGGGAGGGAATTCGGCGACGCATGGCCTGAGCCCTCGGGCGCGGTGTTGGGACAGGGGAGGGCCCACCAGGCGTCAATGCCGAGGACAAACGGCGCAGCAACGCCGGCTTTTCCTCGGGCGGTGCGTCGTGGCAGCGGTGGCGACAGGACGAGGGCAAAGACGGGAGGAGGGAGATGACGGCGATGGGCTGCCTGGGCCGCGCGAGGGGAATGGGCCGAGAAAGAAATGGGCTGCGGCGAAGAGACAAGGCCTGGAGAAGGTTTTAGGATTTTCAAATTTTTGAAGTTTTTGGTCTTGTCACATACATTGTGGAATAGCATGTGTACTGGCAAAGAATTATCTAGAAATATGGTCATTCATATTTTATATCATGTGTAAAAAGAGACTAGAGGTCGAAAAATGAGATAGCAACTATGTTTATGTTTTGCTCAACTGAAAGATGGCATGCGTCACCTACCAGCACGAAAGGTCAGCATTCATATCCCCAATCAGTAGCATGGTCTATATCATAAGAAAATGAAGGTTCTACACCGGTTGGCCAGTCAGACAAGCAAAACTAATGTTGACGTGGCTAGCTGTTCATCAAATGCATCAATCCCTTTCACTCACCGGTCGCTTCCAGGATTCTTGCGAGCGATGCTTATCTAGTTTGAGTTGGTCAATGTCCTTTATCTGACGAGACATATGGTATGAATGGACGATGGCTGAATGAAGGAAACATTTTTTGATTTCCTAAGAACCTTTATACATATGCTACTCAAATCTTTTGTAGCCTTGAATGTACTGAAATCTATCTATAGTCCTGAACTCTTTCAGACTTGCATCACGTCATCCTTTAAACTAATAATCGTTTGGCTGACCCTTCAACCTTTTGTTTTCTTTGACGAGAAAGCCAGGAGCTCTGCCCACTTTATTAAGATAGAAAGAGAACCAAGCAAAGTTTATTTATAAAACTTGAGAAAGAGAAGATTACATTCTCACAAAAGGCGCCAACCTCCTTTGAGCGAGGTCCTCCTTAGCGAGGAAAGCAACGTCTATGGCATCTAGGAAAGAATGCTGGAGGATACGTCGGTTGCGTTCCTTCCTAACATTCCATAAGACGTACATGGCAACCTCACCGAAGAGCTTCCGCCTCTACTCTAATCCCTGAATGTTCTTGTTCCACCAATCCTCAAGAGGGCAAAGCTCGAGCGGCGGGTTTGATTGAGTGGATATCCATGTAGAGACAATGCCGCACACGCTTTTGGGGAACAAGTAGTTGCGCGTGAGGTGACAATTTGTTTCAAATTCAGCCATCCACGAACTGCGAGACGGTCGGTGGTAAAGTCTTTTTTGTTGAGGAGAAGCCAGGCAAAAAGCTTGCACTTCAACTCCGTCGGAGAGCTCCAAATCTTTTCAAAAATGAACGGAGCGGAAGCAGTAGAGAACTGGAATCTATAAGCTGACCCGTGTCCCTTGTTGTTTTCTTCAGCACCTGAATAAACATACTTTTTCCAAAAGAGCCTGCAAGTGCAAATACTTTCCCACAATTTACATTAAGGAATTTGTTCATATTGTTGGCAAAATTGGAGGCGAATTTCTATGTTTTGTTAAGAGTCTTGGCGAGTATGGTCTAAATACCTGCGAAAAGGTGAACAAAGAGAATAAAAACCAAACTGAGTCGGAGATCTTGGGCACCATCAGACCATACTACTTGCTCCCTCCATTTCATGATATATGTCATTTTCAAGAGGCAATTTGGCAATATTTTGTTTCGCGCGTGCTTGTTGTTTATCCATTTTTGTATGTGATCTATTTTATGATGCCACGTTGTCCCAAGATTGTTCTCATAAGCGATGGCAGGCCGCTGCTGGTTTGCTTCACTGTAAGATGACTTCCTCCGCTTGACAACTCAACTCGATAGTATTTGTGCGGATATTTTCCTGCGTAAGTTGCCCAAATTGTCTACACCTTAGGGCCTGCTTGGAAGTCGCGTATTGAGCCCAAAATCGGTGCATTTTGCAAGCCTGTAGAATAATGGGCTTAGCCTATAAACATGTGCCTTTTTTGACCCATCAATATCCACCGGTTCCCCTAATTCCAACCGAGAATAAGGGATAGCACTGGGATCAAACATCTAATCCTGCTATTGAATCGGACGTTTTTTAGACATATTTATATTATATGATGTAAATATTTTGTAAAAACATATTCAATAAATTTTTTGAACCAACATTTTCTTGAAAAGAGAATTTTAAACCAATGCAACATGATGTTTTCATATAACAAGTTGCGTGCCATGAAAATATTTCTGTGCAACAAAACTATTTATTTTATACAATTGAAACTCATTCTATGAAAAACAAAATCAGAGTAGAGAGAGAGAGAGAGAGAGAGGCGATTTTTTTTTCTGATTTTGCCAAAGCAACACCAACCACCACAAAATGCGCACCACCCCCTCCCCTGCGTCAGACGCCGACCATGCGACCACGCCCAGCAACGACACGCTCGCCGGTGGAGAAAGCTCACCCCGTTCGTTAACACGATGTCTACTCCAACTCGCGATCCCTTCCACGCCCACCTTGGCGCGTGCTTCTCCAGCACTCCAGTTAGCGCCACTCGCGGCGGCCCCGGCATCGTGTTCATTCACGGCCTCGAAAACTTCAACTTTACTTCTTGTCTCGCTTCCCATAGCCCTAGGCCACGGCAATATGTTATCCACCGACGAGCTCTTCCACGATGGCCAGATCCACCCACCAGCCTCTGGACGGGCTGGCCGTACCCGGTGTCTGGGCAAGGGCGGGATCTTGTGCTTGCAGGATTTCCAGTGCTCTTGTTGATTTGGGGTGTTCATGTTGATTTCTCGGTGGATCCAGTTTAGTCGCTGTGCTCTTGATGATTTCTTCGGATCCAGTTTAGTCGCTGGCTCTTGTTCATATATCATAGAGGCTTCGCGTTTCATTTTCCTCTCCCAAACACTGACTTACAGGGGAGTTTTGACTTCGCGCACACCAAAAATATTGCATACAAGTGTAAAGTATTTACAGATGGGGAGGTCCTTAGGGGAAATGCAGGTACAGAAACAGGGCGGCCTAAGAGCAAAAGCCCATGGAAGCGCCCTTGAGAAATTATGAAAAACAACTGGTTGTTTCCTTAACTGGAGCAAAAGATTCTTACATTGAAACCACACATCATGGATTTCAAAAAAAAAGAAACCACACATCATGTCTAATGAAAAACAAAAACAAATAACAGGGATATGCCATAGTAGTCAAGACTAGATATGTACCTCCAGGAAGCAGGAAAGACACAATATTTGCTCCACTCAATTTACATATACCTAGAAGCCTACATTCTTGAAATAAATTAGTTCATCCTTGAAACAAGTCGGGATACCTCTAAGCCAACAGTACATTGGGACATGTTAAATATCCGCAAGCTCAAGCCATGTCTGCTCAAATTTTCATTGAAGAATTGTCGAATATTTGTTCATCAGGTGTAAAGTCGCTCTAGAATATGTAAGCTCATTTCAGTAAATGTTATGTCGCGATACTTGCCCCATTTGGAACACAGAAATTTCACAATATGTTTGCACGCATTTCACAGGAAACAGTCTATTTCGTACAGAAAAAAGAATCCAATGTTTCAAACGAGCATTATTATACAGCATCAAACAGATAAAAAACCAGGATACCTCTCAAAGAGAAAAGGGGTAACTAGCATGATCAAGTGAAATGAAATACACCTTACTGATTATAACTTACATCAGAAATTAAACTACCTGTAGATCGTTTTCACCATTTGAAGAGTTGCTTAACCATGCAAAAAAATGAATGGCCTCAAAGAATGCAGGAAACAATAAGATAGCTTTTGTAAATAGTTGTGTTTTGTTCAAAGAAACTGAAACTGCTAGAATGCAAAACAAAATCAGACACACTAAAGGTGGACATTACCGGTAAGGAGGAGAAATAAAAATAATTAGTACAAAAGTGTTTATCAATCTTTTGATATGCGAGCAAGTAAGCCAGTGGGCGTTTGAACTGTCTTTATGTGACCAGATCCAATCAAATCGCGCAGGTGGAATCGCACATCAAGAGGTGATAACCTTAATCTTGTCTTCTCCAGTGAAGATAGTAGCATCTCTTTGTACTTCCTACGGCTCAATAATGAAAGAATTTCCTTCCTTCCCTGATCACCGTAACCACATTTGTCAATTTCCTTTTTTTTTACAGAGAAATTGAAATTGTAAACATTCAGTTAGTTGTCTTCTAGAAGAATCCGGCAGAGCCTCCAAAAGGAAACAAACTAAAGTAACCTGATGATTGCATTCATGGAATACGTACTGTGTGGTTCCAAAGAATATACTTGAGTTGAACTATAAATATGTGATGCTAAACTAAACAGTACCTGTTCATGCTTAGTGGGTACATTTGAAGGAAGAAAAGGTGCATGTGCAGCAATCGAGAACCATATGATAACTCTTTTATCTTTTAAATCTAGAAGTACATGACGGCAGTAGTGCAAGGTAGAGGAGAGACTAGCCATGGCTTTGGCGTTTTGTGTCAACGAGAGGGAGGGAGAGAGACGTCTCCCCCTCCCCCTCCCCCTCTCCCTCTCCCTCTCTTCCCCTCTCTCCCTCTCTCCCTTCCTCCCTTCGCTCGACCAGTCACAATAATTGTTTGTCTAGTCTACCAGTCGGTAACTTGGCTTGTCGCACGACTAGTCAATGAGTCGGTACCACAGGGACTAATTTACTTTTGACTCATAATCATTGGGTGGTTGTAACAATTGCCATGGTTGTGGAGAGGGAGAGGATAAACTCGCCATGGCTGCTGATCAAGAGAAATAGGGGGTAGAGAAATGGATGAGGGGGAGTCACATTAGTGAAGCAGCGCCACTGTCTACTGCTCAAATGGATGCGATGTCAGCTAGAAAAGCACTTGTGAACCTATGTGCACGACCTATACAAGTTTTAGGATATAAATATCCAGTTTTCAAGTTCATGTCTTCATGGACCTACATGTACGCAATTTGAAGGTTTAGGGACCTGCGATACAATTTAATCTTATGGTTATATAAGAAATAGAAGTTGAAACAATCCTGAGGGATGCAATCATGACAGCCCCATCAGTCACTAAAGTGGTGGCTAAATTAATTTGCTGAGGAGAGATCAGCTTGATATCGTTATTAATTTATTAGAGCCATCTTTAAGATTAACTAACACTAGGATACTTGAACCAAGGAACATAAGAGACAAGAAGTACAAACCTGGGATAGGCCTTTCAAGATAGGACCAATACTTGGAATAGCAAACCAGTACATGTTTGGATCAATGAGTTGGCGTGTCTGCAAAAGAGAAAAAAGAAAAAAAAATGGCACAAACGTTAAGCATTATTGGTCAAGAAAATGTATTCATATGTCATCAAATTAGATGCAGTTATTAGTTGATCAATAAACATGAAAGCAATCATACTAGTGAACACAACCACATGGTATTCTTTTAGTGTAACATGACTTTCTTCAATTCGACATTCTATAGTAATACAAAAACACCCATGACAATGATCCCAAAAAAATATGTAATTACTTACTAGGAGACCAGCATTCATCAATAACGTGATATGTTCCTCTCTTGCATCACCCCCATGTGATAACAGTGAACACTGCAATGAAAAGCAAAAGATATGAAAAGCACTATTAGAGCAGTACTGTTTATTGGTTTATTGCCTAGTTTATTTAAGGAACAATATACTAAAACAAAGTGTCAACTCAAAATCCCATGATACATCATATCAAAGCTTCAGAGATGTCAAAACTTGGTAACGAGATATACTAGAGAAAGGTTAAGATACCTCCACAGAACCAACACTTATCTACAGTCAATGGTCAAGACTTACCAGCTCTACGTGATCTATGCTAACATCCAATTTCGAATGCACAACATATTTCTCAAACCACTCAAACACTTCACTACCATCTTGGTTTTTACCCTTTGACCTCCTGAAAGCAAATTCCATCTGCATACGTTCAGTGCACGAAAGGAACGGATTCATTAAAATTTGTAATACGAAAAAGGTGAAGTAAATGGGATGTATTATCACATTAACTCAAACTTTAGTATGAACAAGAGATTAGCAAGATAATGACTTCTTTGTTATGTCAGTGGCCATGATCCAGCCCCTAGCCCCATTACAGATAAGGTTAAGAATAGGAAAGATATCTATTTAGTTAGGCAAGAGATAGATTTAGTTAGGAAGATAAGAATATGGTTTGTTAGGCAAGTAAAGATCCTATTCGTACGGGCCAAGTCAGTCTTCCCTAAAAGGGATACCACGTACTCCATATGGATTATCCAAGCAATGAGAAGAATAAACTAGTTAAAGAAGACTCTACCCTCTCCCTCAATTCTCAACCCTTGCATCCCCAAGGACATGGCCAGCTAACCCTCGCTCCTCCCAACCGTACCCACTGTCTTCGGGCAAACCTCGGTCCTCAGACCCTTACCAATCCCAGAATGTGACATCTTTAGGTTGAGAAGACTTGCAACTAACAAGCTGAAAAGCATTTGCATGGCTACTACAATACCAGGTCAAAATTTTCAATGAACCAAGCTTATAAAGGGCATACAGCTATTTGGTGTCGAAGCCAGTAACACAACACTAAATGATTGTACTATTCCAAGGCTCTAAAAACCTAATTTTGCTATGCACACTGCAAAAGGGAAATGCCCACTCTGTCCTTCTATTTATGCAGAAGTGCCTCTAGGAAATTGTTGACATGTCTATGATGGTAAATCTGTAGTCCAATTAGGGTGTGTTTGGTTGGTTACACAAGGGTAGATGGTATAGGGTCATCCAGCTTGGTAGGGATGGGCTTGAATGAGGTGATCTGTGTTGCCTGTCTGGTTGGGTGGATGGGATGATCAAATTTCGTGTTTGGTTGGAGGGATGAGAGTGTCGCACAAGATTAATTAACTAGACTATACCTTTTAACTTCCATTACATTAATGGCCATCTAGATCAAGTGAACCTTTTTAATGCCAAACCAGGACAACAGATACCTGTTTCAGATAATCATCCATGAACATGATTGCATGGTCATCCTGCCCAGTATTAAGTTTGAATATACGCAGTACTCTGTCTTTCTTCAGTGACTGCAAAAAAAAGGTACTTTTATGTTTAAATGAAATCTCATCAGAACCAAGGAAAAATATCTCTGCTGCAGTTGGAGATTAATTTGTCAGTTGTTATTATGTTAAATCTTTGATTACTCATTAGTCAACGATAATCACTTACAGTTTAACACGAGAACCACTAGAAAACAATCCAAAGGCAAAACAGAAACTACAAAGTTATCACTGCATCTAACACAGTGATGTCCCCATAAAGAGTAATCACATAAGTTCAAAACAAAACCTCCAAATCTCTGTCAACTGTTGTCCTGTCCTTCACGCTACTATACAATTGGGACTGCAAAATGAATGGCTGCGTCACAACCTACAAGTGAACACCAAAAAGGATGATTTTGTGCCGGAATGACACTGAATGACTGTTAGAAAAGGAAAAAAAATCAAAGAAGAAGCACCCACTGAGTTTATATAACCATCTTTATTCTTTAGTAATATGCCCTCTTTACATTACATGTATGTGACCATACTGGGAACTGTAGTGTTACAAATCTGTCTATTGATGAAATAAAAGTGTATTGTTGCATTTTGTTTTCTATGCATCCATGATTTTAAAGTCGTAAGAAGGTTGAGATACTTCATTTAATTAGGGCAAGGACAGTGCAGACAAAGGGCACGCTTAAGCACAAAAGCAATGCGCAGGAAGGCAAAAGGCGCCTCATGCTGCACAAGGTGCAGCACCCTATGTAATGCGCACACTTCTGGGGCACAAGGCACTAAAATGCCAAGGAATGTGCTCCTAAGCATAAGAGAGTTTAGGATTGGAAAATGGAAAACAAAATATTGAAATATCGATGACACTGCAGTGGTCCGAACTCTCAAGATTTAGTCATTGTTTGATAAAATATTAGATTCTCAGTTACGTGCCTTGCATGTAATATCTATGGTACAAACAAGGCAAATTTTGATTAAAAAAGGTGATATTGCAAATGTTGATAAAAAAAGGTGACACCCTGACTATTATTTTAGTGGATTAGTAATTTGTAATAGCTAAGAGTATCACGAACACTACTTTCTTCCAAGTTTCATTAAAACTTGTGTTGGTTTATAAGCAAATATTTTTATTTTTGCACCTGATATTTCTCAGGGGTGTGCTTTTTTTGCACCTGCGGACCTAAAGCCTCAAGTGCGCCTTCTGCCTTTGATTGCCTAGTCCAACTTTATCAATTGTTTCTTGATTTTATCCTTCCTTTGACTATGTGCATTGAAAGGTTGAATAAGTATTATCCAGGTGATTGCTGACTCTAAAGTAGCGACTAAAGCCAACATAGTCACAATACTTGCATTGTCCTTAAGATT
Source organism: Stipa capillata (assembly GCA_019208055.1). NCBI lineage: Eukaryota > Viridiplantae > Streptophyta > Magnoliopsida > Poales > Poaceae > Stipa > Stipa capillata. The sequence goes on along the minus strand of JAGXJF010005742.1, from coordinate 37,956 downwards.
TCCGTCCCCTGGTTGAGCTTTTCTCTAGAGTGATAACATGATCACACAATGGAGCCTACATCAGGGGCATACATACGTTGTGCCACCAGGATGCACTGGACACCCCTTTCAAGTTTATTTCTTCACTGTTACAACCTATGTGTAATATGAGTGACACCCCAATGTACAACATGCTTGACAATTCTACATACGGTGGCATTTAAGTGGACACCTGGTAATTTTTGTCCTGGGTCCGCCACTGCTGATGTTGGTGGGTAGTCTCTCTCATGGAGCACTTGGAGGCGGCCATATCCACAACGTATCCACAGTGTGTCCATGGAGTATCCATGATTTCAATTTTTTATTTTTGACATTAATTTGGCTGATACTCAGTGGATATGTATTGGGACGTATCCGCCATGTATCGATACTGGATACCGGTGTGGCGCCTTCACCAAGTATCGGTGTTACAGAGATTCCACTACCCCAATTAGAATATCAAATTCAGAACATACAGAAGACATGTTCTTTGCAGGTTAAGTTGACACATCAAACATAAGCATGGTTGATACTCAAAATGATTCATATGAATTGCAGAAAATAAGTGTCTAGGCAGTTAAATGTATTTAATCAACAGTTCCAAATGCACAAATTCAACTAGTGCAACAAATTGAAACAAGTTTTTATGATATTTTGTTCTCCAAGTTCAGACATGATAGGGCAAAGAAAAAAACAAAGAGAACATGCAGATACCTTCTCTAGCTTTGGGAACTGTGTGCGCATCAACTGTAGAGCTATTGAAGTATCACTGAGTGTAAGATTGTCCTCTGCATCATCAAAATTGTCTGATGTCATAACAACTTCAGTTTTTTTGGCAACGAAAGGCATACAACAATAATTGCCATTTAGTCAATTATTTTCAGATAAAATTTGAAGCATCTTAACAAAAAAAAATATTTCTTTGATGTAATGCAACAACTAGAAGTGATATAAAAGAGTGAGTATTACGTTCTACGTCACTAAACTTGTTCAAGTGTGTCAAGTAGGTCACAGTTCTCCTAATTTGCACATTTGGGTCACTAAACCAAACTAAGTGCATCATTGCAGATCACTACCATGCCATATCATCAGTGATGTGGCATGTTTCCCGAGCCAGCGTGGCCATCCGATGCCTCTAATCCCATTCTCAATTTTGCAGCAAGCCCCAGGTACGTCTCTAATCCGTTGCTACTTCCTCTATATACCTAATCTCGTTCCAGTCCCACCCCCAAAGAAGCGAATCAACTGACTCCACACATCTCTCAACCCAATGTCGCCAACTATGGATGACCGATCCCATCCGTGGCAACTGCGGCAATCCACCTCCATTTCCATCCGCGGCGACCACAGCGACCCCTCCTCTGCTACCTGCTGCGTCCTTACGGAATGGAGGCAAGCAAGAGAGCGTGTCTGTCTCACGTGGTGACCCGACTGCGCGCCACTGGTTAGCCACCCCAAAATACAGCGTGTGACCTGCGCCACATGCTGGAATATATTAGTGGTCTCTTCAGTTTATGTTTGGTTCACAATCTGCTGATGCAGTGCTTGGGTTTGTCAGAATTACTCTGCTAATACGGTGCTGCGACAAAGATAACCATGTCGTTCAATTTCCATATTGTCCATTAACCTTGAGTGTGGACTGGTTTGAAAACTTGATCATGTGTGTATGTAGCCATATAGCATTTTTGTTCTCAACAATCTTGGTGAACGAATGAAGCCTCTTGACTTGTTGCTAAAAAATCAATTTTTTAGGAGTATCTAATTGAGTCAAACAACTGCAGCATGCATCATATTGAGTTTACCAGGCCAGCATGTTGAATGGAACAAAAGAGACAACACAAGGGGGCTCCATGCATAATTACGATGACTCGCTCATCTGATGCGACGGGATGGTGACGATGTGCCGTGGCGCAGTGATGTGTCATGACCCACTTGATTTAGTTTAGTGACATAAATGTGCAAATTAAGAGACGGTGACCTATTTGATACAATTGAGCAAGTTTAGTGATCCAGAGCGTAATGTATTCTAAAAGAAAGGACTAAATTGAACATAGAAAGTCACACCAAGGCTTGTGCTGGTTCCGGTTCTGTGTGGACATTCGTCTTTGTCATTAGGAGAGCGTGGTCGCTTCTTTTTCCCACAAGATGATGATGAATATGATGACGATGGTTCTGCCATCTCACTTTATTGATTACTCCTTCCAATTTAAATTGATGGAATGAGACAAATAAGTCAAATATTTGTGTAATCAGGAGTCAGATCCTGTATTTTGCATCAGTGACATGGAGCTTCCTTCCACAATTCGCACTACAAATTTAATGCAAAAGCATGGCATATCAGAAAATTGATAAGACTGATATTGACTTAAAACAAAAGCTTATAAACGTTTGCAATTCAGAAAATCTTGAAAAATCTTAAGGAATTCCAAGAAATCTTGAAAAATCTGGACATAAATAACAAAAACCGAAAAATGGAAATGGTTTAGAAAATTCAGAATACAAAGAAAAACAGAGATATAAATAGCACCACACTGAACCATTTCAATTGAACTAGAATGACTTGAAAGTTTACCAGAAAATGGAAGTAACAAAAGGTAAATGTAACAGCAAGGGGGGTGGACAAAGCTCACTAGAAATACCTCGTATAAGCTGCCTTGCGGTTTAGAGATCTCTTGTAATTGGCAAGCCAGACACCTTTTCTAAGGGGAAAATATCGATCATATAGCCCTTTTCTCTTTATATATTGCAATCTAGGATTTACTGTCCTTCTCAATTTAATACGAAGAAGTGAGTACAGGAAGCAATTTTCTCACCAAGTAAACTTACTAGAACACGTATAGCTAGAAAAACGGTGGTAGATACTGAGAAAGCACAGGACAAATCCAAGCGGCCAGTCACCCTGGGAGCGCCGCCAACGCAGAGGGGGCCAGATCTCGGAGCCGCGCCACCTAGAGGCGGAAGGAGCTGGGAGCCAAGCTGGCGGAGAGAGGGGCGGTGCTAGGAGCGGCGCCGGACGAGGAGGGGGTCGATGCTATCAGTGAAGCCGCCACAGAGCGGGGTCAGTGCTGACTGCGGCGCCAACACAGAGGGATGCCTGGTCTGGTAGCGGCGCCGGAGGGAAGGGTAGCCAGAGGAGAGGACGGACGGCGGAAACTATGACCGGCTGAGAGGTCGCCGGAGAAGCTGAGATAGGGCTCTTCCAACTGGTCGCCGGAGTTGATGCGACTTGGGGCCACGGGGAACGGGTTAAGCCATACCGATTTGGGTGTGAAGGGCAACGGCACCTGTTATTTGTTTTGCTTGGGATCGAACATGTAAGCTGCAAAATTAAAACGAAGTTTTGAAAGGGGGTAAATCATCAACTAATTGCCCTGTAGAAGCCTAATTAATCAATTAGGACCCCCTGGATTAAACTATTTTAAAATAATTTTTATAGGATTTATCTATAAATTTTAATATAGAGGCCGTTTGGATCCAAGAAACGAGACCAGCAAAATTTATATGTCTTATTTTCTATATCTACGTCCTAATTTGATAGGATACCTACCAAATGTTAGACTGTTTGAAAATTTTCTTTTTATCCGTGATAGCTATGACATGCACATAATCTATAAAAAGAATTATTGAGTTATTAACTAAACAGTTTCTATTACTTATCCATATGTCTTTAAAAAAATTTATATGATCTAACTTAGTCATCTAATTTATATATTTTTTATATTCTTATTCAACTTCAACGTATCACAATGGCCTTACATTAGGAGGATAGGTAAATCCTAGATTGCAATATATAAAAGAGAAAACAGATGTGTTTGTACAGGTGGGTGTTTGTGCTATTAGAGCAACTCCAACCGAGTTGCCAAATCTCGCTCTCTATATCTTCATATAGGGAGCCTCACCAAAAGATTCCTTCTTTATTTCTCTACGTGCTCTAACCGACTCCCTAAACATCGTTCCTTATATTCTGCTCCTCTATATTGTATTAATATCTTACAACTAACTTATTTTTTAATAGCTAATTTTTGTAACTACTAAATTTTGAATGACTTAATTTTCAACAGTTATGCACAAACAATAGCAAATTATGCACAAAAATATAGCATACGACAATAATAAATAGCACATATATATGATCTCATGCAAATAGCAACAACTCATCTCTCAATTTAGCCATCTGATTGTTGCTACAAACAATAGCAAATTCAGCAAAAATATGGCATAGAACAATAATAACATGAACATCTATGATCATGTTCAAATAGCAACAACTCATCTCTCAATTCTTCTCTCTAAATCTCTGCATCCTATACCTCTCAATAGCTCTCTCAATTCTCTGAATATATCTTGCAAACAATGGCTATCTCTCACTGCATATACTAGTTAAGATTGTAAGACAAATGAAATTTTTTTTCTCAACTTCTCAAAATTCTTCTCAATAACTCTCAATTCCTCTCAACTCTACCATCAAAATCTCAGATCAAATCCCTCTCCCCACCCTCCCCTAAACCCGGCCCCAAATCCCCCTCTCATCCTCACCGTGACCCAAACCCGGCCCGATCTCACCTCCTCAAATCCTCCTCTCCACCGTTCCCCTCTCTCCTTCCTCTCTTACCCCTCCTCTCTCTCTCTCTCTCTCTCTCGCAACCTACCCTGACGGCCCCAGTGAGCTCCCTAGCGTCCTCGGCCCCATACGCTCCCTGGCCTCCTCCTTTGTCATTGCTCCCCGCCGTCCTCCTAGGCCCACCGCTCCAGATCTGGAGGAGGAGCCGAGGCAGCACCGGCTACCCAGGTGGGGTGGGGGCGGCGGGAGCGTCGGGCCGGAGCAGCCAAAGGGAGAGGCAGAGGTGCGGCATCGGCGACAGCCGAACAGAGCGGCGAGGGCGTGGCATCGGCAGGGGCGCGCCATTAGCGGGGTCAGCGGGGAATAAGACGGTGGAGGAAGAAGATAGCGACGTCACGATGAAGAAGACGGCAGTGTAGGTGACATACCTTCATAGTCGGCAGGAGGGAGATTTCCCACGCGGGGTCAGGGCATGGCAGTTGGTCGATAGCAAGCTGGGGTGGGCTGCTGCATGTGGGGAGGGAGGGGGAGGGGATAGCAACTCCCAATTTTTAGGGAGCTTGATAGCAAGCCGGTCGGAGGCCCTTTTTTGTCTCAAATTGCTTACTTTGGCTTTAGGGAAGGGAATAGCAACTCGGGTGGAGTTGCTCTTATAGCCGTTCAGACTGCTTTGAGACTGGAAAGAGAAAGTAACGTCTGGAGTTTTTTTCCTATTGTTTTACATTTTTAATGCAAGTCAGCGGGCAGGACATGTCGGATGGGACATAAGGTTCTTCTATGGAGCCCACGAGGTACAGTAACAGTGAGCCGGTCTCTCCTCATTGTGTGCCTGACTGTCTCTTCTTTACTCCTTTCCAATCCATTCTAAGCAGCAATGCAACTCAATTTTTGTTGAGATATCCTCTGGAACCTCTTGCGGTAGTGGCGGGTAAGCAAGAGGACGGTGCTTTGCGGTGAGGTGAAGAGCAGATGTACCGTACCCTTTCGACCCGTTCTGATGTTCAGTGTTACGCCTTTGAGACGCGGCGACTTGGTATCCCGTTGCCGTGCACGGCGAGGTGCATTGGCGCGGTCCGACTCCCGATGGGTTTGGCACGGAGCAGTACACGGTGGCGTCGAGCCGCTTCTAGGCACGGTGCATAGAGGCTTGATGCGGCACTGTGCACGAAAAGAATCAAGATATCGGTCTAAAGAAGACGGATGAATAGTTAGGATCATAATTTTTAGTAATTCTTATGATTTAGTGAAAATATAAGTTGTCTAGTATAAGGACTATATAAACACCCCAGGTGCTGGTAGCACAAGCAATCACGACAAAATGAGTGCAGAAAGTAAAGAGAAGAATAGAGAACCAAGGGACACAAAGATTTATTATCGAAGTTCGAAACTTTAAGGGGATCATACGTCTGTGTTCAGTGACTTTGATGAAAACCAAATCTCGAGGTGAGTTTCAGTTGGTTGTTACAACCCAATCTTTCACAGCACGTTCTCCATCTTGTAGCATGCATCTTACTCGTGCACGCAATGTGTATACGAAATAGAGGGTTAGAACATTGCGATTCAGCACGTAAGAATCGATCTAAAGATAGCTATTCACGTAACAAGATAATTTTTTCACAGAAATCGTAATAAAGAGATCTTCTAAAACTTCTTTTAAATTTTTTTAAAAATTCTTAAAATTTTCCTAAACTTGATAATGGGTGTCTACTCTAAAACACGTACCCGACTATAACCGACTCTCTCATGAACATAACTTGGGTACAAAGTATTCTAACAAACCGAACCAACTAAAACTAGGAATCTTTCTTTTACATCTCGGACAGATTGTTCAAATAAAACAAGCCAATGAAACTAAACCAATAAGAAATAACTTATTGGACTCTATTTTGGTGCGCCATCTGCTCGTGACCTGTTCAGGTGGACCCCATCCGACATCTTTCAGGGATAGAAAACACCATGCAGAAGAAGTACTTGTAACATCCTTGCTATATTCCTTACGTGGAAAAAATAGGAACAAGTCCCTAATTTTTACTCCATTGGCTGAACAGCCTAGATCGCAGCTTGCCTTATCTTCCAAAATTGTATCAACACAAGGTTATTTCCTTCTCTTAGTTAAATAGGCAGCTGGTATTCTCCAAGTTGCATCCCAATAGTACTCCTCCTGTCTTTGTACACGTACGCATGCATGGTGATCATGCTCAGTTCTCATGGATGAGGGTGAGCAAAGTGTAGTTCTCGAGAGCAATAACATAAAATATCTTTTTGATCACATCGTTATTTGTTATTTCCTTGATTCCAATCTCTTGATTTTATGACGAGATTTTTAAGGCAAGTGTACATACTACTTGGAGACTCATTGTCCCACATAACAAAGCAATCAAGCAATCAAGCTTGCCCTTCAAAACGTGAGTCTTGATTCTTAGACGGATGAGGTGCCTTCATGGATCTCACTTAGAGTGGTCCAAATTTTCTTAGCGCTCTCAAGTAGCACACCTGGTTGAACTCTTCTCCACTCAATACGAGGAATGATGCGTTGATGGCTTGAGCATTGGCGTGGATGAATCGATCTTCTTGGGGTATTGTATTCTCCTCGTCAATCACGGTAAAGCCGGTTTGCACTATGCACCGAATGAAAGGGTTGATAAAAATCAAGTGCAATTTTGTTTTGTGCTTCCAAGATGCATAATGTGATCCATCAAAGTATGATGTTCTGTGGGATGAACCATCCACATAAGCATGACCATGGTTAGCTAGTGGGAGGTGGTATGACACCTAATGGGTTGACACTAGGGATACCTGAGTTGTGTGCTCCCCTAGTAGTCCAACTATTCTCCTCGTGCTCATCGCCTGGTATCTTATTCTCTCTAAGAAGTGAAGCCCCAAAAGAGAGATCAAGCTCTGATACCAATTAAAGAATCAAGATGTTTTCCTAGATGGAGGGGTGAATAGGCGACTCCAAGTTTTAACCTATTTTTAGCAATTCTTGCAATTTAATAGAAATGTAAGATGTCTAGTGCAATAACTATATGAACACTCACAGATACTAGTAGCACAAGCAGTTACAACAAAATGAAACTATGCAGAAAGTAAACAGAGGAATAGGAAACTAAGGGACACGAAGATTTGTTGCCGAAGTTTTAGATCCTTGTGGGGATCATTCATCTTCATTGAGGGACTCGGTCATAAAGACCAAAGTCGGCTCTCTTTCAAGCCTTTTCCTTGAGAAGGTGCACGAGCAAATCTTCTCTTGCTTCTTGGTGATTCTTTCCTTGCGGGAGCCGAATCCTGGTTTTCATAAACCTCTTAAGGCTCATCACAATTTTCTTGGGAGCTCTCAAGTACTCCTAGCCGTATGGGAGACCTCAATCTCCAAGAGAAATAAGCACGATGGAGACTTGGAGATAAACTAAATGCTCTAGTGCTCAATCTCTCTAAATATCTCGCTCTCTCTTGTTCTTCATCATTAGAATCAAATGATTGGGCTTGAGGAAGGTGGGAGAAGCTCTCAAGAGTGCCAGAATTGAAGTGTCAAAGAGTTATACTTGGATGGGTGAGTGAGGTATAAATAGCTCACTCTTAAAAATTAGCTTTTAAAATAAAAAACACACATCCGAAGTACCCAAGATCCAGACCTGGAGTTTCTGGAATTCATAAACAATGGCTATTTTTCACACCCAAAGTATCCGAGATCGACCTCGAAACTCTGGATACACAGAGACAAAACCTCAGAGACTCACTCAATTACTCTAGACAGACAAGTGTCTGGAGTATTTTGCATGAATTACAAATACTCTAGGGACCAGACATAGATTTATCTAGAGTATCCGGGAACAACTCCGGACACACTGGGTTTCAAACGAGTGAGCTCGGAGTCACACTCAGTTATTTCGGACAAGTCTCCAGAGTATCTAGCAAAAATGACCAACACTTCTAGAGCTAGATAGAGGTTTTTCCAGATTATCCAGGAACAACTCCAAACTCTCTGGGTTTCAAACAATAGAGCACTCCATGCTTGGAGTCTCACACAGTCTTGGAGTCAGCACTATGCAGAAACCCTACACGAGGTTTCGGAGATTCCAGACCAAGTTTCGGATACTCCAGATCACAGAGACAACAACTGGGCGCACTGCTACCAAGTTATATTGAGGAGTGGGTCAATCGTCGACAGTGTTTTCATATTGTGCAGGTGCCACACCAACCATCTCGTTTCACTGAATATCTGCGGTGGCTCCATGAGGTATCCAGGGTCAAGCTTAAGCCAGCTTTCCACCAAGTATAGATCAAGAAAGAGGTCGCCGCAGGCAACTATGCAGACTACTATGACCATTCCACCAGACCATTCCACCAGAACTGGTTCACAGCTCGAGAGGGGACCTCCTTCAAACTATGTGGTATAGAATCAATTCTTTGCATAGTACAATTGGAATTATGGTTTTTTTGCTTCTATTCATCCCTACTACATATAAAATTTGCATTGTAGGGAACCCAGTTGGCCTGTATGAGTGCTCAGGCCGGGGAAATACTCTCCATACCACAAGGGTCAGACGGAGAGGTCACACGTCTTCGGGAATTTATTAAGGTAATTTCTTATCCAACTTTCAGTTTGTTGATGTTTTGGTGCTAGACGTTCATTTGTATGGCAATTTCAAATTTTGTAGGGCATTTGTCAAAAATGCAGCGCTTTAGCTGCAAAGCTAAACTGTCGCCCCCCTGTGGATGTGGTCTAGCAAGGACCATCTAGTAGTGCCTCCTCACACCTGCTGCTAGTATGGCTTCGATGGTTGGCAACAATTCAACATGCACACCAGCCTCCACTGGTGAGGACGAGGACAGCCACGATGGCGAGGGATGGGAGGTTGACGAGGACGATGACGATGAGTCAAGTGAAGAAGAAATTACCGACCATACTGTCCTCTCACAGATTCACCGTGCTCCTCAAGCCTCACAGCCATCATAGGTAAATACCATAATACAGTACTTAAACTACATATGTTAAATTATTTGAAGTACTAACAATATATATTATAACTTTTGTAGACCACATACACGCAAGGAGGGCAAAAGCGAGCCGATTCTAGTGGTGTCATGGATATGCCAAGGCGGGAAAAGATGGGAAAAGGCGAGAAAAGCCACGAAAAGGTGGACAGCGACCTTTAGCGGGCACAAGAAGATGCGTTGAAATTTGTAGTTCACTATTGTGTCCAACATGAACAATCTTTTTTCCTACTTGTCACAAACAATTACTATCCTGCATATACTCCATTTTTTCTATTTGAACATGTGAATTATGCTTTCATTCTATTTGAGTTAATATCTATCTATTTGAGTTCATATCTATCTGTTTGATCATGTCACTACTGCCTATTGAACACAGCCTCAGAGTTAATGTACAAGTACTTGAGTGTAGCCTCACATCCAGAGCAATCTGGTTGTGGTCCTAATGGCTGCGGTACCAAACCTGGCGGCACCTCAAGTGAGCATTGAGGTGCTAGATCTGGTGACACCGCAAGGTTGGAGGCACTAGAGGTATTGGCGCCACAAGCCCCTTTGAGGCGCCGCCAGCTTTGGCGCCGCAAGTCCCCCCCCGAGGCGCTACCAGGTTCGGCGCCTCAGTAGTTACAGCAATAGCACATGCGCCTCATTAGTTCTCTTACCCATATTACCTAGAAAATTGATGAATCAATCGGTACTCAGTTAATTAATCTAGCTAATCGGTCAATCAATTTGTACACATAATCCTTCTCCTTTGATTTTAGGCATTCCCGTCTACTTAAAAGAAAAGTACAACTAGCATTAAGAGAAATTAAGACAATATCTAACATAATACAATACAAACAGTACAATAACAAATTTCATGGTTCGAACTACATAATTAAACTTTTACGATCGAAGATACGTAAAGCACATAACCTCTACTGCATGCAATGTGGCTACTTTCCCTCCCTAACATCCTCTGGGCCGGCTTCCTTGGCACGTCTTGCCCTCTCACGCTTCCTCCCCCTTTCAACTTCACACTCTTCATTCTTTTCAGCTTCCTTGGCACGCTCTCTCGCTTGAAGTTCCTTCCGTCACAGACGCTCCACCTCAAGCTCCTACTGCTGTTCCTTATGACGCTACCTATGCTCCTCATCCTACTGCTTGCTGAGCACGACATAAACTTTGTTACTTTCTTTCATCTTCCTATCAATCCACTCCTCGAAATCACGTAGTGGAGGCATGAATTCCTAAATATGGGGTTAGTACATGTCATGACAGAATACAATTTTCATCGCGCTTACAATTCAACTTAGATTGTTAAATTATGTACAAAATTCCCAAAGCGTCGAACGGCTGCCGACAGATCAAACTCCTAGTTTGCACACATCCAATACCTCTGATGGTACATGTCATATGCGTTCGATAATACCATCTTGCATGGGTCACCGTACCAACATGCCGGTGGTGCATCGGATATCGCACGACCGTCCATTCTATTCCTAAATTTTAAATTGTTATATCTTTCCTAATGAAATATATTTATATAATACCATGCATTGAAATGATACACTAAAAATCCAAATCGAGACGACGGTAAGCAATACCTTAAGATGAGGGGAGGTGGCTAGGGGAAACCACGTGTGTTGGAGGAGGTGGTGGAGGCACAGCAGGGGAGAGTTCAGAGGGGGAGGTGGGGCTTGGGAAGGGTCCGCGAAGGCAGTGGAGGCACGGAGAGGGCAGTGCTGAGAGAGGAAAAGGAATGTGTAGATGAGAGGAGTTAGTAAAAATGTGGCGGTGGTTGAGGGTTATACACCTTGCAGCACCGTGAGGCACAACACTGCAGCTGTGGCGCCAAGATGCGTGGCGCCGCAAGGTGTCCATGTCGCCACGCCATGGCTGCTCGGCCGCCACACTGCCAAGGTCTGCGGCGTCATTGACCTTGACGCCACATGATGTTTCTGCGGCGCCTGCACTTGTAGCACTGCAAAAGGAAAAATAATTTGTTATTAATTTTAAAATAAATATAATAAAATGATTAATTTGTAATAAAAATTTGTGAAAATTGTGGGCGCATTTTGTCAATGAATTCTGTTGTTCCGAAAATGAGTGAAAAAACAGCACAGAGCCGGCTAGACCATCGCTCCACCATCATCATGTCGTGCTCTCAACTCGTCGTCCTCAACCTCGGGCCCGATACTGCTCCGCTACGCCGCCGCGCAGGACATCCACGAGCTCCAGGCTACCATCTGGACTCCTGGCGCTCCTCATTGCTCCTCTCCACCGTGCGCGCCCACATCGCAGACGCGCTCACAACCAAGGCCAGGGACGAGGCCATTTATCCAGTCTTGCCTCGACGAGCCCAACCCGTTGCGAACTCTCCCACGGCGGTGGCCACCGCGGACGCCCGCGGCGTTCTAGGCTGCTCGGCGTGGACCGCGGCACCTCCGCGCCGGTGTGATGCATGGCGTGGAAGCGTGCAGATTAGTCTAAACGAGCAGGCCGACGTGATGCGCGTCATCGACGTGCGTGGCACAAGACACGATGGAAGACGATAAGGGACATGGTTGCGCGGCATCAGCGTGAATCAAAGCGTGCGGCACCGGCGAGGAGTCCAACTGTGCAAAACATTGGAACATTTTTTTTCTCTTTTTTAGATGAATTTGGAACATCTCGAGAGGGTATATATATAAATTTGGTACATTTTGACTGGACAAGGAACATCAATGAAAGAGAGACCGAGAGATGGGAGAGAAAGAGAGACATACAAAGCGCACGACGGGAGAGAGAAAAAAAGGCGAGACGGGAATTTTTGACATAATGTTTAAATAGCTGAGATGGACCTGTTGACTGATTTGACATAATTTTTTAGCGATTTATCGGGTAGAAAAACCAGTACACATCTCGAGGTACATTCTCTGGTGGATAACTTATGAGCACCCACCATGACAAGCACAAATCCACTCTCTACAAAAATAGTATATGTTTAATTTTGGGATATTGGACGATTTCCCCAAATTTATCTAGCCTTCGATAATATCCTCAAACTTAGGCAGCTCTTAATATTTTACCCCAGAGTTGATTGTCCACTTTAATTATTTATCTTTTAGGTTTTTCTTACAAAACTAGTTGACTTAACCCTCTAACAAACATGTAAAAAGATCGATTTGCCCTGTTGCTTCTTTGCCCCACAAACCCTACTTGGGATGTCTTTGCATGGGAGGATGGTGAGAGCATCCAAGCAATTGATACAACCACAACACACTTACTGTCATTTTTCAAGTTGATATATAAGGACCAATTATTATAGCATGTGCACACCAACTTAATTATTAGGTAACTTCATCTCTCGGCGCGCACTTAAATATTATGAACTCTATAATGTTACCTAAAGCAAGTGATGTTATTGTGATTAGGAACCAATGTCCTTAATGCATGGAGAGAAGAAATGGACATGGACATGATGACAATAGAAAGGGAGATAATGAGCTCATGACAAGTTACTGCAAGACTTTGAAGACTCCATAAGCAATATCAGGAGAGATGATTGCATGACATGAAGCACATATCAAATAATGGCAATCACCGTTCCTAAGGCAAAATACTTAGTAAAATTTGTAGCTTTGTAGGTTAAGGTGTTGAGCCACCTCTATTTGCCTGGCACATGCAATTTTAAAATTAGAGAGCTTCCAGGAAGGAGTTCGTTTTAGGGTTGGATTCAATCACCTCCTTGGCTGGTCAAAATCCCCTTATCCTCTCCTTTATGTAGCCCCCCGAAACCCCTTAGCAGATTCAAATTTTGTTAGATTGAGTTTTCCTTCGTGAAACTTTTCGATATCTCTCTTGTTCCTTAGTGAAACTTTTCGATATCTCTCTTGTTCGGCGAGTACAACAACGACATTGTCTTCAGAACTTCACTTAATATTATTAGTACTTCATCCATTTTCGCAACATTCAGATTGCTTATGACTATTTTCTTGTTTGTTCTTCGATTGCTCACATGAAAAGATCTTCATGGTTAGGTCGATTGTGCTTCTAGCAAGATCGATAACGTTTCAGAGTTGGTTCAGCGATTTTGGATTGCAACGGTCATCGTACTATCGTAGCTTGATTATGAGAGTCACCCTACTAAATTAAAATTTACCGTCTCATTGAAAGATCAGGAACCCCTGTTGCCATTAAAGGATCACTACTCTTTTTGGAGAGCTTTGTGTCCCAGGACGAAACAGGGAGGCTTCTCTTTCTCTACTTCTCATTTAACCAATGAAAATCTAGGGTTCATAGGATGAAAAGAAGGGAGGAAAAGAGAAAGGCATAGCCTCACCTCACCGTCGGCCACCTCCTTGCCATCACCGGCGGTAGAGGTCCGCTCCCGCTAGCTATCCTGCAGAGGTGTGCATCCAAATTAGCGGAGCAAGAAATAATAAGAAGAACAAAAATAAAGAGGGAAGCTTACTCACCACCGGCCTCTAGAGGTTGCTGGTTGGCCAGGATTGCTAGGTCCTCTACTGCTGCTTGGTCGAACAGAGAAGGAAGGCATTAGGAGCAGTTAGGTGGAGGGGTACAGGTAAGTGAGGGACATATGGGTCATTTTGAATCTAGAATGAGTGGAGGGACTTAGCAAAAAATTTGTTTTGCAAATAAAACTGTAGGGCAAAGGTCAAAAGCTGCCTAAGTTTGAGGATATTACACCCTCCGTCCAACAATGTAAAGCGCGCACAGCATCCCAATATTTATAATTAGACTTATAATATTTTGGTTATGTGATACAAAAGTGATATAATTGAAAATTACTTTTGAAAACAAATCTAATAATACCACTTTTGTGTCACATAACTAAAATATTATAGGTTTAATTGTAAATCTTGGTATACGTGCACGCCTTACATTGTTGGACAGAGAGAGTATCAAAGGCTAGCCAATTTTGGGAGAAATCATCAAATCTCCCTTTAATTTTTCCAAGATATTTTTCTTTTTCGAAAGGAGAGAGCTTTAATTATTAAAAAGACTCAACTCTCTCCTATCTAATTGTGCAATACTATGTCTCCTAGTGGAGTACGCGTGTCTCGGCGTCTGGTGTTTTCCTGGCGACTCGAGATCGGTTCTCTCCTTGTGGTTTCCGTCGGCTCTCGCCGGAGCTCCGCCCGTTTCGTCTCCGTCTCCTTTTTCTTGTTTCCTCCAGCGCGTGATCTCGTCTTCTTCGGTGTCTGCTGCCTAAGTTCCGGGGCGTCGCCCCTCGACGCTATGGCCGGCAAAAACACCGAGCTAGACCGGATGATGCATGCTCTCCATCTCTCGGAAGATGAACGGAAAGGAATACTTGTGCCATGTCGGAAAAGAGAAGGATTTGCTGGCGGTGATTGGCATGCAATAGCCAAAATTCTTGCTCGAAGACCGATTCATCCGGACACCATTACAAATTTCCTTGGGAGAATTTGGTGTCCTAGTAAGAACATTCAGTGCAAAGCTGCTGGTGAGAACACTTTTTTGCTGTCCTTTAATCAACCTGATGGGCAGTGTAGGGCACTGGAGGACGGCCCTTGGTCAATAGGGCATAGCCAAGAGCTTGTGTTGGTAATTCCGTACGATGCTTCCAAAACTATTGATGAACTGGAGTTTAAGGAGATTTCCATTTGGGTTCGTGTCAATAAACTTCCGATGGGGATGATGTCGCGTGAGGCTGGAGAAGCAATTGGTTCTCAGCTGGGTGTCTGTTTGGATGTGGATGTGGGGGAGAATGGTATGGCAGCAGGAAGATTTCTGCGTGTCAAGATCAAATTAGATATCCGAAAGCCTCTGCTGCGTGGTGTCACGATACAAACTGCTGATCCTGAAAGAGATCTCTGGTGTCCTCTTGAATATGAATACTTGCCAGAGTTCTACTACTTCTGTGGTGTAATCGGCCACATTGACAAGGATTGCTCAAAAAAAGATTGCAACAGTGGTGACAGACCTTTCGGTTCATGGCTGAGAGTAATTCCCCCACACTGTCGATTTGCAGAAGAACCGAAGAACCGGAATGCTTCCCTCCAAAATGCAGAAGCATATCGATCCAAGGTTAGTACCAATTCTGTAGAGGGCCAGGACCAGATCAGGGAGAACAAGGAAACACCTGAAGTAGGGCAGGTGCCTCCCAGTGATTTCAAAAGAGGGGACTCAACCTTCAACAAAATGCCAAACACCCGCACAGTCTCGGGTCCATCAACCAGTGACCAGCTGTGTGTGTACTCAAATGAAAGTGCCCAGGTTTCTTCCCACATTACCACACAGAACTCCAACTCACCACAAATATCTTTAAGGTCATCTCCAACTGCTAGTAAAACATGGTGTAGATTCTCTCGCAGGAAATCAGTGCAGCTTATCAAGGATTTTAACAACCAACCACCAATTGGCAACAAGAGAGCAGCTGAGGAGATGGAGTTAGATACTGAAAATGATTCTTTCAAGAAATTGTGTAGACCGGAGGTTACTGACCATGTAACAACACAGGGATCTAACGAAAACTTGAAGGCTGGGCTGTCGGAACAGCCCGGCCAGAACCAATGAAGATCGTGTCTTGGAACTGCCGGGGGTTGGGTAATTGCCCGGCAGTTCGGGGGCTTCTGGATCTCCAGAAGCGGGAAGACCCAGATATCCTTTTCTTGTCTGAAACTAAGATGAATGGGAGGAAGATGGAGAAGTTTCGATGGATTCTCAGTATGCATCATATGGTTCTAAAAGATAGTGATGGTAGAAGCGGTGGGCTAGCTCTTCTTTGAAAATGAGAAATCAAACATTGATGTCAAAGGAATCTACCATCTATTCATTGACGCAGAAATCAAATTAGACAATGGCGCTCTATGGTGGCTGACTGGGTTTTATGGTGAACCTCGTGCGGATAGAAAAGAGGAGACATGGAGAGCTCTTAGGTCCCTTCGGCATCATGCTAACCGACCGTGGCTTTGTCTAGGGGATTTCAATGAGATCTTGTTTCCTCACGAGAAGCGGGGTGGAGCTCCTCGGGCGCAGGCTTGCATGGATCGGTTCCGTGATACCTTGACGGTGTGTGACCTGCAGGACCTCGGCTTTCATGGAGACACCTACACTTGGCGAAATCACAGCTATCGCCACGACCGGTATGTCAAAGAGAGACTAGACAGAGCGGTTGGGAATGTACAATGGCGAACCCTTTTCCTGGCTTATGCTGTCATTAATGGTGACCCTCGCCATTCGGACCATCGCCCGGTCATTATACAATCTGAGGAAGCCGAGATTATTCACACCCCTCCCCATCGTTCCTTTCTTTTTGAGGCCTCATGGCTGAAGGAGGATGATTGTGCTCAGGTGGTCCAAGATGCTTGGAATGACAATCAATTCAATACTGCTAACAGTGTAGCTGTGAGACTGAACCGTGTTGCCTCGAGATTGCAGAGTTGGAGTATTAACAGCCTAGGCGATTTGGGGAAACGTATGAAAACAGTACGGGAAGAACTGAACAACTGCCTGCAACGTGACATCACACGGGAGAATATTCACCATGAGCATGTCCTCAGGTCAAAACTGCAACGACTCCAGGAACAGTACGATATATATTGGCGGCAGCGGGCTCATGCTGACTGGTTAAGGCACGGGGATAAGAATACAAGTTTCTTCCATGCTTACTACTCAGAGAGACGGAAAACAAATAGAATCACCAAGCTGAGACATGAGGATGGCTCATTAATACATGCTGCTCCGGCCCTGAAGGCCTATATTACTGATTACTATCTTTCCTTGTTTTCTGCCCAGGAAGGGCCCAATTTGGATGCCATCCTACAACATGTACAGCCTAAGGTAACATCCGCAGTGAACAACTTTCTCCGCTCTCCTTTCCTGGATGAAGAAGTTGATTCCGCTCTGGCTAGTATTGGGGACCTGAAAGCTCCGGGCCCGGATGGTATGCCGGCGATCTTCTACAAGAAATTTTGGCCAATAGTGGTAGATGGTGTCCGGGAGGAAGTTTTGCATGTTCTTAATGGAGGTCCTCTGCCGGCCGATTGGAATACCACAACTGTTGTACTAATTCCAAAAGTGAAACGTCTAGAGCATCTCAAAGATCTTCGCCCTATCAGCCTATGCAACGTCATCTACAAAATTGTATCAAAGGTACTGGCAATTAGACTGAAAACCCTCCTTAATGACATAATTTCTCAAAACCAGAGTGCCTTTGTACCGGGGAGATTAATCACTGATAACATCCTTATAGCCCATGAGATATCCCATTTTATAAAGAATAAGAGGAAAGGAAAGGTTGGTCATATGGTCCTCAAGCTGGATATGAGTAAATCATATGACAGAGTGGACTGGAACTTTCTTGAAGCAATGTTGATCAGGTTGGGATTTCATAGCTCTTGGGTCCATCTTATCATGAAGTGTGTTCGTTCTGTATCTTATCGAATCAAAATCAATGGGGAGCTATCTGAAACTATTGTTCCTCAACGAGGTCTACGCCAAGGTGACCCTCTCTCACCCTATCTCTTCTTACTTTGTGCTGAAGGTTTCTCTTCCCTTCTTCATAGCAGTGAAGTGCAAGGTCAGATCAAGGGTATTCGCATTTGTCACAACGCCCCTACTGTCTCCCATCTGTTGTTTGCGGATGACTCGTTGATCTTCCTTAAGGCGGATAGAGAGATTGCTCTGGATTTTAAAAGGATTTGGACATATATGAGAGCTGTTCTGGACAACTGATCAACCGAGAGAAGAGCAATGTCATGTTTAGCCATAATTGTAATTCTATAGTCAGAAGAGATGTGTTACAATGCCTTCAACTTGGCTCTGAAGGCCAAACAGATAAGTATCTCGGTCTCCCCATCTTTATTGGCAGATCAAAATCTCACACTTTTCAGTTACCTTAAAGCAAAGGTTTGGAGAAGGATTCAGGGATGGAAGGAGAAGCTTCTGAGTAAGGCTAGAAAGGAAGTGCTAATTAAAGCTGTGGCTCAAGCAATTTCAACTTATGCAATGTCTTGCTTTGATTTGACTAAGGGTCTATGTGATGACATTACGAATATGATCTGTCGGTTCTGGTGGTCCCAAATGGACAACAAACACAAATTGCACTAGATCTCGGCTGCCAAGTTGGCAAAACCAAAGAAAGAAGGAGGCCTCGGATTCAGAGATTTACATTTCTTTAATAGAGCTATGTTAGCTCGACAAGCTTGGCGTATTGTCCAGTATCCTGACACTCTGTGTGCAAGAATTCTCCAAGCAAAGTACTTCCTGGAGGGGAATATCCTCGTGGCAGCTCTGAGGTCGGGTATTTCTTATACTTGGCGAAGTATGCTGAAGGGTGTTGATCTTCTCAAGCAGGGCCTCATATGGAGAGTAGGCAATGGAGCTAATATTCGTATATGGGATGATCCATGGATTCCGCGCGGAATCACAAGGAGGCCTTCTACTCAGCGTGGCCATCACCTGGTTCACAAGGTCGCTGAACTAATTTGTCCATCCAGTAGAGACTGGAACAGGCAGCTGCTAGCTCAAATCTTTAATCCAGATGATGTCAGAGCGATTCTCAGCATTCCTCTTACAGATGGTGTGGAAGACTTTATTGCCTGGCATCCGGATCCAAAGGGGAAGTTCTCTGTCAAATCAGCTTACAATCTGTGCATCAATCTAGCAAAAATTGAGGCCGGGCAGCCAGCTTCAAGCTCTACTGTAGCAAATCCGACAAGTAATCTCGCTGGAATATGGAGCAAAATCTGGAAACTTCCTCTGCCCAGGAAAGTATGTATGTTCTTGTGGAGACTCACTCACAACAGCCTGCCTCTAAGGATCAATCTTCAACGGTGTGGCATCGATCTTGATACTACTTGTCCGATTTGCAAGAGAATGGACGAGGATGGTGGCCATCTGTTCCTAAAATGCAAATACGCCAAAGCTTGTTGGAGAGCAGCTGACAAGGATCATCTTTGGTTGCTGCTCATGGGATGCAGCAATGCTGCTGATTTTACTGCTGCTTTGCTTGCCCAATCTCCTGAGCTTTTAAATTTTGCTGTGGTTCTTCTATGGAATATTTGGTCAGCCCGTAATGCAATCAACGCGGGTGATCAAACCTTCTCACCAATTGATCTTGTGTCTAGATGTCAGACGCAGGTGATCGAGTTTGGAGGGTTTCAAGGTGTGAATACCTCTTCTCAGGCCTCTAATATTCCTTGCTGGACAGCCCCTCCTCTGGACTTCCTGAAGGTAAATATTGATGGATCTTTTCGTGCTTCCGGAGAGGGAGGTTGGGGTTTTTGTATCAGGAATGAACATGGTACAGTCCAGGGAGCAGGAATGGGTCATTTGCATAATCTTGCCAATGCTTTACACGCCGAAACAATCGCATGCTTGCATGCTCTTCGGTTTGCTGCTGATGCTGGTATCACCAATTTGTTGCTGGAAACGGATGCCCTGGTTCTCAAGCGAGCCTTGCAGTCTGACGATCATGACCTGGCCCAGTTGGGTGTTCTTTTCCGCCACGCTAAAGCTATCCTTCTCAATGGTTTTGTTGATTGCAAAGTGGTGTATTGTAATTGTGTATGCAATAGTGTTGCTCATGCGTTGGCTAAACGGGGCACTAGGTTGCCTCCTGGCTCTATTTTTGTTTGGCGATATAATGTGCCTGACTTCTTACTCTCTTTGGCAGCCAGCGATTTGGCTGTGCTTGCTAATCAGTAAAGTCTTGTTAAGTTTCAAAAAAAATTGTGCAATACTATGAACCACCATATTAAGCTCTCTCTTAATCTTTCTAACCTGCACCTCCGGCAAAATTTAATATTTCTCAGTCCACTCGTTAGTCTTTTTGAACTTACTGGTTGGGTTTTTCTTTGATCGCCGTGAGGCCTTCCAGTGGAACCGGGCCCCTCTTTGAAGGAAAGTTTTCAAAACAAAAATAAAATGATAAATCTGGTTCGGTGGCTCTTCTCCACTAACCACACATATATCGGTACTCTATATATTTCATCTTGAGTGCCATCGCGGAGTGATGGGCCAATCAATGGATCATGCGCAGTGCAAGAAGAGGCGTTAAAAGAAATAAGGCAACTATGATCAGTAAGCTGACTATCAGATACTAGTAACTTAACCGAGATTTTAGAAATATCGAAGGATAGAAGGAATATTAAAGTGGGTTGTAAGATATACACTTCTAGCTAGCTTGAACCAACAGACTTCGCGACAAGCAGGACCGACCTTGAGAAAGATTTGTCTCCGCTCAACATATGAGCTGGAATAAAGATGAGCAGAGCTTGACTTGACTTATGCCCTAACAAGGAGGGTATCTTTTCATAATGCAAGGATATTTAGAGTCCACAGATTGCTCTGGAAGGAAACTAGAATTTATGCCTTATATAAGTGAGAGAGTATGGATTCCTATATATCTATTATTACAGCTTCTTCGCTTTATGTTTAGGGTGGTTTCTTCTTTTTTGCTTTGTGAACCTGCTCAAACTTCTTTTTTAGATCTCTTTTACTTGCCGAAAGAGATTTCTAATCCACCGATACAGAACCAGGTCTTCTCAACCTCATATTTCGAAGCACTTTCTTCATGTGTGAACCGAACCATCCTAGAGGAGCAGTACTCCGAATACAGGCCGTGACGGCAACCTCTCTATTGGTCATGGGTCCAATCCAATATCCAATTCAATCTAGTGGAAATATTTGGTGCTACGGTCACCTCCCATGAGCCACGCAGCCCTCGACTTCTGGCGCCACATCATCTCCTCCCAAAGAAGCAGTTCATTCACATCATGCCTGCCGCAGCAACGAGGGCTTCCAGTTGCCCAAACTCATCGCGCAATCTCTAGAGTTCATTTGGTCAGAAAAGGTACATGTTCGTAAACTACAGAATCGTATCTCAGCCATCATTTTCCGAATTTAAAGCGCAACCTAGAGCTTGCAATATTACGCACATGAGCCACCTGGTTGAGTTTTGAAACTGTATAGATATATGATTTCTCCATGTGCTTTACAAAGATTTTGCATGCATACATTGTTCAAATAGCTAGTAGCAATCCGTATCTTTTCAAAATAACAACAGCAGTCATGGTTGCTCACTGCAACCAGTGCTTGCATCGCATGCAACATAGCTAGTGCAATTCTTTGGAATTTGAATAAACTTGCGTAACAAGTACATATATATATCATTAGTTGGCAGAAAAGGTCCACATGAAAGGGAAAAGAAGGAACAAAATCTGGAAAAAATTGATCCTAGGGTGAAAACAAAGAGCACATCTTGGATAGTATGCCAACGAATAACTTCTCACCTCTGAATAATTTGCAGCGATGAATGGTTCTCAAAGTATTTGTTGAAATTCCAGGACCAGGAACCAAGCTAGACCCTCTTCTTCCGAGAAGGAGGTCCAAGCGATGGACCAGCAGAAGAGCGTTGAGAGCATGGGCAGAGTCCACGGAGAATTGCAATGACAGCGAAAACAGCAAAAGGAACATACATCTGAAGCAACTTCTGGGTCGCTCTCCCTGAACCGAAAATCTCTCCAAGTATTGCAGACTGAAATGATTAAAGTGAATGTTAAAACTAAATCAAGATAATGAACTAATAAAAGAACAAAGGATATCCATAATTACGAGAATGTATTCCTCCCAAGGAGTTAAGATTGGAGATAGCAAAGATTTGATATGTAACGTTCTGACAAGTGAAATGTTCTGACAGGTGACAAGCATTAAGTGTTATCTTTCTACACTTCTTTCCTAGATTGAAAAATGCAACATTTGATATCTACTGTTCCGCCAAGCAACTTTTCCTATACTTCTGTCCATGGCATTAACCACTGTCCATTACCATCAATTAAGTTAATTCGACATCAAGTCAAACTGAATATAGAAAAGCCACGCATTTTGATCACGTTTGGCTCAAATGGAGTCACAATATAGAGAAAATGTTAGGCAGTTGGTTAGTCAAATAAGCTGAGAAGTCATCAAGAGCTGAGTAAAGAAATGAAACTGATACGTCAATACTATCTGAAAGTAACTCCTAATCCCATAGAATAATAAAACATTTTCCATCGGTTTTACTATAATTATCACAATAGATAATAGTAGTTGGGATGGGATAATACCATCAATAGTACATGAATGATATGAAGTGGATAATTACGCTACAACTGGCTAAAAGCATATAGGATCTAAGGCAGAGCTGCACAGGTGGTATAGCAATTTCACAAATTACACGCTAGTATATTTGCCCCCTGGTCTCCCCTCTCCACACCTCATGAAGTCCAACTATTTGGCACCATAGTAGAGTTCTCTAACTCCTTCACCATTTAAAACTAGCACATCTTTGGATTAGCAACTTAACCAAATTGAAGACAGTGGTGTCAATTAGTCACAGCAACAATCATTATTCGCATAACCAGTACTACAGGTACTATAGCAATGGGCGCACATAAATGATAGGATGGTTCTTTCTGTCGACCGAGTTATCTATCTCACTAAATAGTTTGATAGTTTCCAAGGATAAACATTTTTGTTATCTGATATATTAGTTAGTCAAGTAAATATTTATATTGAGTCACAAATAGAAAAAATAAATCTATATTTGTAAGGAAGCTCTTTATATGATGAAGCCTAATGTAACCATCAGCATTAAGGAAGAACTATATCAGAGTTCCCAAGTCTATCTCTTCTAACTGTCCATGAGGTGTGGGGCCGTCACGCCACTTCGGGTCCAGGGACAGCTCAATCAGGGCTAAGTGCCCCTTACCCAACCATGCCCATTACACATTAGAATGTATAAAATGAGGGAAGTAAGTTAATAAACAGGTGGCTCCAAGCTGCCGCATTATTTATGATTCACAAGTACGGTTGCAACAGCTGCAATACCTGTGCCGTATCATTAGGATGCAATTGACAGTAAATGAGTCAGTAAAAATACTATTTGCTCACTGAAGAATTTCTTCTTATATAAACTATGAAATTTAAATGCAGCACTGAAAATGATAAAATCAAGTGATCTATCACAAGGCAATCAGTCAGCCTTGTCACGTAATGACAGCAGTATTTCAGTTGTTCTGGAAGTAATGTTTAGAACTGTGTGTAGGAAAGAAAGCAAACTTCAAGCACAATTGGAAACCATTTTCTTAATCGTACTTACAAACAATTACAGAAAAGAGTAAATTGCGCCTTTTACCCCGTAATTCGATGCCTATTACGCGAATTACCAGGGAATGGTAGCACATAGTACCAGGTTATATTACAAAATACTGCCCCTTTTTACCCGCATCTTTACTTTCACCCGACCCGACCCAGGAGCTGACATCTCAGGCCCACTCATAGGCGTCACTCATGTCCTATGTGGCGCTTAGGAGTGAGCTTGAGATGTCAGCTCATGGGTTGGGTGAAAATAAAGACCCAGTAAAAAGCACAACGTTTTGTAACACAACCCGTATTGTGTGCAAACATTTGGAAACCCTGGTCTTTTGTGCAACTAGCGTTAGAGTTAGGGGGTAAAAAGCGCAACTAAATTTGCTCACTTCAAACCAGTTGTTTATTTATTTCTGATGCAAATCAATCATAGCTTCAGATCAGGGCATTAATACAAAATAAGCAGATCCACATTGTTGTCTCCAATTCATCATGGCCAGTACATCTAGAACTGGCTTTATTGAGAGGCAAAGCAATTCGTGCACTAGCTCGAACTGAAGATACTGCATTGTTCAACGCATATCAAATAGAACAAACGAACTAGCCAGAACTAGACACGTCATAACGAAGATCTTATCTTTTTTTTTATTCTTAAAAAAAATGATAAGATCTTCGTTATGATCTTATCATTTTATTCGTCCTAAAATTCTCAATCTATGATCGCCCCGGGTACGCATCGATGGATCCACAGAATTGGCCTCTGCGTCTTGCAGATCCGAAGCAGAGGCCGCACATTTAATATCAGACCAACATGTCCTCAAATCATGAAAAAAGAAGAGAGCGGGGAGGGCGCGAAAGATTTGAGTTACCATGGAGGTGAGGGTGGAGACGCCGACCATGAGGGATGTAGTGGCAGCCCAGCGGCGGCGGGCGAGGACAGCGTAGAGGTTAGCGACGGCGAGTGGCCAGAGGAAGGCGAGCTCGAGCCAGAAGAGCCCGCGGAGGAAGCCCGGCGGCTGGGCCATGAGGTAGTCGCCGAACTCAGTGGCGTACCAGTGCTTGAGGTCCTGGAGCGGCGCCGGGTAGAGGTTGTGCGGGAGGACGGACTGCGCGTCGATCAGCGGGGCCGCAACCGCGATGGTGAGGGAGAATAGGACGACAGCCGCGTCCGCCACCGCCGAGACGACGCCCATTGTTGCGTGGGTGGCTGGGATCTCGAGAAGAATAAAATGGGCGGGTCTGAGTGTCTTTCTTTGATCCAGCAAAGCGAGAAGAGCATCCTAAAAGTGGGAGACTAACGACCAAGGCAAGATCGTCAGAACCGTGATCCACTTGAACATTTCAATCTTGTTTGTATAATGGATCAATAATTTTTTTCAATAGGACAGCATGTTCCTATGATTTATATAGGAAAACAAAATTGAATCGGTTTATAACAAAACCGGACCAACAAACCAAAGAAACAGTTAATTAAAAAACTCGTGTAAAAATCCTGACAATAAAAATTGCCACTTATTATATATATATATATATACACGGCAGCGCTAATATGCGCGAGAGTGCAGAATTGCTTAATCTGCGCTCCGGTCGAAACGCGCCAGACCGAGCCAGCCACGGAACCAAACAAAGGAAAAAAACGGGGTAGTAATTTATGTCTATCGAGTAGTAATTTTTGGACGGGATTTTACTGTTGAGATTTTAGTTTGATTCAGAATTACTACAATTTGCGATATATTTTATGATATCATATACACAACTTTACTACCTCGTGCATCTCGAGCGTAAATTTTTTTTCTGAGTTTGACGACTTTTTACTATATTTGGTGATAGATTTTATGACATCCTATACACAACTTTACTGTTTCGCGCGTTACTACATTTGGTGATAGATTTTACGACATCCTATACACAACTTTACTGTCCCGCGTGCATCTAAAAAATTCTAAGTTTTACAACTTTTTGGCAGCACTTTCACAGTCGCGCACAGGCCGTTTTAATTGAATAAATAAGGAGGTGGAGAGATTCGAACCGTGAACCTCATGCACGTTGCTCTTCTCTTCTAACCAACTAGACTATGCAGATGATTGTGAATAAATAGAAGAAATATTTCTAGTATAGAAGAAATATTCCCCTAATCTGTTTTAATTGAAAAAACAATAAGAACGGGGCGGGATTCGAACCGTGGACGTCATGCACATTGCTCTTCTCTACTAACCAACTGCGCTATGCAAGTGACTGTGAACAAATAAAAGAAATATTTCCTTTCTAATATGGAACAATCAGACATGCAGTAAAATGATGGCCGCGAGATCGTAATATCATGTACATATAATAGTAATTTTACGACACGCCTTATACAAAATTACTACAGTCTGAATTTTATGATGACACATATCGTTTTACTACTTGATAGACATAAAATTACCGTATTTTACATGTGAAGTTACGTGACTGTGAGGGATCTGTTCGACAGTAATATAGTTTGATGGATTTACTATATCTACTGAATAGTTTTACGGTCAGTGCTGAAAAAGTTGTCCACGGGCGTGAATCAAGGAGGGGCGTGGTGGGTCTGGGCTGGCTGGCTCGGTCGGTGGTCAGCGCGTAGGTTAGTTATTCTACTCTCAGCTGTAGATTAGGGAATCTATATATATATATATATATATATATATATATATATATATATATACAAGACCCAACCAAGATCCTATATATCAATCAAAGACACGATCCCTTGAAATTACCGATCATATCCTCGTCATCACCCATTGCATCCACGATCTGACGACTCTGACTTCACCGCAACAAAGCCTAAGGGAGCCCATCTACGCCCGTCATGCAAAAACCAAAATCAACCATGGCCACATCCGTCGACCCCACCGACGCTAGAGAGGTCAAGTCCGAGGGGTAGCGGATCTGAGCCTCTCTAGCCTCAATAGGACGACGAACACATACTGCCCAACATCGCCTAATCGCTGGCCGCGCCCCTGCAACCCAAAGCCACAACTACGAACAAATGCCAGCCACTCCATCGTTGTCCTTGAGCAAGTGATAGCTCAGCATCACCAGCTGGCAGGGGTCGTGGTCTCCTAGAAAACAGCTCCAATGAGGGAGCGACGTCAATGACACGGTCGTCGCCTGATCCAGCAAGTTGGGTCTAGGATTTTTACCTGGAGAGCACAGACCCTACGGCGGGAAGTGAAAGCTCTTCGATGACACCTCCAAGGAGGGGAACGACGTCTGAGGGCACTGTCGTCACCGACACCGACCCCTGTCGAAACAAAGTTTCCACCCAGAGCACCTTACCACCTGACCCTTAATTGCTTTATGCCCTTCAAGTGCAGAGGATCAATTGTAGCATTTTCAATGAGAAAAAATTATCGAACCCACAGAAAGGCGGTGATTAATCTCATTTGGTCTCTAGAATCACACTAAAAAACTTAAAAGGCGACGCTCAAGATGCACGACTACCTTCCTCAAATAGCCCTGGACCTTTAGGATGCAATAGACAATTAAAATACACAATAACTTGAGCTAAGAAAAATAAAACTTACTTTCCAAATAAATAAAATACTAAAAGTGCTAGGAGAAGTGTTTTAATAGCTAAAAATGAATCGTGAGGTATATATGTTTAGTCGTAACAATTCTCAAGCAAATAATAAGAATTATGCATCATGAAAGTACCAACTAGGAATTTGCAAGAATTAAATGAAAGACTAGTATTATTAGTAACAAGTAGAGATAAATCTGTCACTTGTCCAATCACCAAATTGTGGCTTACATTAAGGCATGAGCCAGAATAATACTAACAAATTCATTAGTGAAATACGAATGAGGAGCACATGGTTGGCTACTCTACCCTACCCCCATGCTTACCAACAAGCACATCACTAAGTGTCATGCATGGCCAGTTCCCAACATACAATAAAATAACACCATCAAAGACATAACATGCATAAGATTAGCCCAAAGTGAATAATTGATTACGTCGAAGATGGATGATAGTCATAATAATAATTAATGGCATCGAAGATTGATGGTCATCACGATAATCATAAGAATGCTACATAGCACCTAATACGCACCCCATAGACTCATACATCATGCAATCATTAAAAGCAAATGATGGATTGATTTCATATTGAAGTTACCGGTGTACCAAACCAATTTCGAAGGTTCCAATGAAGTACAAGGAGGGTCTAATCTATGGAGGGATTGTTGTGGGTAATGATCTATGGCTGGAATGATGGTGGATATTGGAATTCTAGTTGTTGGCGACATCTCCCTATTCTATCTCGAAAGCTTCTCCCCTTGTTTCGACGCGAAGGCTTCTATATATGTAGGCAAGACTCTGCAAGGGCTCCTTCGGGGCCAATACAAATCTACATGTGAAAGGACGGCAATGGCTGAAGCTCTATGGTCCTAGGCAATTCTAGGAGGTGGCAGATGGGGCCGCACCGCCTAGGGCTGGCTCCCCTCGCTGCCTCGTTTCGCACGAAGTCTTTCCCCTCCGGAACATTCTCGAATATGCTCGATTTTTTGATTTTTTGCGGTGTTTTTCCTACATATATAGAATAAAGGGATAAATTGTTAGTGTGATAGTTTATTTAATAATCCAAAAATAATTAAACTATATAATAAAAATATAACAAAAAGTCATCATTAAACTTTGAAAAACATGATACATTTTTGAGGAAAAATATCCAAAAGAAACTTAAATTTGATGATGACTTTGAGTAAAAAAAAACATACCGGATTGATGCATCATGTTCCTTAAATAAAGCAGTACTTGAAAATCTTAGCAAAAGACAATATTGCAACACATAGGCATTTATCTAAAATAATTATTTCCAATCACTAAGCCTAAGGTTATATTTGAAACTCAAGCACTAAGATCACAATAAGAATAAAAAATAGATTCTCATTAATCTACAACCTACCCATACCTATAAAGAAGTAGTAAAAGTTGATTAGAGAGCAATAAAATATCACAACAAAACTTTTGGCGTTCACATACTGGAGGCAAGTCATAAGTGCAAAGCCTTATGGACCAACATATAAATATTCGTAGAATTTTTCTCTTTAGAAAGATCATGCAAGATTTTTCATTGGTCACTGTTTGTTTCATCAACTCATCCACGAAAGCACTTTATGTTTCAGGTTTTTAGTCACTTAGAAAATAATGTGGGGGGTATGAAGGACTCGAGAAAGGAAAAAGAAAGTCTTGCAGTGCAAAGTGATCCCCAAACCCAAGTGATGTCCCGGTTATCCATATTGCAAGAGGAGTAGAGATTGCCATGTAAATACACAAGTGAAAATCATATGATATAAAAGATGTGCTCTCTAGTAATATAAGTAAAGAACATGAGTAAGGTAAGTGCTCTCAAATGATATAAGTCAAGTGAATGAGCAAAGTAAATTTCCAAATGATATACATGAAAATCATGAAGAAAATGCTAAGAATGTTGTTGCTACTAAGAATGATATGCATCCACTAGCCTACAAATGATCATCTCACATAAAAGAATTATTAGAGCTTTTTAAAGAATGGTACGCTCTTCTACTTCTCCTTTTTTCTTTTTCTTTTTCTAATTTTTTATTTTTTAAGTTTTTGCTTTTTCTATAAGCCCAACAAAAATGAGAGGTACCTTACAAGGATAAGTTATTTACATAACATAACAAGCAAGACATCAGAAAATAAAAACAAGATTATATGTGTGCATACAAAAATAAACTCTTATAGTGACAAATAGATAATAAGTGCAATGGCAAGATACTCCAATGATAAAGAACGTAGTGTCATGATAGGTAGGTATAGTGAACACAAATGGCGAGACCGAAGAGCTTTTGTGATGTCTCTCTTTTTGTTTTCCTTTTTATATTTGCCACCATGGTGTCACCTTTATTTCTTTCTTTTTTGTTTGTGAGAGACATTCTATGGATTTGGATGTACTGACAAATTATGCAAACTATCTATGTGATAAATGCAATAAAACTGTGAAGGTTAGGAAATAAGATGGAGTGGAGTGGAGTGACCGACTTAGAGAGCATACTTGACTTAGGTGGAATCATATAAAAAATTACAAATATCTTTAAACCAATTTATATTATACCTAACAATGTTCCCTTTTAGCTAGAACCTAGTTCAACATACATTTGGCCCCTATTCATTACAAAGTGACAATAATGCTCTCATTTAAAAATTTAGTAAAACTATAGGATCAGGATGTCGACCTAGAGGGGAGGGGTGAATAGGCAACTAAACAATTTTAGTAATTTTAAACTATTTCTTTCAATAATGCAGAATCAAAAGGTTATCTAATGCTAGAACTAGATGAGTACCCCAAGATACTAGTGAACCACAAGCAAAATAAGTAAACTAGAAAAGTAAGACTTGCGAAAAATAAAAGGGGAACTAGGAAACCTAATGACACGGTGGATTTGTTGCCGAAATCGGATATTCTGGACCAAGGACAGAGAATTGAAATCCCCGAAGAAGATGAGAAGAAAGCCACAGAACTGCAAAGTCCCATCCCAGAGTCTTCGCGCTTACAATCGGATATTCCGGACCAAGGACAGAGAATTGAAATCCCCGAAGCAAAGTATCCGGAGACTTTGGCCAAGCAGAAACTCTCAAGTACCAAAATACTCCAAACAGATGTCCAGATACTCTGGACATACATTTGGACACTTTGGATAGAAAACAGAGATATCAAATCCCTAGAGAAACTTCTCCGGAGACCCTGTACTTTTTCTCTTAGGCATGTCCAGATACTCCGGGGCATAGAAAACAGCAGCAATCTCTTATAAAGATAGATAAGAAAACTCGGAGATCCAACACAAGTGTTGAGAATTTTGAGCATTAAGCTTTCTCACTAGTAGTTCAACAAACCCATATGGGTACTTCCTATACTCAAGGTGATTATCCAAATCACAAAAAACTTAGGAAAAATGTCTATTTTTTATGACCTTTTGTCGTTTTCTTTTCAATCTCTTTTGGCGCGGCGTCGCCAATGCTCGGTTAAACTTCACTTGAGGGACAAAAATCTGAATACACACTCGATAAACAAATTATTCTCTTAATAGTTTGTCATTAATCATTAAAACTCACTTATGGGGCCAAGATTCACTTTTAATCTCCTCATTTTTGGTGATTGATGAAAACACAATTCAAACTTCAAAATTTGATTAAAAATAATACTTTTAGATTATTGGATATATGATGAACTCCCCCCTAAAAGTGTCCGTTTTTAAAAAAATTTTAAATGCAAATGCACAATTTAAAAGGTGAAATTGTGAGAGCCTTTATATCCAAGACTCCGTTGGAGCACATAGTATACAATAAGGTACATGAGAAAAAGAACTATGCACCTAGAGATGATGATCAAGTGCAAATTAAGATATAACAATAAGCATATGAAAGTACATCTATGTCCCTAGACTTGTGTTTAGTTCTTTTGGTGATTAATAACAACCGGGTTTGTGGACTAACAATTTCATTGAGTTTGAAAAATGTGTATAGTTTAGGTTCCAATCCGTGAGGTTGCATCAAGAGGATAAACCTACATGCCCATTAAACCCATGATTGGTGATGCGTAAAGAATTTTATATGAATTCGTGTGATAAAGACTATCAAATCAAGCGACGCATCAATGATTAAGGAGTTAAATAGGTGAATCCTACGTGATCGAGAAAAAGCTTGAGAAGTGAACTTCAAGGAGTCAAGATTATATTCAAGAAGTGAACCAAGGTAAGGATTAAGGGAAGATGAAGTTTGACGAAGATGAGATTTATGGATAAATTTGAATTGGTCAACATCGAGCTTAAAAGGCATGTCATTTGTGATCGTGTGATTAAGTGAATTTAATAAGCAATTATGAATTGTATTTTGTGGACTAATCTATTTTTCTATGTGTGAGAAAAATAAATGTTCGAATTAGAAATTACTTAGCCAGATGGCATCAAGAAAATGATTTCTAACTCATTCTATAGACTAACCCATTTTCTATTTTTAGATCCAACTGTCAACGGATACTTAGGTGTCCTAAAGCGGAAGAAGTGTTGGCTGTTTCTCGTAAGTGCCAAAGTTTAATCGCAATGATCAAAATTAGCAAATTGTTATGGTTCATGATAAGATTCCAAGCCAGGTTTATTTTGGCATAGTTTTAGGATCCCTTCATAGTTCTTTCTTTCGCGGCTTCACGCTGCACTTTTTTCTCCTACTTGTAGGATTTTGGTCGTCTTTTTTGTCGTGGTCACCGTGGGTGATGTTGTATCTCAGTGTTTTTTTCCTTTTCCTTCTAATAAAAAGGATGAACTTTTTGGGACGAAGTTTTAAAGAAAAGGCCATGTTCATTGTTCTAACCGACCGGATAGCGGTAGCATATGAGATAGTACTTGGGTTGTATCTTTTGTACAGAAATTTGCTAATGAAACGGCCACATATCATTTGATAAAGAATTAGTGAATTGAGATAAAAAAAATATTTCCACGAAACAAATACGTGCTAACTTAATTTGGTAAATTGAAGCTGGCATCCCCCGTGCATCGCCCTCACCCCTAACTATAGGGGTGGAATATCTAATTTGTGATCCAATTAAAAGTTGTCAAATTTTGTCTCTACATACATTTCTGCTGGGAAAGAAACTATGAGACTGGGCTATAGGTGCTTGATCTAGTTGAAAGTTCAAACAGTTTCTCTTTAGATACTTTTTGTTGGTTGAAAGCTTTCTATACAATGGGACGGAAGTTTGTTTTTTATCCAGTTGAAAGTAAAAAATAAATTCTTGAAAAGCTACTTTTAATGAAAGTTTTCTATCCAACAAGATAAAACTTATTTGATGAAGTACTCCGCAGTGTATTACGATTCTAACAGCTGATAGGTATTTAGCGATCTTGTAGTAAAGAAAATGTTCGTCGGATCTTCTAGCTGTCAAAATTTTGTCACACAGGTAAAAAAAGGCAGATAATTGATTTGGTTCATGAAATTTGGCAAGATACGGTAGCTTATGACATGGTACTTCCAGCGATTTTTTCATGCAAGAAATTAGTTATAGTTAGTAACGAAGTCGATCACATAGGAATTGACAAAGTATTGGTGACATTATGAATTGAGACGATAAGAGTATTTGCACACAAAAAAATCGTATCAAAACAAATACTTGCCAATTTTGGTGAAAGACTCATCCCTGGCCACCACTGAGTCTAGGATTGACCAATCGTCGTGCCACCGCCGCTCACGTGTCATTCGCCATTGGTCCTTGTACATCAATGATTTCTGGTGCATCGTATCTACCTGGGAAATGATTTTCTCCTCCTAAGATGATATGCACCCACTCTATCCACCGTTGCTTGCTTGTCAAGATTCGCGCTCAGTCAAACCCCACGACCATATTTCTTCGTATACTGTTTCTCTTCCGATTTTGTGGTATCATGTATTATTTCTATTATTTCCAGGGAAATATGTTGAGTGGTGTAATATTACTTCATGGAATGGGGGTTCTTATCGTGTACATGGCTCGGTGGCGTGTCAATATGGAGGACGGCATTTCTGCGTGAAATTGATGATTCCTCCTGTGTCGCAGCAGGCAGTCAAAATGACTTCCGCCTACATCGGAAGATAGCCAATTTTACTGTAAAGGATTAATACTACAAGCTAATCCTCTCTCTCTTTCTCTCCCTTTCTCTCCCAAATCTGGCAAGTTAACAAATGAAGCTCCGACGAGGGCACGGGGTGAGTTGGGGGAAGGATGAGTTGCTGCTTATGGTGGAAGAGGACAGGAAGGAGACGGAGGTGGAGGTGAAAGAGGCTGTGGTAATGCAGTGCTCAATGGTGATGGTGTGCTTGGCAGCGGTGACAGCGAAATGAACGGGGAGGCCAACAGCAAGTATCCCATCGAGAGGCTAGGAATGGTTATCCCATTTCCTAGATCTTCCTTTTAAAATAAAAGGACTATTGTCGATTTGTTCTAAAGTTGATCGATCTATTGTTGATTTGTCCAAGATGAGAAGTCTCTCTTTAAGGTTGCCTTGAAGTTGATTGTCAAATATCAATTTACTCTACATATGTTTTATTTTTGCAATATAAATTCACCTTCACCCTTAAAGCAACATATGAATGGACATAAATATTGAAATTGAGCATGACATCAAATTTCTTTGATCTCAATATAGATACCACTCAAACTTGACGTCTTGTAGTGTACCAAGCCAATTTATATATCTCATACAGATAGTATATATTTAGCATATAATATCACGTCACTTCATCCTAGTCTGAGCGTCATGTCCCTTGGCTTGGATCACTAAGAGTATGTACAGTGGTAGAGAAGACAATATTCTTTTATGCCTTCTACGTCATTTTAAAATAATAATAGAACTTGTTATACAATGAGTTATCTTGTAGTGTCATCATTAGCAATTGATGGTTGCATTTATTCAAAAAATATTAGAAAGAGAGTGAGAAGGGATGACATCTCATCCAATGAAAAAAAGTATTCTTTTATATGGGAAGGAATCAATTTCTCTCTCTTTGTTTTCCCTCATAAATTAACAATTATTCTATATTGCTTTACTAAAAAAAGGCTAATGTCACCCAATTACACGTGGCCAAATACCATTGTGCCTCGTCGGCCGACCGGCTCCTTCAAGTCGTAACTGCTACTCTCTGCTCCGAGTCGTGACAGCTGCTCGATATCCCTAGCTAAGAGAGCATCGTCTCCCAGCTCCTTGTGGCGTACCCGGTTTTAAGGCCGTATAATCCCTTGTGTTTACTGGACCGGTCCCATGATCAGTAGTTGGTACACAAGTTAGCCTGTACATTATTGTCATACACGCATATTTCAGTATCTAGGATATAAATAGGCCTTCGAGGTCGAGGTCTTATACCTGTAGCCCAACGGCTAAAATCTTACAGCGAAAAATCAAACGATGATGTGGTCCATCAATATGCCATACCCGACAGGCAACTGACTTGGATTATACCCTAGCCTTTGCGAATACAGTCTTATCCCCGGAATCGATGTTTTCTTCGTTTGGCCATATCAACAAGCTAGGTGAGTACATTGAATGTACTCGCAAGCATCCCACAGGGAGAGTATAACGGATATATATTTCATGCAAGGCTTGTTCAACAGAAAGGGCTCTACCCTAAGTTGAAGATTGAGCGGAAAGTAAGTTTTCATTAGAAATACGATGGTAATAGGTTCGAAAGCATTTCGGAAAGCAAGCCCGTCTCTGACGGGTCAGTATCTGGTGCCAGAAGTTACATTCTAACAATCGTCAACTAGAGGCCGATAGCCCGTGTATTGCCTCAGGCAATCCTTAATGCCTACCCATGCTACCGCCGCGCAGCACGGGCTAGGTTTCACTTCTGCAGTTCCTCACTACCAGCTTGTAACACCCCAATTTTCTGAAACCTAAAAATCAGGGCCAACAAAAACTTTTTGCTAATAATGTCGGATGAAATGCACTAGATTAAAAACTTTTATCATGTTTCTGTTAAAACCCTAAAGTGAGTCAACCCAAAAATATTCTACCTATGTTCCAAATTCCCTACTCTCTGCTTCATCGAAACTCTGTCCGGCAAGGTATTCAAACCTTGCATTCCACTTTGTCTCCATGCAGGGCCATTCATCCTTGCATTCCGCCACGAGCCTACTTTCGGCATCCCTCCCCTCTATCCAGCTGGTGCAACCCCAAACCTACATCTGCCGCTAAGTGCCCACACGGTACTCATGTGAAATTGACGCGTATATACATCTTGAATATCTTCTGAATGACGTGATTTTCTACCACATACCTCGTCATGTCCTATCGTAAGTGTATGCACGTATATACCGCCCTTGGATATATGCATATACGCAAAACCCTAACGCATCATTGACTCTGTCACAGGCCTAAGCATATATGTGAGCATACCCGGTAATATTTTCCCAAGTCCTAACTCCCATGACTTACTACCACCATCCTAGCCCCGTCGCCACAGCCATGTCCTATCCTGAGTATATGCACATATATATATATATATGCTGCATTCATATATACGCATTTACACCAAACCTAAGATTCCCCTTTGTTCGAGCTGCGGGTCGAACCCCTACTCGAGTGAATGACCTAAATCTTTTCCCTATTCTAATCCTCACATCCACACTCCTCTAATCTCTACCATCAACTTGTGCACTGAAAAACTATGCAAGTATATGTATTCCCTAAAACCTAAAATGCCTCGCGACAGCTTTTGTGCCTTGGCTCCGATGACGTCCCACTCATGCTATCACGCATGCATGCATCTTCGTTCCTGTCCCCACCTCAATGTTGGATCTATCCTGATCGTAAAGCCTGAAGCTACCCTCGCCACTATTCATGGCACTGCTCGAGTGACCTTAAGTTCTAATTCATTATCTCTCGATAATCAGGAAGACCCTAAACCTAAGATTCCACGCCCTTTTCCCAACCAAACGGCCCCAAATAAACTATGGCAATATGTCGCTTATGCTCTAAAATTATTTCTAACATAATGATCTAGCTCCCAGTTCAAGGGAAGATTCAAGGAACTTTAAATCTAAAATTGGGTCGGTCCCCGAAACTAGCTTAGTTCCAACTAGCTTCTACCTACAGATAGTTTCAAGCTCGTGGTGAGGCACCGTTTTGCGCATGTAGGATCCATTCTTGACTGGAGGTACAATCGCTCCTACTTGAGAAAGGTCCTCCCGGAAAGACCAAACGAAAGCCTCCAAGCTGCTCCCTGTAACGTCCTGTTGAATCTGTGGTTCTCTTCCCATTTTCGGTGGAGCATAATTCTTCTCCCTGCTAAGCTCACATGTGCTTGTACCAACCGATAGCTATAGAGTCCCTTCCAAGTGGACCCACGGCCCACCTACTATCCCTCACTTTTCCCCATCTCCTTCTTCCCCAAGCCGGCCCTCTCTCCCCTTCATGGCCAAGCAGTGCTTCCACTGTAGAGCTGCGCCACCTCCTCCCATCCTACAGCGAGTGGCGCCTACTTCTCTCTCGCCATTAACCAAACCGAGCTCTCCTCATCCACCTGAGCTACTTCTTCCCTCTCCTCCATTTCTTTTCATCTCTCCCCATTTCTCAGAGCTCCTCACCAAGCAGTACCGAGCTCCTCCCCCATTTCTTGAGCACCAAAGCTGCTCCCCGAGTTCTTCTTTCTGCTACAGCTTGAACTCCAGTGTAGCCACCACTTCCCCAGCCCCCTTCACCGAGCTGCCAAACCCCATTCCTCCTCCCCTTACTCCTCTCCAGCCGAACCCCATGGCTGATTTCTACACACCTTTCTTCCTCAAGCTCCGGCCACCACCTGCATACCAGCAAGGTCGCGGTCGTCCGCTCCCTCCCCTTGGATCTTGCCGTGCCTTAGCTCGATGCCGGCAATCGCCGCCCAAGTCGTCGACTACTACACCCTGGAGCCGCCGCTGCCCCCGCCGGTAAGGACCACCCACAGCCCCAAAGCGGCAAGCAGCCAGCACCATTGGACCCCCACCACGTGCCAGTTTCCTCAAACCACCGCCGTTTCTCCTCTGTTCCGAGCTACAGCCGCCGACAGGCCACCCTTGAGCTCGAGCTCCCTCACCCCCACTCCCTTGCAACCAAGCCGAGAGCAACCGGGCTGCCGGACCTCCTCTTCCCCATCTGCCGCACCTCGAGCTGCCAAGGGTCTTCTCCGAGCTGCGCCCACTCCCTCCCGAGCCACCGCTGGGAGTTTTCCCCGCCGCCGGCGCGGCCAACCGTGGCACTGCCGCTGCCCTCAAGCCCCTGCCGCAGCAGCCGCTACACCCCGCTACAGCTATTGCTTGCTGTTTCGTTAGCGCCGCGGCAGCCATCTCCCACCGCGGCAGCGCCACGGCAACTCCTTCCTTCCACCACGGCAGCCTTTTTCCCCTGCGGCAGCGTGCCCCGCCACACCGCGGCAACTGATTTCCCCCATGGCAGCCTCCTCTTGCCACGGCAGATCCTTTCCCCGTCGCGGCAAGCTCCAACGAGTCTTTCCCTCCCCCTAGCAGCTAGTCGTGCCCCAGTCTCATCCCTCTAGTGCCGGCTTGCCCCTCTCTAATCCCAGCTGCTTACTGCTTAAGTGGTTGTCTCGTGCGTGCTAAGCAACAGCATCAACCGAGGAGCAAGCAGTCCGCCAACGCCCATTAGCACGGTAGATGAAGGCATACAACGTGCTTTCCGCCTCAACGCCACCGGTAAGCCGCTCCGACAGCAGCTGCCAAAGCCTGCACCCCTCGCCCCCCCCCCCCACCCACCCCCGGGGGGCGGGGGTCGGATGTGGCGGG
>JAGXJF010005740.1:0-165257 GCA_019208055.1 Stipa capillata | reverse complement strand
AAGGACCAGGAGTGCCGACTAGAGGAGGGGTGAATAGGAGGCTAACAAAAGTTACTTCTTTTAGCTTAGATTAACAGATTAAGACTTGAGCAGAAGCAAGTGTTAACAGGCTGTGTGACAGGCAATAGACACAGGTATGATATGATATGAAAATAGCATGCAGTTGTCACACAGGTGTCTAACACAGGTAAGATCAAAACCTAGCACAGATGAAGATAGCTATTGCCTGTGTCACAGGTAGCTATGACAGGTAACAGATAAGATCTCTAGCAACTGAGACACAGCTAAGCTAAGCAGGAATAAAGGTGATCTATCACAGATAAACAAAGATAGCAAGAATCACACGAGTATACAACAACATATAGCAATGTAAGAAGTAAACAGGTAAAGCACTCAGAGACAAAGAAGTTTTTCACCGAAGTTTCCTACTCTTTTCAGAGAAGGTACATCTCAATTGGAGAGGCTACTCTGAAGAGATTGCCAGCACTAAAACGTGCTTGTTCTCCGAGTACCTGACGTTCAGGCCTCTTCCTTAGCTTGTGGAAGTCCTTTTGCTCGCAGCAGGTAGAGTTCAATCATCTTCACAAACTTACTGGTCCAGCCCACACAAGCTTGGGTGGTACCAGCAACTCTTTCACCCGTCTAGGAGCAGACACTCCAAGAGTAACAGATGAACCAGCAGCAATCTCTTGAAGGAACCTTTGCTCTTTGCTCAAAGCTCACACACTCACTCGAACTATTACTTATGCTTTTGGCTTTTGTTCAGTGGTTGGAGGCTTTGCAACGGTCGTATGTGATTCACAGGTTTTAGTAAGGTTGAGGACGAAGTGCTCCCTTGGTCCCCTATATATAGGGTTCACAGGCACCCGACCGTTACACTGTTGCCACGTAGGATTAGTGAGCCACCGGTGACACAGCCAACCACTCCGCCCAACTATAACGGCTCAGACAGACCGACACCTGTGTCACCAGCGGCACACACAGGTGAACCCTTAACTGACGCAGCCTAGCTACTCAGCCCGGTCTTGGCACATGACATGCCCTCAGCATACAACACTCTCTGAAACCTATAAGGAGAGAACCTCCGACAGCCCTCTGACTCAGCAGACTAGCTATCGCAGTGCAGTTCCCTTAGCATTTACAAGTTCTCCCTGGTCCAGAGAAGTACCTGAGTCTTAGAGTACTAGATCACCTGTGACACTGTTGTGTCACACTGGTGACTCTAGCCCCTGGGGTTTTCTACTGCTTACACACTGACCCTCTGAGCATTGAGCAAAAGTCCCTTAGACAACTGATACTGATTACATCCCTCTTGATAGTACGGATTTTTCTTATGGACTCAAAAGAACTAGCAAATCTAGGCTTTACCTGCCCACCAACTGTAGTCACGGCCCTTGACGCTTCAAGCCACCATCACCTTGCTTGCAACTCCTTGCACAGCACTGGCTTCTTCACAGCTGTGGCACAGCTGCCTAGCACCGCCATTCCTTAGTCCTGGAAACCACCCCTGTACCTTTTTGGTGGTCATCCTTTTCTTGATGACCCTTCTTTCTGGAACCTAAAAACCTACTTACACTCACTGTAAACGTTAGATTCCAGTTTGAGTTGCCATTAACCATCAAAACCAACTTGGGGCCTAGATGCTCTTTCACGGTAGCTTGTTTGATCTTGCATGTATAGTTTGCTTTAAAACAAAACAATGATCAGGGTTCTCTGTATTATACAATATTGATTGCATTAGAGTACACATCAACTTTGTCAGCAGCAACCTCAAATAACATGTATCATCATGATATACTTTCCATCTTAGCCGCTATGCACTTACAATTAAAGCAACCCAAATGATCTGAGTTGATTATATGAATAAAATAAATCATTGATCAGGGTTAGTAATTTGAAATATACCTCTATTTAGCATAGTATGGCTGGTTGATAAATTTAGTGTTTTTTGTTTGAAACTGTTTTAGAATTATAAGAGCAATGCTGCTCACTGCACCATGTATTGCACATTAACACATCAATATTGATATTAATGAATGCCAATCAACAGCAACCTTGCTTCGTTAGAAGTGATGTTTGAACGAAAATCTGGAAGTTAAATTGATATTGATACCATCCTTGCTGTCCATTTAAATGCCAATTTGGAAGATGAAGCACATGAGGCATAGCTAAATGTGGTCACTCAAAGTGCATCTACTACCTGTAAAAAAATAAATCCTTCAGAGCGCATAGCCAGAATCTAATGCATATACACAACGAAAACTGTAATCACGGTGAGGATTCAAATCTAAATTTCAGTAATTAAAGATTTACAGATTTAATCTCAGTATTGGAATAGTTTCTACTCCTCCTAATTTTGCTGATCTTTGAAGAGTTAATTGTTTGCAGTAGTAGAAGAACCTGGAGTGTCCCCATTGTGTTCTGCTGCAGACTCCAGATAGAGAGAATTTAGAGCTGTATTAAAAAATCGGCAATAATTCCTAGTACTAAATGTTCCTGAATTTGCTGACTACCTATGCAGTTGTTGCACCCATTATGTTTTGAATAACCAGCCACTATTCATGTATGATTAAAGCAACCCAATGAGAACATAATTGAGATAGCACGGATGATGCACCTGGAGGTTGAGAAGTAGCCGAATAGAGTGATCTGGTTGTTGGCGCGGCAACTACAGTCAGCAGCAGCAATGGCACAAAATTCAGAGCTGTGTTAAAAAATCGGTAATAAATCCTGGTACTAAATGTTCCTGAATTTGTTGATTACCTATGCAGATGTTGCACCCATTATGTTTGTGAATAACCAGCTGATATGCATGTATGATTAAAGAAACCCAAGGAGAACATAATTGAGATAGCACGGATGATGCACTTGGATATTGAGAAGCAGCCGAATAGAGTGATCTGATTGTTGGCGCGGCAACTGGCAGTCAGCAATATCAGCAATGGCATAGTGCACCTAGAGATTGACAAGCAGCACAATATACAAGGGTGATCCCATCGTTGTCGCGGCAAATGGAGGTCAACAACAGCAATGAAAATGATGATCAAGCAGGGCAGCAGCTGAACGAAGATGTCCAGGATGATGAAGAATGGCAGTAGCGAAACAAATGGGACATTGTTTTGTTTGTTGATGGTGCATTGTTTTGTTTGTTGATGTAACAAAGCTTGTTGTACATAACAAACTTAGCTTTAGATAAGGATAAGTATTAATTTGTTAGACAACTGTTGAGAAAAAAAGGGATTGATGTGGACTTTGATTGGAATGGACGTGGACTGGTTCGATTGGAACTGACGTGAATTGGTGTTAGTTAGTTAGTTATCATTTTACTAAAGGAATTTTTATTATAGAGAGATAAAATACAAAACTAAAATATGATACCATCACTGACTAATATTATATTATAGAATAGTATAGATTTGCGCTTTCCAAACCGACCGGAGTGGTAGGTTCGACTAACCCTCTCTGAAAAGACACAAGAGCACCCCAGACACACGACGTCTCTTTTCAATCTCCGTTCTAGGAAGCCAACCACGTCCGGTTCACCCATCTGCCCCCTCCCTCCCTCCACCGATCTCAAACACCCCGCGCCTCAGCCGCAAAAAAGGCCAAACCCTAACCGTGGCCAATTCTCTGAATCCCAACGCACGCACCTGGGAAGGCGGTGGCGGCGGCGGCGCTACGGCCATCACCATGTCCGCAGTAGTGTGCGGCAAGCGGGCTTCTTCCTTCTTCGAGGAGCTCTCCCACGGCGCAGGATCCCCTCCTGTCGCCAAGCGCGCCCGCTGCGTTGGCGCCGCTTCCGCAGCGCTGCCCACCTGGCCACGCGCCGGCGCCGACCCCGCCCTCATTGCTGACCTCTCCGCGCGCTTCCCAGCCATGAGTCTCCAGGTGAATAGGATTGTAGCAATTTTTATAAGCGTGGTATTTCTGTGAAATGTTAGCCTGAAGTAATGGCAGGTCTATGAAATTGGCCATAGAGGTGGTAGTTATGTGAAATTTACTCATTTAAATGGTTTAGGTTGTCTGTGTTTGAGATGGGAAGGAAATGCTTTGGATCCATCGTACAACTTTGGGTTGCGTATGGTGTGACGGCGCTGAACAATTTTTTATGTGATGAAGTTTAAACATCTAGGAATTAAGTCCCACTCGACTGGAATTTTTGATGTGATGAAGTTTAAACATCTAGCTGTTTGAGTGTTCACTCGCTGAACGAATTTTGGATGTGGATGAAGTTTATATGTAGATTGCCGGCCAAGGAGTTGGGTCATGTGTTCACCTGGAAGTGAATGGTATACAATTTCGTCTGGCTGTAACTCTTACCTTTAACGTGCTAACAAATGATTTCAACACGTGCGATCTCCTGGAAGTAAAAATCTGATAGTTTTGTTTGGCTACACCTCTCACCTTTAATGTGCTTACAGATGAGCTTAACACCTGCAAAAAAAAGGGGTGGGGGGGGATAAGGGACGTGAAGGTCATTGTTTGTTCATTATATTTGTGAAACCATGCTTGTAGACAGGCTAGGGATACATTATCATTTCATTTGCCCAGAGAAAGAAAGAAAGAAAATAAAAACATTTGACCTACTTTATTTATTTATTTATTTTGCTTTGGAGTTTTTTCGTGGCAAATCAAACTTATTATTGACGCCTTACATGGGGATTAATTGCCAAACTGCTCTGACTTTTCAGTATTGGAATTACACGATATATATTTCATCACACTTCCTTAAAACAGTATATGCTAAATTCTGAGCTTCCTCTGAACTTGGTTCCAAATTTGAGAATGTTACTGCTAAATGAAATAGCTGATAAAATTTGTCAACTTCTGATTCTGGTTCAACAAAAGCAGAATTTCGTCTTGTTTGGTTAAGAGAGAACTTGGATTAATGGGTGCATAGCTTCCTTGTGTTATGTAAGCTCTCATCTGGAATAAACATGTGCTTTCTTTTGTCAAATTATATTTTTTTTCTCCAAATCTTTGTGAGCAGCTCTGGTAGTCTTGTGCATGTGACATGTGGAGAGTTCAAGTGAAGATATGTTTTTCTCTCAATGAAATGTATCTAATGCAAGTTATTTTTGCTTTCAGTTGATTGAAAAGGCTCTGGAAGAATCAGGAAATGATTTGGATTCAGCAATAAAGAGTTTGATTAATCTACATTTGGATCCTGTGGAAAATAATGGTTCTGCTTGTGAACCTCCCAATCAAATAATCACTAATGTTCAGGTGTCCGTTGAAGGTAAGATATTGACTCTCATGTGTTTTGTCAACTGAGTTTAATATATTTTACTCTTCCTGTAAGTAAATTTTCCAATATCAAAGTTTCTCTGCACACGGCACACGTTGACACCACATTTTTCTTTTGGAACACTTGATAAGCTGCTCTTAATCCTTGTGGCTTGTATAGATACGAAGAATGCCACCACTTATGACAGTATCTATCAGGCTATGTTCCATTAAATTACTCTCTTAGTCCTTTTATTCAGTGCAATCTTAACAACAGTTACTTGGGCTATCTGAATGATCTCCGGGACTGATAATCTACACATGTAGTCCTCTGGAAGCTGTGTGTCTTTCTTTTAGAAGAAAGAAGCATGTGTTCTGGTGTCCATCTGCACATATGGTTTTGGTGTTTATTGTACATTTGTAATATATATTGCTCCGTGAATATTACTTTTCATAGCTTAAATGAAGTTGTGCATATCTCTTTTACAAGAAAGAAGCGTGTATTCTGGTATCCATCTGCTTACATATGGTTTTGGTGTCTATCGTACATTGGTAATATATATTGCTCCATCAATATTACTTTTCATAGCTTAAATGAAGTTCTCTTTGAGAAGAAAGAGGCATGTTTTCTGGTGCCATCTGCTTACATATGTTTTGCCTTTTATCCTGCAGTAATTGTACATCCCAAGTGCTGTGAGAATTAACTGTGCAATAAAAAATTATGTCATTTATATTATACATGCTATTGCCTCATCACCTGGTGCATCACATTTTGCTGCAGTGCTCTAACTAATACCGACTTATCGAGGCAACGTAGACATCATGACTCCATCACACTTCAATACGATATCTGTTAATTCTTATGCACAACCGGAAAAAGAATAAAGAGATAAACACATATGACAAGAATGTACAGGCATGAGTTCATGTTCAGCTAAATAAACAAACACATGAAAATATTAAGGAGAAATTGACTAGTGTTTCTTGTTTATTGTGATGGTCATTACTTGCCAAGATTTCATAAAGCTATCATATGTATCACATATTTCAGTGTACACTATCATCGTGCAAGTTGTTGTCTGGTTCTAGATTTACTGGCAGATGTTTTTAGTGGCATTAGGAATGTGATTTGCTTTGTGTGCTGTCTGTGCTGTAAATACTGCTGTCATGATCAGGTATACAGATCCCAAACTACGATTAGTTATATCAGATTCCATTGGTTTTGTGCTGTGACCTGTGAACCAAACTATGGTTTGTATGCGGACATGCACACTATGTTTTCCCAAGTGTACCCCTAGTATGTTTGTAGTCTTTTTATTTTATTTCAATGTATCCTTTTACCTCTCCTTATGTGTATTTTCATTTCATTGCATCACCATGGAATTGCATGACTTGTATAGTGTTGGCAGGTGTTTCAGATGGTGTCAGGGTTACTGCACCTTCAGAAAGTGTCCCTTGTTCTGTGAACCTTCCCTCAGATGGTTTGAAATGGGTTGGGCTTCTTGTGAGTGAGATGGAAAGCGCTTCTAGCATGGAGGATGCAAAGGCTCGTGCCGCCAGAGCGCTGGAGGCTTTCCAGAAGGATGTGATAGCTCGTGGAAATGCACAAGCAC
The DNA here is from genome assembly GCA_019208055.1 of Stipa capillata. Lineage (NCBI taxonomy): Eukaryota > Viridiplantae > Streptophyta > Magnoliopsida > Poales > Poaceae > Stipa > Stipa capillata. The sequence goes on along the minus strand of JAGXJF010005740.1, from coordinate 158,418 downwards.
CGCATGAATTTCAAAAGGTATTTTGAATCTTTTCCTGCAGGTGTTCCATGACTCCACCAATTCATGTCGTAAATCATAGCTATCATAGATGTCTTTTAACCAGTTGATCTGGTTTCAGTTATAGCCTTATAGGCTCAAGTCACATCATTGAAATACATGTTATGTACCTACTTGTTTAAACAACTTGAGGAATATGCATTTGTCTGTATATCTTCCTGAGATAATGCGTCTGTCAAACAGGAAAATATAGTGCTTAAGGAGCAACTGGAATCACTTATAAAAGAAAATGCTCTCCTGAAGAGAGCATTCACGATACAGCATGAGCGGCAAAAGGACTACGATGAGAAGAATCAAGAGCTACAGCAAATGAAACAGCACGTTGCACAGTGCCAAGAACGAGTTAGAAACCTTGAGGTTTGGCAGATTTACTTGCTCCTTTTTCTCCACTGTTGTATTTTCAGTCCCTCTATTGGTTAGAATTGAGTGAAATGATGCATATTTTATTTAGAGATTGTGGTAGGACGATATAATAATAAATGAATCTGTTGTTTTGTGCATGAAATGACAATCAGTGTCCTACATACATTAGGCTTGAATGTCTAAAACTTTTGCCAGGTTACCAGGACATAGTCTACATGCTTAAGGTTTTGGGTTGTAATTTTTTATAGTGACAAATTAGCACACTTAGGGAAGTTGTACTCTTTTCGTAATTTCCAAGTAAACTTTGAATTGATATTGAATTGTATATGTCATAAGTGCACTTAGAATTCAAAGCATAATATGTATTATACACAATGAATATGAGTAAATAATACCCTTATACTCGTGCACCTAGACAACCACCGTGGCCTAGTTCATGAATGTTGGTAAATGTGCTTAGCATTTGTCACTGCTTGTCTGGTGCAAATTAAGGATTAAGTAAACAGGAAGAAGCGACAGCCAGTGACACTCTTTACTGACCAGATGGAAAGTTTTTTTATTAAAAGAACTACTTTTCAAGAGTCAGACTTTTTATTGTTTTGCAGGTAAATAACTACGCATTGAGCATGCACCTTAGGCAAGCTCAGCAGAGCAGCTCAATCCCAGGGCGTCACCATCCGGATGTTTACTAAGTGAGCAAGCGCAAACTCTTCACTGTGTATTTCTTTGGCATGAGTGCAGCCGGGGTTAAGAAGCTGAGCCTTTGGTCAGAGGACATGCAAATCTTGAGCTTAAATTTTGTAGTGGACATATATATTTATATTCTCCCGTGTGCGATGAGATGTGGTGTTTACAAGTGACAAATAGCTTATGGTCAATAGTTGTTTCCATTTTTTAATCAAAAAATAGTTGTTTCCATTTTCTCTGCTGTGGTATTTCATACTATATAGTAATATTTCTCCAATTCGATTTCAGTGACGTTTTATACACGGAACAATGGAGCCAGTGTCTGTGATATAAAGGCATGTTTGGAGTCAACCTTGCAATGCTTTGCAACACGCTAAGTTAGGCGAATTTGATAGAAACTTTCGCTGAAACAATTCTGTGAAGCTATAGTAACTACCTTTAAAAAAAATGGAGATTAACATAAGCAAGCTCATCCCAACCAAACATCATCTTGAACCATCCTAGTTAACCCCATTCTCTAACCAAGAACAGATGCCTGGCCAACACTTGAAAGAATTGGGCTCCCCAATCACATTGACGCTCTGGCAGCTATGGAAAACATCGGAGTGACTGCATGTTCAACAAGGCCACACCGAACTCAACTACCCTCTTCAGCGCAACCAGGTTGTAAGTTTTGCCACTTTATTTCTAAGCCGTCTAACCTTGTATGGAACATTTGTATGTTCCCCCCTGACCATTTTTGCAAAGATGTGCAACTTTTTTTATCCCCTGACCAATCAATTGCTTCTGCAGTATAAGAAGAGCCCCGAACCTATGGGGAACTTTTTTTAGGGTCAACTTAGAGGCAATGGGTTTGATAGAATGTCTCCTGACTCTTTGAGTAGATGCTGGAAGCATGAAGCTAAACAGTCTAGCAAAAACTGATACCGATGACTACCGTCAATGAAGCAACAATCTTCGATGCAACGAAGCATCTAGCAACCTACTACTAAGTTTAATAAAGCTCACCATCACTGGTAGCGTACAAGCAGGGCCGTTTGTAGTTTAAACAGCATTTATGAAGTGCATGTAAGTTTGAAATGCGATGGCCCTTTACATTAGTAAAAACCAACATCAGGAAGCATCTCATCTCAGTAACAACCGACAAGTAAGGCCGACCAGAAAGGTATAAACAAATATTTACTTTTGTGAATTCATAGGGGCTAAACCACATTATTTATATATTTTTTCCTATTTCCCCTCCTCTTCAACATAAGAGCTAGCTAGTTTGATCACAGTTTTACAGTTCCGAGACTTCCTTGATCTTGCGGTTAAAATGATTCCACATAGCTCATTTTAAGCTACAATTATTACGTGTTTGGTTTGAGGAACCGCCCCATCCTAGGATGGATTGGTTTATTGTGTATTTTGATGGGATGAATTTATTCCTAATTTTAAATGATGAGATGATTTTATTCATGATTTTTCTACTACTATCCATGTTTTTCCTAGGGATGTGGGTTGTGGACGCTTAGTCAACTCTTTATCGTGTAATTCTGATAGCATGTGCTCTGTTGACCAAGGGGCCTCCACCTGAAGAAAAAAAGCCAAATTCCGAATCATCCGATTGATTGAAAAAATTAGTAGTAATTGAATTCGTAGGGAAACCTTTCAAAGCTTTTGTTTCATAGGCATCGACGCAATTCTCTGTCATCATCTTAGGCGAGAGCATAGGTGTAAATTCTGTGGAGGGGCGCCTCTGAAAAGGTGATTCAATTGGCATTGACATAATAAGAATATTTCATCTATTAAGGGGGATTCCCCGAGTACCACTCGTTCCATTCCTCGAACCAAACAGATATAGGAAGAATTAGTTGGTGCTAAGGTCCCTCAAACCAAACACCCGATTAGTATCCAACCATGACTCCGTTCTATAACTGGAAGATTCTTGAGAATTATACTGCAATGTGCTCTCTTTTTCTAAAGGCAGTACAGTAATGTGCTTGTAGCTTGACATTTCGACTATGCTGGTAACTCTGAAGTTCAGTTGTGGTCCAACTTGCAAAGCTATACAATTCTCAGATCTTCCTGTGATCCTGAATCAACTTATCTCTAATAGCCTCAATTTAACAGCTTCTGTAACCTTTTTTGTTCCTTCTAATATTCACATCAGGGTGCCGGAAAGAAATGGCACATCTGGCCTCAAATGTTCTTGCTGAACGAAGGCCAGATGATCTTTGCTGCAACACTGCAACAGTGGACAACGTACGACGATCACTTTCAACTTATGTCCCGTTGCAATTAAAGTCTTAATGTATCAAGTATGGTTCTTTTCAAATTGAAGTCTCTCAAGATAACAATGTTGTACTTTCAGAGTCAGTACAAGTCAAAGTGTTGTCTATTTCTAGGATCTAGGTTCATACCCTTCATCTATAAGCTGCTCAGTTAAACCACGTAATACTTCGTATATTCGGTCACATTGTTGGTGAAGCTGGTCACCAGTGAGAAATCTGTGGAGCTCGCTGTCTCCAACTTCAGTCCAACTATAACCTGGGCACTTCTTAATGCCCTTGTCTTTCATAGCAGCTCGAAGTTGTACAACATGATACCACCTCATGGCATTCACATAAATGTTTTTTAGCAGGATCCAGTAACCAGAATGCTGAGGTTCCAGCCCAACAAGCACCTTCGCACAAATTTCTGCTAGGTCAATATTTCTGTGTATCCTGCAACTACTAAGCAATGCACCCCACACACAAGCATTTGGTACTATCAGCATTCCTATGATAAAATCATAAGCCTTTTCGAGCTGACCTGCCCTGCCAAAACAGTCAACAATGCAGGCATAGTGAGCTTCATCAGGAGTAATATTGTAGGCTCTGTCCATTTGCTCAAAATAGTGCAATCCTTCATCTAATAAGCCTGCATGACTGCACGCCGCTAGGAGAGCAATGAAAGTGACATGATTAGGTATGTAACCTTGATCTTTCATCAGATGGAAACAATAGATAGCTTGTTGAGGAGAAGCATTATAACCATAGCACGAAATGATAACATTCCATGAAATTGTATACCTCCTATCTGTCTCATCAAATACCTTTTGAGCATCTTCTATAGACACACACTTCCATAAGCATCCATTAGAGAAATTCATATCATCTAAAAAGGAATGACAAAGACCCATTTTCATCATTTGTCCATGTAATGCCATTGCTTGCCTAAGATAGCAGGCAAAGCTGCATGCATTAAGTACCGAAGTAAATGTATACTCATCCGGTCTCATATCATTATGTTGCATTTCTCAAAACAGCTTGAATGAAAGATCAAAATCATGGATCACAGCATAACCGGAAATCATGGTATTCCAGGACACCATGTCTTTATCCTCTAACACTTGGAAAATTCTGTATGCAAAGTTTATGTCGTCCCTTTTTGCATACATTGCCATCAGGGTGGGCATTGCACACCAATGTATCACATTTGAAACCATGTCGATACACATAAGCATGGATCTAAGCCTCTCTTTGTTGCCAGACAAGCCTCAGGGAAGACCAACATAAGCGAAACCACTGGCAGATGTTGAGCTTCATAACCACACCCAAATGCCATTTCCCGGAAAACATCAAAGGCTTGGTTGTGCTGCCCTGAATCGAGAAATCCTGAAATCATCGAGATGCCCAGCTAGCAAGTGCTAATCCTGACATCCCGAAACACACAGCCAGCACAAGCAACTGCACGGCAAACGCTCCATCCCCGGCACGGACGCAGCCGGCAATGACAACGTTCCAGGTCGACACGCCAACCGGGACGCCGCATTCCTCCATCGCCGCCATCAGCTCGAACGACTCATCGAGGAACCCTTCCTGCGCGTACCGGTTCATTCACAGATTACAGCAGCAATGCAAGGTTCAGGGTGAAGAAGTGATGTTGAGTGGTCGCCGCGCGTAAAGTAGGATCATGGAGTTCTAGGGGACAGGGGAGGCGGACTTGGGGATCCTGTCGAAGAGCAGGCGAGGGTGGCCTAGAGGTGGAGGAGAGCGGCGGCGGAGAAGGTGTGGTCGAGGAGGGTGTGGAGCTGGAGGCCGAGGCCCTGGAGGCGGAGGTCGGCGGCCGGAGGAGAGGAGGGCCGATAGGGCAGCGAAGGCGCCGGCGTGGGGGGAGACGGAGGCAGGACGGGAAGTGGTGGGGGTAGGGAGTCGGAGGTGGCCGACGGCGAGGTGGCCTGCGAAGGGGGAAGGAGAGGTAGAAGTAGAAGCGGGGATAGCGGCCATGGAGGCGGCAATCTGCAGGAGTGAGCTCCAGGCGCTAGAGCTTACTTTTCTCGAAGGATCCATCAGCAAAGGAGAAAATTGAGGATATGCCCCGATTTCTAGAGATATTTAATTATATATTTTTTCTCATAACTGATAAAATGTTTCTTTTTCGGTGAAATCTTCATATGTCCTATCTATACTGATTAGGATAATTTGAGTGGTGATTCGATACTTCATTTACTGACTGGGACTGAGTAGGATGTAAACTTCACGTTTTGCCTCTGTATTCACCCGAGCTCAAACTTCACCCTAGCCCATATCTCATGTTCGCCTGAGCTCAAATCTCATCTGACCAGATGAGATAGGCCCATTCGAGGAGGAGAGCGAGCGGCGAGGACAAGACCAGAGTAGCTCAGCGGTCACCGATGAGACGGGTCCAACGGCTTTGCGGCAGCGACCAGAGCGGTTCAGCAGGGACAAAGTAGGGAAACGGCAATGACGAGAGCGGCGAGGCAGCGAGCAGAGTGGCTTAGCGGCTACCACAACGGCGAGGTAAGCTCTCTCCCATGTCCAATCGTGTGGTTTGGCCTCCAAATTTCGTCTATTTGATCGAGTCATCCGGTGTTCAAATCCTAGTTCTTCACTGATGCGTGGTAGGGAATTGAATGGCCTGGCCTCTGTGACATTACTAGCTTTATGGTCTTCTTGATTTGAAGAAGAAACATGTCCAATTTAGCATATCTCATTGTGATTCCAACAAGAAACATGTCCAATTTAGCATATCTCTGGTTACCACTGTGATGTTCCAATTTGATGTTCCAATTAAGCATTTAGACAATTATTCTCTCTAAACCGAACCGTATGCAAGGATAGCCAAAGATTCTCAAGATATCACAAGGTAGCTCCTCGTACAACCCCAGCCTGAATCAGATCAAGGGGCTCCCGCTAATGGACTGCCTTGCTTGTGGCCAGGAGCACTTGCGCATCCTGCAATCCTCTACGACAGACAATTCGGGGAAAATTTTCGTCAAGTGTCCAAGAAATGAGAAGGGAAAGAAGGTTGGTTGAGCTGAGTGAAATCCTTTTGTAGATGTTCATCCACATGCTTTGGCTACCAACGTGATTCAGCAATTGGATTAACTTTTTATCTCCTGACAGATGTCGAAGGACTGCACATTTTTCATATGGCTAGAGCGGTACAGACAATTCATTGGGGAGCTTGGCTTGGTAGATGAAGGTGGGCACGTGCGGCTGTGAGTATGGAAGCAGGCACAATTTCGTGGAGCATTGAGACGATGAGGGTAGATGTGGCTAGAATGAATGGAAGAATGCACAAGTTGGACAAGAGCGTGGAGTTTTTGTTATTAGTGAATTGTTTAGTTTTTTTTTCATAGTTTTGATCCTCCTGGTACTGCTAGTGAAGTAGTATTTGTATACTTTATGTGGAAGAATTGAAATGGAACAATATGTCCTGGCAGTTGCCACTTGTATCTCCAATTGCCACTTGCTTTTGTATTAACTCTAGTTCTCTGCCTTTGCATGCATTTGGAAGGAATGTATGCATTTGGAAGGAAGAACATGTGTGCTTTTGTATGCTTTTGAGCTGATACCTGATGGTACCGAAAAGGTCATGATTTTTAGCTGATTTTCGGCAATCTGGCCAGCACTACTCGAGTTCTCTGCCTTTGTATGCATTCGGAAGGAACAATATGTGTACTGATGTATGCATTCGGAAAGAAGAATATATGTGCTGGTCATGATATTTAGCTGAATTTTAGCAATCTAGGCAGCACTAAGACACATGATTTTGAAAAATCCTTTACTGACATTTACTGGGCAGAAAGAAGGAAAGCTGAGATGGCATATATATATGTAGTTCAGATCCTAGAACTTGACAACAGTTTACAAAAATAGAGAGTTCACAAAAGCTACTACAGCACATTCACTTGATAACAGTTCAGAAAAGCTACTACAGTACATTCGCTTGATAACAAGTTCACAAAAGCAATTCAATTGGCATACACTTGACAACAGTTCACAAAAGCAGTTCAATTGACATACACTTGACAATACTTCACAAAAGCAGTTCAGTTGACATACACTTGACAACAAGTTCACAAAGGCATATAAAGACAAGTAGCTTAGGTCTTGTTTTTCATCTTAGGAGTTAACTTCTTGGACGTTTTGTTTTCGCGCTCTTCGGCATGTCAACTATTTTTGTTGGAGAACTAAAAGTTGTCCTGAATGGTTGTGATGCTTCTCCGGCAATTGCCAAATCTAGTCTCCTATAATTGTGACACAATGTTTATAAGATTTATTTGTCAAACTTGAGAAGTAAGGAGAAGCCTGGTTAAAATAGGGCACCTTCTTGTAACCGGTCTAGGGCTATCTTGGAGGATAGCAGCCATATTAGGAGGATGTTGATCTTCACATCTATGAACAGCCCGAGGCTTCCTCTTTCTGATTAAAGAACACAACAATTAGTTAGTTAGATGGCAAAGAAAGAAAAGTAAATTTGCATCTTTCTACTAACACAACTCTTACCTTTTCTTTATACCATTTCAAGGACAAGCAGCTCTCCTATGCCCTCGCTCTCCACACTGTTTGCACATGTGTTTGCTACCTGACCCAGAAGGTTTGCTCCCATTGCCTCCATTTTCAAGACATCCTTTGATTCTCAACTTTCTGCGCCTTCTAGCTGATTTCTTGCCAATTAGGGGAAGCGTCACAAAGCCTAGATTAATCTTCGGCCATGGAGACCTATCTGTGAGAGGTTCTATCTCTCCAGCATATGCAGTCATAAACCTCTGTAGTGAAAAGTACTCATATACATAATCCTCAAAGTTGACATTTGTTCGCTCTAACAAGAATGCTAATGCATGCTCACAGGGCTTGCCAGTGTGCTACCATTCCAAGCAAATGCACTCATGGATGTCTACCTTCACAACATGCCTAAGGTTGTTCTAGTTGATATCTCTCACCTCACAGCTGCCTTTGGTTGATCTCTCAACCTTCAAATGTCCAAGTCCTCTGCTCCTGATGTTTAATTGTTGAATGATAGCACGTAATCATTTTCCTCTCGACTTCTCTCTTATTGTTCTCCTCTTATCAAATAGCCTCATGATTTTTTTCTCTAAGTGTGTCATCAAGCTCATCTACACGCAGATCTTTGATTCTCTTATCCAATTGTTGAAGGACTCAGCTAGGTTGTTGTGAATGTATTCACATTTTATTTCTAAGTTGAAAATGCATCTCATCCACTTCAAGCTATGGTACTTAAGTAAACACCCATTTCGGGGCAAGCTTGTAAAACCTTTAGCATGTGGTGATAAAAAACTTCTGGTCTGTAAGCCTTAGCTGCTAGCCACATATGACCAAAACTGTCTCCGTGAAACTTCTTCGTGAAGTTTGAGATCAAATGCCTAAAGCATTCCCTTTGCTTAGCTTGAGGAAAAACATTCTTGATTGCATTCTCTGAGCCTTTGCAACCATTGGTACATATTGCAATGGTTTGAATTGAACCTAGTGTCGTACTCAACTGTGTCATAAATCATGTCCAATTGGCATCCGTTTCTGAATCAATGAATGCAAAAGCTACAGGAAAACATCCAATTATGTCCATCTAGTGTTGTACACGCCGCTAAATGGTCATTCCACTTTCCATTCAATGTTGTTAAGTCTATGCTAAGATAAGGCCTACAACTAGCTAAGAAACCCTCAATATAGGGCTTAAGTGCCATAAAGAATCTGCTAAAATAAACTTTACCTCCAACTGTCTTCACATCTATTTCTACAATGCTGCCTAGGGACCTCTTCTCAATCTCTGCCTTGAAATTCCATAAGTATTGAAAGCTCTAGCCCCAAGTACCATATAGTTTATCAAATGCTCTGTCTTTGCCCTTCGAAACAGTATCATACCCAATTGCGCAGTTGAATAGTCGTGTACGTAGCTTCTTTTGCAGTTTCTTATCCCCAATGGTAGGATCCTGCTAGAGTATGCTGACTGACCTATCTGCCACCCAGGCTTGGGATGCCATGCTTGTCTTGATTCTGCCAGTTGAGGAACACTCATGGGTAGGTACTAGTTTGTTAACCTACATACAACATTTAACATACAACATAGCATCAATTAGCAATAGCTTACAGCAGCATTCACTAGTAAAAATAGAATTAAACAAAAAAAAGAGCTAAGTTAGTATCTGATTGATTTCTTATCTGCCTTCAACCTGGTTATTATCTTCCATGGACAACCTGGTGCTCTACAATGCCCCATGTGCCTTATGGTATCTGTTTTGTCCACTTTTATATCAAATTCTTTATTTATAGAAAATTGTGTAATGGTCTTCCTAAATTCTGTCATTGATGGGAACAAATACCCTATCACTATTTCAGGTTCATCTTTGTCATATGTGATATGTTCCTCTTTAGGATTATCATCATTCACAGGAATAGCTGCCTCAAGGAGCAGCCTCTCATCAATTGTAGATAGAGAAACATCAATATCAACAGAAGATGGTTCAAGTTGCAGTTGCACGTCTCCATCCTCTATGCCAAGCACAAAGCACATGTTTTGTTCCGTTATAGAAACATCTATATCATCATCATCATTCATGGGAGCTATCTCAATCCATGACCAATCAACACCTGCTTCCTTGACAGATGACACATATCTATCATTGCTCAAAAACACATCATGCACCGTATCTCCTACAGCAGAGACACTTGAGGCATTTGATTGCACAAATTCTAAAGCTGACAAGTTAACACTGTCCATTGAAATACATGATTGTCTAGCTTCTGTAGCCTAGACATGTGTAACACCAGATTTCTTGCAAGACTCAATAGGAGCACTAGACTGGACACATGATAAAGAACATTTCTTGCCTGTATCAACCACATCAGCGAATAGAAACACAACTTTAGAACGCCAGGAAGTATGAAAGGCTATCATCAACTCCATACAGTGATGGATCCTCTCAACCTCTCTAGTGTTACTATCACGACACAGCAAATGGACCTCTTGGCATGAACCCTAAGAAATCCTTTGTCCCATCTATTGTACCAACTTATATACACTTAAACCCATCAGATTTGCTCCCACTGAACATCCTGCCAATTTACAACTAATTCCCGGCCATCATCAAGCTTTGCAGTAAACCCAAATACTCTAACAATTAGTGCAAAAATACTCTCCATTGGTAGCCTAATTGTCAGAAGCAAGAAATTTATCGGTTTCATTCAAGGACAGCTAGTCCTGGTTATACATCGTAGTGAGTATGAGGAGAGGGGGGGAAGAGTCGTGGAAAATCATTTACTCACTCAGCTATAGCAACATCGGCATCGGCAGCAGGAGCATCCATCACCACCGAGGTCCCCTTCATCACGAAGAAGAACTAGGGTTTCCAGGGCAACCAAATTAAATCAGTCATCAAGTCCACAAGGGGCAAATGTCGTAGAGTAGGGGAAATTCCATAGAGTAGGTGGGGGGAGACTTACTGAGACGGCGTGGTCGCCGTTGGTCGGCCTCTGCCTGCCGTTGCTCGTCTTAGAGGATGGGCTCTACCAAGGCCTCGGAATTCCATAAGACTTAAGATTTGGTGCTAAATTTGAATACCAGAACAATCGTCCAACACACTATACGCTCACCACAATGTCGTACGTACTCACAGTTGGACGATCCAACACCTGACCAACATCTCATACCCCCCTCAGGCGTATGCGTCACCGCTAGTTCAAAGATAAAGCATCAACACCAAAAACCTTAATGCAATTCCAAGGTTTGGTAAAAAAAATAGTGTCGCTCTCTAGTTCATAAAGTAAAGTAGGGTCGGAAGAGCCCGACAACCATACCCTCATCCTAACCTAGCCCTAGGGCTAGTGGGTTGCTCGAAAGCCCAATACGATTGTCCACACCTTACCTTGCGGGCACAGCATCTCAGCTAACAGGTCCCTTAACTGAACTACTCCATGAAATGAAACGAGAGAGAAAACATTACTCATTTACGATCATTCCATATACTTCAAACATTCACACATGTTACATAGAAGGCCACATTAACAACTTGCATATTTCAAGTCAAATTCTAAAGAAAGGTATTACAAGATACATAGTTTCATCTCTTACACGAGAAAATTGTTATATCACACAAAAGACGACTCGAAGGTCATTTACAAGCTTTTAAACCTGAAAAACAGCAGCGGAAATAAATTAAGAACCCTTGAGATGGCAGCACAACCATCTTCAAAAGAGACACGTAATACACAAGTGTGACCGAGAAGGACAAACTTGCAAATAGGCATCAGTTCTTCAAAATCAGAATCGTAGAAACCTTCTACACTAGTCTCACCTGCAACAGTTAGGAATTGAATTCCTTAAGTATTTTTGTACTTGCAAAATACATTGTAGGCTCATCCCAATTAACTTAAGCATGACAATGAACGGGAATTAAAAATACTACACAAGTAGTTCATCATTCACATGTGAAAAACATGACATGGACATGGAAGATAAAACAATATCATGATGATTCGTAATAACCATTTAGATTTAAAAAATAAATATCATATTATCAATCAATGGAAATCGACAAAGATTCATCCATTTTAATCATATTAAGTCAAACAAGACTAAATTAAATCTTCTAACTAATCAACCAAGACTAGATGATTTAAAGATAGCCAAGCAAGGCTATATCAAGTGTTCTGAGCAAACCAAACAAGGTTTGACCAAGGGAAGTACTTTCGAAATGCCGTTAGTCCGAGATTGGCCAACCCCGACTACCCAACATCTTGCTAAGTCTTCCACCGTGGGTGATAGGTAAAGCCCTACGACACCAGTATCGACTGAACAATTGCGGTGCTTATGATCACCTCGCCCAGCGATCCATTTGTTGGTGATAGTATCCCGGCTCTCACATTTCACCATTAAAGTTCCATAATTAGTTTGTCCACTTAAAAGATCACTGTGGATCACAAAGCACATTAGAACCTAACCACGCTAGTGATTACACCCATCATAATAGCAGTAACAACAATTTACAATCATGCATACACCTCATTCAAAACCATAACATACGTAATTAGGAATCTTATCGAGCTTTGCAGAGCTAGCCTCACTGCTGGGAGAAGTATAATGTCCCGGTGATCATCTACAAGAATTCCAGAATGTATGAAACACCGGCAAGAAGCAAATAACCTTTAAAAGAGAAAGGCAAGCCTAAGGAGCTAATTTGAACATGGCAAGAATGCATGGATGCAGTTATGACGAAAGGGAAGTATGGGGTTAACATAAACATGCTAATGATCCTTATACATTTCGGTTAAGTTGTAGTTGTATTATAACCTTAATATGAATGAGCTTTCAATATGAATGAGTTCATGCATTGAGATATGCAACTAAGACGGATGTGAATTCCCTATAATCAAGATCAAGGATGCAGGTTTGATAAATTAATATTAATTCATATTAATAAAATTTGAATTTATGTAGTAATCACATGCATGATATACCCATGGCAATTTAAAAGTGCAGGTTAAATTGTTGGGGACTAGTATGAGGTGTTAAAAGGTAGAATTTTAGATTCAACCTTATTAGAGGCGATATGAGCTGTACATTAAAATGATATGGTCATCAACATGATTATACAACATGCTTACAATGATGCTTATATGTATATATGGTTCATGATTCAGATCTTATACTACCGTGGCCATTTGAATTAATCGAAGCTACATATTACAATTTAACAAAATCTGGACAGCAGGAGTGTTTTGACCGTATCTCACAAATGGTATATCGAAAAAAGGTAAATGACCACTTAAAACGAAACTAGTGGCGGCATCTTTAGATTTCAATTTAGTTTCATCTCATCATAACCATGAGAAAGACATCGAATTAAGCTCGGAAGCTCTCAGCTTAAGTAAACAAATGACAAGGCTGGCAGCTAATTGAACATGACCAACTGTTTCACAGATTCTTAATTTCTGCATTGCAGGTTGTTAAGTGGCACAAACATTGTTTTTAGTGACTGGATTAGTTCCTAATGGCTTAAGTCGCAGCTAATTTATCTATTGACATCCGAGTTTGCAAATATAACTAATGCATATCAGGAGGTGGTTTTTCAGGGAATGACTTAGAAAATTAAAAGTTTTGCTAGTTAACTACTTAGTCATTGGTACGCACATGCTAACTAAATTGATGTGTTGAAGCTGAATCTAATTAGCAGCAGATCGAGCATGCATAGGCATGCAGGCACATAGGTTACTAGCATGCACGCACACAACTGCATGTTCTTCTGAGCTGGGCATATATATCAGAGACGATTGAGCTATCAGCATATTAGTCATTGTACGATTACCTAATCTATTAACATGGAGTCAGATGGATCAAGCAAGCCTAAGTAGCAGCAGCACATGCACCTGCATAGCTAGCAGCATGTGTGCACATACACATATAGCTTAGCAGCAACAACACACGGGCTGCTCTGTTTGTAGCTGCTAATTAACAACTAGTCTATTTAACTAATTATAAGTGAAGCTCAGGTGCATAGGATTTGTTGGCTGTGTAGTGAAGGTGAACAGAAACTCTACACGTATCCCTTTACTAATTTAGGAATAATGGGGGTTTGCAGATTAGTGGCTGAACTTAGCTGAACCTGACTAGTGCTAATCGAATCGTTGGCTGCCCTATTTCTGGCAGCTCGTACACACGCACGGTCGGCAGTGAGCGTAGCGAGCGCTGCGTGCAACAGGGAAGCGCTCCAGGGTGTGGATCTGGACCAGAGGGCTAATACGATACGCATCTATGGACGCGGAGAACCTGGCGTCGTGGGCCAACAGCGTGCACTACTACAGATAGCATTTAACGGGACGCCCCTTGTACAGACGGCAATTGGGAGACGTTTGTACAATTATTTATACAGACGGTTCCCAACACCAACCGTCTGTACAAATCACGACCAAGGAGGGCGAACACGCGGGACGTCATAATACGGACGGTTCGCACTCGGAACCGTCTGTACAAATAATACAGACGGTCCCAGTTGGGAGCCGTCTGCACTAACCCATACAGTATAGACGGCTCCCAACCGGTACCATCTGTACTAATTCCACAGACGGTCCCAGTTGGGAGCCGTCTGCACTAACCCACACAGTACAGACGGCTCCCAACCGGTACTGTCTGTACTAATTCCACAGACGGTCCCAGTTGGGAGCCGTCTGCACTAATGCATACAGTACAGACGGTCCCAGTTGGGAGCCGTCTGTATTATTTGTACAGACGGTTCCCTATTTGGAGCCGTCTGTACTAAAGCTCACTCCCTCACTCTCACTCCCAGCCGAGCTTCGTGACCTCCGGCATCTCGAGCCGCCCGCAAGCGCCGCCGCCATCGGAGCTCGTGCCGCCCGCCGGCGACCTCCCCAAGCCACCGCCGCCACCCGCCGACGCTCTCCCGCCGCCGCCGCTGCCGCCAGGCCAGCTCCCGAAGCTTCCCCACCGCCGGCCGTGGCCTCCACCTCGATCGCCGCCGCCTGCCTCGCCCCGCCGCCTCCCGGTAAGCCGCCGCGCTCCCAGCTCCGTCCTCCGTCCGCCGCCGCGGTCCCGCGCCACTGCCGCTTGCCACCACCGGTGCTCGACCGAGCTCGGCTGGCGTCCCGGCCGACCGCCGGCCCTCAGGCGGATTAAGCAAAAAAAAATGACCAGTGGGACCCACCTGTCAGGGCCTATTATTTTTTAATTAATTAATTAATTATTTATTTATTATTTAGTATTTAAATATTTAAATCTTATAAAAATCATAGAAAAATCATTATTAGTCAGAAAAATGCAAATAATATATCAAAATGTTCAGAAAAATAAGATCTATGCAATTATGGCATTTTCACTCGTGTTTGCATTGTAGAGAAAATAAAATTGACTAAAAAATTCAAATTAGGGTTTCCGGAACCGCCGGAGAAATTCGGATCGCGATATTTTGAGCGTCCGGACTCCGATTAAATTGATTACATTTGCAATAGTCTTTATTTTATGTCCTCTATTCCATGACATGCTTTTCATCTCATGCCGATGTTCCGCATTTTGATATTTAGATTTATACCCTTAAACCTTTAAATTGCAGTACGATTTCTACATAAGCTCCTTTTTTTCGATGAGAAGCTAGGTGGCTTTCTTTTATTGGGTCAATTTAACACTAATTTTCTTGTTGTGCAGCGCGTGTAGCCAGATGGATCGGGTGTGGATGTACGGTTCTCGTACGAACCAAGCGTACCTTGATGGTGTGACGAATTTTCTTAGAGTCGCCGAGGAGGATAGGTTGAAAAAGGGTGTTGAATTTACATATTGTCCTTGTTGCGATTGTAGAAATGAGAGATCATTTCTCGGACACAACTTAGCCCTACAGATCCAAGCGCACTTGATTATTAGGGGCTTCAAACCGGACTACACGTGTTGGACCAAACATGGTGAAGAGCAGAACATGTTACACGAAGATGTTGGCACCGTCCAAGAACCCGAAGTCAATGAAAGGAGAGAAGATGACGACGAAGTAGGTGCAGACGATGATTGTGGCCGCCATGAGGAAGTATGTGCAGACGATGATTGTGGTGGCACAGAGGACGATGATAGGTTGGATCAGATGCTGCGCGATGCTGACGTGAACTTTAATACTGAGAGAGACCTAAACAAGTTCATGTACTTGATTGAGGACTCAGAAAAATCTTTGTTTCCGGGTTGCAAGCCGAAATACACAAAGCTGTCGTCCGTGCTCGAGCTGCTTAAATTGAAAGCAAGCTATGGTTGGTCAGACAAGAGTTTCACGGCGCTCCTAGGTCTCCTCTCGGAGATGCTTCCGGATGGTAACGAGCTGCCCAAAAACACATATCGAGCAAAGCAGGTGGTTTGTCCACTGGGGATGGAGGTAGAAAGGATACATGCATGTCCGAACGACTGTATCTTGTACTGTAATGAATTATCGAACTCGCGTTCATGTCCAGTGTGCAAAGCATCTCGTTACAAGTAAGAGCCAACCAGACGACGGCGAGTCTTTCAGCGAGCCGAAGAAAGGAGTTCCCGCTAAGGTGGTGTGGTATCTGCCCGTAATTCCACGTCTGAAGCGTCTGTTCGCGAACCCAAAAGAGGCCAAATTGTTGTGCTGGCACTCGGAGGACCGTAAGAAAGATGGAAAGCTAAGACACCCTGCCGATTCCGCGCAGTGGAGAAACATCGACATGATCTTCGAACACTTCGGTGCGGAACCGAGGAATATAAGGTTCGCGTTGAGCACGGACGGAATGAATCGTTTCGGCAACATGAGCAGCCGGCACAGCACTTGGCCAGTTGCTCTTAGTATATACAACCTACCACCTTGGTTGTGTATGAAAGCGGAAGTATATCATGATGTCGCTGCTTATCCAAGAGCCGAAGCAACCCGGGAATGATATTGACGTGTACCTAAGACCTTTGGTGGAAGATCTGAAAACACTGTGGAATGAAGGGGTACAGGTATGGGATGCGTACAAACAAGAGAACTTCACCCTACACGCCATGTTGTTCTGCACGGTCAATGATTTGCCTGCCCTACGTAACCTTTCGGGCCAGAGTAAAGAACCAGACAAGGCTTGCCCTCAGTGCTTGGATGGTACCGCGAGTAGGTGGCTGGCCCACTCCCGTAAGACGGTGTTCATGCGCCACCGTAGGTTCCTTAAGAGGAATCACCCGTACCGCAATATGAAGGAACAATTTGACGGGACGAGGGAGAGAGCTTTATGTCCAAGGCATTACAGCGGGCAAGAGGTGTACAATATGGTTAAGGATATCGATGTTGTCCTTGGAAAGAGTGGTAAAAAAGTGAAGGCCAGCGGCATGTGGAAGAAGAAATCAATATTTTGGGAGTTATCCTACTGGCGGCACCTTGAAGTTCGGCACTGCATCGACGTTATGCACGTAGAGAAGAACGTGTGTGACAGCCTGATTGGTCTCTTACTTAATATTCCAGGGAAGACGAAGGACGGCCTCAACGCACGTCTCGACTTAGTAGACATGAAGATCAGGCCCGAGCTGGCACCTGAGCCCTCCCAACAAGGCAGAACAAGGCTTCCTCCGGCCTGCTATAACCTGAAAAGGCCGAGAGGACCGAACTATGTCGGTGCTTACAAGGTGTGAAAGTTCCATTCGGTTACTCCGCCAACATCTCGAAACTTGTTTCGATGGAAGATCTAAAATTAGTTGGTATGAAGTCCCACGATTGCCATGTGTTGATGACACAGATGCTTCCTGTTGCAATCCAAAATATCCAGCCGACCTATCTCCGAGACACAATCATTAGGCTATGTTACTTCTTCAACACAATCTCTCAGAAGGTCATCGATCCTGAAGCACTAGATGTGTTGCAGGCCGATGTGGTGAAGACATTATGTCATCTTGAGATGTACTTACCTCCGTCGTTTTTTGATATCATGGTCCACGTTACCGTCCACCTCGTGAGAGAGATAAAGATCTGTGGACCGGTATTTCTACGTCAGATGTACCCGTTTGAGTGGTACATGGGAATTCTCAAGCAGTACGTACGAAATAGATCTCGTCCGGAGGGCAGCATCGTTGAAGGTTACACAACCGAAGAGGTGATTGAGTTCTGTATCGATTACATGGAACAGCTCAAACTAATAGGTGTGCCTACGTCTCGCCACGAGGGTAGACTGGACGGCAAAGGGACCATAGGAAGGAAAACACTCATTCCTGACTACTCGTCGTTATCTCAAGCCCATTTCGCAGTCTTGCAACACATGACTGAAGTAGCCCCGTATATCAACATGCATAAGGACGAGCTACGCAGAGAGAATCTAGGCCGTACGGAGGCTTGGCTTACCAGACAGCACAACCGCAGCTTCAACAACTAGTTGCAGGTTCGAAGTGCTAATAGTACAATAGAGGAGAATATTGGCTGGTTGGCTAGATGGCCAAGTCACACAATCCTGAAATTTGAAGCATATGACATAAATGGGTACACCTTTTATACTAGAGCACAGGATACGAAGAGCACGGTACAAAACAGCGGTGTCCGCATAGATGCCTTCCAGGACAAACGTGGGGTGTGTGTGTACTACGGGCACATTGAGGAGATCTGGGAACTCGACTATGTACGTTTTAAGATCCCCCTCTTCCGGTCTTCCGGTGCCGTTGGATCGCACTCTCAAGTGTTAAGGTCGACAAGTACGGCATGACTACAGTGGACCTCGAACGTGCCGCATACAAAGATGAACCATTTGTACTCGCTAAGCAAGCTGTTCAGGTCTTTTATGTCCAAGACCCAGCAAATCGGAAACTTCACGTAGTCCTTCAGGGGAAAGAAGGATTGTCGGAGTTGAGAATGTTGTGGACGAAGAAGAGTACAATCAATTTGATGAGTTCCCTCTTGGAGACGGCACCGCGCTCAACGAAGAACAACTACCGATCGGGGCCACCTGCTATCTGCGCGTCGATCATCAAGAAGGGCTGGTTGTTAAAGGAGATTAGGTTATTTTCTATGATGTAACCCGTTTGTTACGTATTTAACTTCACGGTTCATAAATTGTAGTGTACAGTAACTCCAAAATAGTTATACCATAAAATTGTACATATGAAAATATGAATTTATAAAAAAAGTTCAACTCGTTTGGAGTTCATATGAAGTTTCTATGAATTTTACAAGTTTAAGGCATTTTTTGCAATCTATGTCCTTTTCCCAATGAATCAATAATATAAAACCTTATTTTACGCCGCATCTTTTAAGCCAAACAGAATGACATGTGGGCCCGAATAATAGTGCAGACGGTCGGCTCAGTACAACCAGCAGTCTGTACTGTTAGGGTGGCGTCCCGCCTGCAACATCAGTACAGACGTTTCGGTAATAAGGACCGTCTGGACTATTAGGCCAGGGGTCCCGCTGCATTACTAGTCTAGACGGTTCTAAGAATGAAAGCGTCTGAACTAATGGTAATCCAGACGGCTCGGTGTTGAGAACCGTCTGGACTATTAGGCCAGGGGTCTCGCTGCATTACTAGTCTAGACGGTTCTAAGAATGAAAGCGTCTGAACTCGGTTCTCAACACCGAGCCGTCTGGATTAGCCTTTTCGATAAGTACCCCTCGGCGCGGGTTATGTCTTTCCAAAACCCGCGCCGCGCCCTCATCTCCCGCCCTAGGTTTTTAGCCGTCCCGCTCCTCCGCCGCCGCCGCCGCCCCCAAGCCATCCCGCTCCTCCGCCACCGCCACCCCCAAGCCGTCCCCGACGAGCTCCTCCCCGAAGCCCTCTGCACCGACGCCGCCGCCGCCCAGAAGCCCTCTAGCCGACGCCGCCCTCTGCCCCGACGCCGCCGCCGCCGCCCCGAAGACCTCGTCCCGACGCCGCCGCCGCCCCGAATCCCGTGGTAATAGCATACAAGGAAGCAAGCTTATATGTGGCATAATATCAGAGTCTTCATTTTATTGTCAATGAGTCGCGATGGTAAGGTTGTGCTTGAAACTTAAGCACACGTAGAGCTATGATCTAGTAATGTGTTTGCAGCTTTATACTTCTCTGTAAAAACTCCAAGTAGATTTGTATAATGCTTGTGATTTTGTGAAGTAAGCATTGATTTTTTTTGCGGGTAAGTAAGTATTGATTTGACTGTTGTTCATATCATAAATTACTGTTACTTCAGTTGCCAACTTGCCTTGGCTCATAAATTGTTGTTGGAACTTCTAAATACTATTCTCTAATTGTTTCATTCCAACCTAAAGGCCTTTGATATTTTGATAAATCTATAATAGTGCACATGAATAACTGCTCTTTACTTTTCATGATTTTGCACTATGGAGGCTGCTAGTAAAAAAGAAATCACTGCCAGCTAGCAACTAGTTCTATTCACATAACTCTAGCGTTTAACCTGATTGAGGCTCTCCTCCATGCACCATTGTATCCATTCTTCTGATCCCTTAAGTTGTTTAGAAGGGTACTTTCTAGGACCCTTGTATCCATTCTTCTGATATCAAAAGGAGTTTCTTCTCTGTATCCATGTCTCAGTTGTGTTGCCAAGAACAATTTCAATAATGATCTCATTGTTGTTTAATTCACAAAGTATGGTTAAGTTCTTTCTGTGCACTAAACTGGGCCACTTGCATTGGTTATTTATGAAAGCTATATCTGAGCACATGGGATGAGGGTTGGGGTGGGGAAACGATCGAGAGAATGGAGAAGATATGGAGGGAAGATGCAAAGCGCCAGACTATGGCAGATATAGTAAACAGTTCGTCGTGGCTCCGTCGTAAGCGTCAGTCTAAGTCATCGGAGAGTGAAGCAAAGCCGGAGGCAAAGACATCTTGCCACCGTCATATATAACTCATGTAGCCCTCATGTATAACTGACTAGGCTAGTCACGAAAGTCCAACTTACGATCGTTAATCCGAGGATTTAGGGTTTGATCTTCGAATGACCTCTTTAACATATTTTGGTAAATGATGATTTCAATATTTTTGGGAATTGTATAAAAGAGTTCAGGAAGATATTTATGATGAGATTACAAACTATTTACGAAGTTGTTGTACTGGATGGCAAAGGGTTATATATTTGCACATTGGGCTATTAAACGAATGTTCTCCGATCAAATTGAGCTCCGTTAGGGTTGCAAGAACTTTCCTAGTCTAGCTAGAGTTCATGTGTATTTATATGAAAATGTCTGGAATTTTGTTGTGTATTGCATATCTGAATTTTTTCGTCTTTTGAAGATGGCGTCCGGAGGAGATGAACGTGAACTGCCGGTGGCCTCTTCTCCTCGACAAGATGAGCCGCACTTGTCTCCTCAACCGGCTCAACCTTTGCCCTCCCAACATGCAGAAGCCTCGTCTCATGAGCAAACCGAAGAATCGGGTGGGCAGAAGCGAAAGCGAGGTGGCCGAGGCAAAAATAAAATGCCCACGGGTCACTACACGATAACTCATGTCAGCGATGAGGGTGTGCCCATATTGCCTCAGTAGGCTCAGGCGGCATTCCGTAGTGCGTGCGCTTCACTGGCGAGGACGAAGGTTCGGATAACGTACGCCAGCTGGCCGTCAGTATCGGATAACGAGAAAGAGTTTCTGTGGAGCACCATCAAAGCACAGTTCAACTTCCCCGAAGGTACCGAGCAGGCTGTGCAAAGACAGGAAAAAGCCAAGATGGGCAAGGCGTGGAAGACCTTCAAGAGCGAGCTCTACAACACGTACGTGAAGAACGATCTTATGCCGTACAGGCAGGACCCGAAGACTTACGGGTACTTGGAGGATCAATGGGCAGAATTTGTGGAGAGGTGCACGTCGGAGGAATTTGTGCAGCGGAGTCAGGCAAACAGGGCCCGCCAGGCATGCAACGTTCACCCTCACAGGCTCGGAAGCGGTGGGTACACGCGCAAAGAGTTGAAATGGAGAACAGAGGACGAGCGGGCGTCTCAAGAGAGTCGCGACACACCGTTCTCCTAGATCCCAGAGAGGCGGGCCCGGAACTGGTATCGCGCGAGGGCCAACATCTCAGTTGATGGCAACGTCGCCTTCAACAAGCCCGAAACCATCCAGGTGGCTGAAAACATCCTGCGACTGTCAGAACAATCCGCCCAAGGAACTTTCCAAGCAGCCAGGGAAAAGGACATACTAACCTCGGCTCTGGGAAACAAAGAGCACCCGGGTCGAACGCGTGGCGTGGGGGTGACGGTTCCATGGAAGATGGGATTCCCCGACGATGCGGGTTCGTACAGGAGTCGGAGGAGAACGAAAGCAGAGCGCGAGGCAGCCGAGCGTGAACGGATGAAAAAAGAGCTGATGGAAGAAATATATGCAGGCCTGGAACAGAGGATCGACGCAAGGGTCGAAGAACGGGTAGACAGATAAGGCAGGAGGATGCAGCCGCCGCGGCCGAACGCAGCCCCGCAGGCTCATCCCCACATGCTCGGCGCAGGAGTAGCTGCGCATCCGTGGAAGACGTCCACGAACAAGCCGCTCATGAGCACGTTCCGGATGACGACTGCGCCAACGACTTTCATGTCGAGCCGATTCCTCCTGAAGACGACGTCAGCGAAACATTCCCTGTCGACCACATAACAGTGGTAACTAGCTGCAAGCTCCTTGTGCCCAGCTGTTTTGGCCCTACTGACATGCTTGAGGCTGGCACGGGGTTAGCATTTCCATATTATGAAGACTCGAGGGTGCACGGAGTTCCGATAGCGGCGGGAAACGCTAAGGTGGCAGTGGACATGGTGCATGCGAATTGCTTCCACACTTCCTGTACCGTCGGAGGACGACATCAGGACACTGGGGCAGGCCGCCAACACGTTCATCCAGTGGCCGAAGAAGTACATTTCCCTGGTTACCCCTCCACCTCCTGCACGGCCCCTGTCTCCGGTACGTTACGGTCCAGATTTCTCAATCCGTGCTCCTCCACCGAAGGTGAAATCCGCTTCAGCACAATCTAAGCAATCTAGCAGATCTAGAAACGGCTCCTCAAGTTGAGCGTAGGGCCACAAGAAATAGCACGAAGTTGGCCAAGGGCAAAGAGGTAGACGAAGAACCCGAGATAAGAGTCTACACAGAAAGGCAGCCGCTAGTGACACGGGCGGCGTTAGAACGACTTGGTTGGGCAGCTCAGATTGTGCATGAATTTTACATGAAGAGGTCCAACGAGGAGAGAACGCTTCCTCAAAATATCAGCACCATGTACAAGCGGCAACATTTCCTCCATCCCGGTGGAACCTTTACCATCGATTTCTTGGATTTAGCCGACCTCTACCGTCATGACGCCCTCGATGTCAGCCTATTAAGATGCTGGACACTGTAAGTGTTCTCAATCACTGTTTAAGCTAAATGAATTGCCTAACTTATTGATACGCTCTTTGAATGACATTACTTTTATGTGTAGACATATGATTCAAGAGGCTAGGAGAGAAAATCCTAATATCGGATTCCTCGATCCACAAGTGGTCATATGCATAATGGTCCAATTCCAGCCGAACGAGGTCGAGGAATACATTTCGGACGTCATGCTCCTTCTCTCCACTAAGCGTGTCATTCTTCTACCGTACAACTATGATTTCCACTGGATGCTCGTCTGCCTCGAGCCACAACATCTACATGCCACGTACTTCGACTCCAGGGACTACCCACCAGAGAAGTACGTAAATTTGACGACGGTGCTCAACGGGGCGTTCAAGAAGTATGTTGACAAGGGGGGCTTGTGAAAACAACACGAACCAAACTGACCCACCGATTCATTTCCCGGTAATAATTCCTCCCTCGCCCAAGAATAATCACCTTGCACGTTCTAATATGTATTTGGTAAAACTAAATTACCCTGCACGTAACCATGATTTCTACAGTGCCACAAGCCGCCGCCGGACAACAATCTCTGTGGATACTATGTCGCGACATACATGACGCAGATCGTTCACTCTAGTCCGGTAGATGTGGCGGTTAGTGTCATTACACTATGTAGTTCCATTTTTCATCGTTCGGATGTCGTGCCTAACCTAGCTATTTAATTTCCTTCTGCAGAGTTTTAAGTTCCCTACAGATGAGCTCGACACTGAGGGCGTCCGGTTTGTTCAAAAACAGTTAATAGCTTTCATACTTAGAGAGGTGTTGAAGGAAACTGAAGAATTCCATTGTCCTCAAAATGTTCCTCCTCAATGACTTGAGAGTTTTTTCCCTAACAATGCATGTGAATGATTTTGTGGTTGAGAATAACGTTTAATGTTTGTTTCTGAATGCTATGTCTAAGATCAATGCGTACATTGTGTGCCTGTGCATGCTATGCCTGCCATTATGTCACTTTGTTTCTAGCGTTTTCACTGTCGCGCCAGGACCGCGGCCGCACCGGGCATCGTTACCCTGCCGCACGGCTGCTGCGACAGCAGAAACGGTAGTTTCCACTGCCGCGGCAGCAAACGTCGCCTTGCCGCACGGCTGCCGTGGCAGCAGGCGGTAGCACCGTCGCCCTGCCGCACTGCTGCCGCGGCAGTGGAATCAGCCATTTCCGCTGCCGCGGTAGTAGGTGGCAGCAACGCCGCCTTGCCGCACAGCTGCCGCGGCAGCCGAAACCTCCGTTTCCGCTACCGTGGCAGCAGGCGTAGCACCGTCGCCCTGCCGCACTGCTGCCGCGGCAGCAGAAACGGTTGTTTCCGCTGCTGCGGCAGCATTGTTTTCCTGCCACAGCATTTGTACAGACGGTTCCAGGGGGTAGAACCGTCTGTACAATTTGTATAGACGGTTCTCGGTACGGAACCGTCTGTACAAATGCTTTTGAGGTACTGTTCAGTGCATTTGGGCAGACGGTTTTGTGTATGGAACCGTCTGCACAAATGCTTTTGAGGTACTGTTCAGTGCATTTGGGCAGATGGTTCGTGTGTGGATCCGTCTGTACTAATTATTTGTACAGACGGTTCAATAACCGTCTGCACAAAAATGATTTGTCCTGACTGTTTCGTCCAGACGGTTCGAAAAACTGTCCCGCCCGGGGTTTCCGAACCGTCTGGACAAATCGATTCTGTAGTAGTGGTGGAGGAGTGCAGGAGGGGCGGCGCTCGGGAAAAGCAACCTAGGGACTGCAGGAGGAGGCAGGGAGGAGTGCATAGAAATCGTAGACTCACCAGTAACACGATGCCGTTGGAAGTAGATGCTGCGGTGGCCGAAGATGGCTAATGGCATGGCCGTGGTCGGGGAAGAAAATAAAGGATTTCTCCTCTGCTGCATCAAAACCAATTTGGGGACATGGATGAGCTGAGATGGTCTAGACGAAGATATTTGACCTGTTAGTGATGAGGGCATGACCTGCTGCATCAGCGCTGATGCCGGAACACGGTAGAGCTCCACGGCCGGTGGGCATGCGCCGTGACGGGAAGTGGAAGGGCGACCACTGCTGGGGATGGAGCTCGGCGGCGGGGCAGGCTGCTGGTCGGCGGTGGCAGTGTGCCGCTGGCAGCAGCTGGAGGCGGCAGAGAGCGCGGAGAGACGACGCGCAGCAAGCAAAGGAGGCGGGAGGCGTGCGGTAGGTGGAGGGCTGGCTGGCGACGACCAGCTCGCTAGTCCGCCAGCGGCGGCGCTCATCGAGGAGGGTGGCGGTGAAGCCACTGAGGGCGACAGTGGCGGGATTTGGGGGGCTGAAATCACTATATTGACCCTTTTTGGAAATTTTAGCACGAAATGACCCTAGTTCGAAACTATTTTGAAATCTGACCCTTTTGGCTAACGCCACCCACGGTGGCGTGTGACTGGATGGGCTAACACCACGGTCAATGACGTTCACCACACCCGGCCCGTCCCGCTCATTGTGCTGACGTGGCCAAGCTCCGGACACCACGGTGGCAGCCGAACGCCAGGGAACCTGGCGTTTGCTCTGGCGACCGAACGCCACGACCACGGGCGTTTACCCCCCAAAGCGTTACGTGGCCGGGGCGCCGCGGGTGGGCCGCACCCACCCACTTAGCCCCCAGGCAGTCGATCTCAGCTGCGCAACAACGCTACTGTTCTGGCCAGTATGGGAGCGTTTGACTAGCGCAGATAAACGCCAGCTAAACTGGCGTTTCCCCTAGCGCGAACATGGCTCTTGATTTGAGATCCGAACGCCAGCTAAGCTGGCGTTTTCCTGCAGAGAAGAACGCCAGATAAAGTGGCGTTTGCATCTGCAAATTCCACACAATGTCAAGACAATATCACATATTACATATATCACATTGCAGACATATACAATATCTCAAAAGTCAGAAGTACGGCATCCAAAGATGCTCGTCCCGCGTACACATGGCGTTCAGAGGGAAATTCCTTTGAGACTTGTACGGCATCCAATTGACCTACAAAGCATGACATGGACTTTTTTAAGTAAGGTGTTCCATCACAACAGCGGTGGTTGTTAGAGACCCGTTACCTGTTTATAAGTCAGTGTGTCGAGCTCGTTGGTGTAGCTCTTGTAAAGTGCCTTCGACCTGCTAGTGTAGCCCTCCACTCTGTCCCACGAGTATGCGACGGTGGGGAGGCGATAAGGGTCATCATTATCGAAAAGACCCTCCCATTCAGTCGATTGCAGTTTTTGGGGGCGACCTACCGGCAACCGCTCCCACATCCATACCGAGAGGCCCCAAACACAACCGCCCATCGAGGATCTGCTGGTTCTCCTACGATATGCATCGTTAAGCTGCAGGTTCACAATTCATGTCAACTCGTGAAATTGAATGCTAAAATACATCCATAAGCGACTGATGCGATTAGGTTTTACCTGCCGGTATAAGAAGGCTAGACCAGCCGACCCCCAGCTGAACTTCACGTCCCAGTCACGTAACGGATCCAGATACATCCAAGATGCGGTGTCCCCTGACGTATCTAGGAAGACCACCTGAGTTAACAGACACCACAAGAATGCCCGGGCATACTGCTGCACAACAACCGGACCGGCATTCGCCGGGCATCCCCCTCTGTTATCTCGTAGCCAAGTGTATGGGATACCGGCTGACCTCGTTTCCTTTTCAGGCATGGGAGGACAAGCACCGATGAGAGACGTAACCCGGGCATGCCACCCATCATTCTCCACCCTCCCGGTCAAAGCGTCGCCATCGATCGGAAGACCCGTGATCATGGCAAAGTCCTGTAGGGTGATCGTCATCTCCCAGCAGGGGAGGTGGAAGCTGTGTGTCTCGGGCCTCCAACGGTCCAAGAGAGCGGTGATGGCAGTGGAGTTGATCTTCGGCGGAGGACGCTTAAACTGGAGGACGAAGGGTAGAAGGCCCGCTCTCTCGAAGTACTCCTCGAACCGCACATCGTACGGCATATCAGAGGCATTGTGGCCCCTCATGCGCATAGGTGGTAGAACCTAGCAAAATTATACAAATTATGCTCGCTGCCTTAGTACTTGCAAACAAAATAAGAAGTGAACAAGATTTCGATATTACCTCCCCATTCTCGATAAGCCACGCACGATGATCGAGATCATAGACATTCTCAAGCCCGTAATACCAACGCTCATTAGCCATCCTACAGAGTGCAATTGACATGGGCATCAATTATTTCATATATAGCCGTCAACTTTCAAATATAAGCAACTATAAGACATGCACTTAATACATACATATATATGCAAATAATACATGCGCCATACATTCATGATCATCCATATATACAAGTAATCAATAACTAACAAATTTGAACAATACTTGGTTCAAACACATACATGACAAATTTGAACTGTACTTGGTTCAAACACATACTTGGAGGGGAATTAATTAGAGTTTGACATTCAAACAAAAGTGCCATATTTCAACATACACTACAATCAACTTATATCACCAAAAGTGCCATATTTCAACATACACTACAATCAACAAAAGTGCCATATTTTGCCATAGGTTTCACCCTAAGTCTTCAATCTCACATAACCAAGAATCAACCACACAAACTATGCATTAGCGCTTCATACCTAAAATACTAATAATCGGTAGCAAATGCAATGCAAAATCATAACACATCTAATGAGAAAATCATCAAACCTAGGGTTTCATACATGAATTTGATTCGGGCAAATATGAACTTTCCAACCGTCAAAAACTAGGGGATCGGAGGAGATTACGTTGCTTGCTCCTCCTTGTGCGAAATCACCGCAAATGTGGGCTTCAATCCAATGGATATAGGAGGGATTAAGGGAGAGGGGTGAGAGAGCCTCCTCTGTTCTGTTCGGGACGAATAGGGAAGAGGAGATCGACTGCCTGGGGGTTAAGTGGGTGGGTGCGGCCCACCCGCGGTTTCCCAACCACTTAACGCTTTGGGGGGTAAACGCCAGTGGTCGTGGTGTTCGGTTGCCTGAGCAAACGCCAGGGAACCTGGCGTTCGGCTGCC
Organism: Stipa capillata; assembly: GCA_019208055.1. Lineage (NCBI taxonomy): Eukaryota > Viridiplantae > Streptophyta > Magnoliopsida > Poales > Poaceae > Stipa > Stipa capillata. The sequence goes on along the minus strand of JAGXJF010005740.1, from coordinate 130,229 downwards.
ACCGTGGCGTCTGGAGCTTGGCGACGTCAGCACGGTCAGCGGGACGGGCCGGGCGTGGCGAACGCCATTGACCGTGGCGTTAGCCCACGCAGTCACACGTCACCGTGAGTGGCGTTAGCCAAAAGGGTCAGATTTCAAAATAGTTTCGAACTAGGGTCATTTCGTGCTGAAGTTTCCAAAAAGGGTCAATATAGTGATTTCGCTCGATTTGGGGCTGGGGAGGCCCGAGCTGCCCCCTGGCCCTTATCCATTCTTCTTCTTCTTTTTAAATCTATTTCTTATTCTTTTAATTTCACTATTATACATATTATCTTCTATTCCTTATTTCTTTTCTGTTTTAGTTTTAGAATTTGAGTGTATATGATTAAAAAGGAGGTTTTAAAACTTGTAAAAATTCACAGAGGGTCACTTAGACATATATATGCTCTGTGAAATTTTTGTAGGTGAAACTAATATCATTTGGACTGATATGTTAATATAATTGGAAAATTGTTTAGATGTAGATCGGATAAATTCGGCTCCATAATTTTTATTTATCCTAGTTCTAGATCAAAGTTTTGAGGTTTTGGTTTGAATTAATTTTGAATGAGCTATATGCATGTATGCAGTGAAAGATTTACATGGTTTTAATCTTGGGCAAATTTTAGTGCGATGCATGTGATGATGCAACTACAATTAATTGTTTTACTTCAGCCTATACTTTATTACCTTAATTCCCTATATAGATTTTGGGTTGCTACAAGCTCGGGTTTCTCTGCCGCGCGCCGCCCACCAGGCTTCTCTCACCGGGAGCACTGCTAGCCAGCACCTCCTGTCCTCGGTGGTCACATGCTGGGCAGTGGAGGCTGCCCACTATGGTGCGCCAACTATTGGGAGACAAGAATGAGGGCAATGATCAAGAGTTCACTAAAAAGGGGTATTTTATTAGTTGCAATAAAAACCAGGGCATTTGATCAAATGCCTGTGGAAATGGGGCATATCCTCAATTTTCTCTCAGCAAAGAGACCGTGCGTCCAAACTCCAAATAGCTCTAGCCCAAAAATGCCCTAATTTTTATCCCTCCTTTGTCTCTTTGCCACTCATATGGTGATGATGATATCCCTAATAGAGATACACCTATTCAAGTATTGGCACTACAAGGTCCTATGACTCGACTTTGTGCACGCCATATCAATTATCGTTATACTTCATGTATACCTGCAATTTCAGATTGCCTCTTCATATTTCATGCTTATTCTTTGATTGCTTGTAGGGAATTGAACCTCGTGTTCACGCTGGCCGTGCTTCCTGCATCGTCAGTTATCTTCAGAGTTGATTTAGCAATTGCTAAGGCGCATCATCGTCGTACAGTGTAATTGGATCATCAAAGTCGCCTGCACAAATCGATCTCGTGTTCTCTTTGAAAGATCGAGACACCCATAAGCTCATCAAGTGGTATCAGAGCAAACCAGGTTGCTCGTCACAAACCTTTATTATAGTTTTAGTTTCTTTTTCTTCGTCCTATCCCCCACATATAGCCAAAAAATAAAAAAATTACCTTGTCCAAACCAATATGAGCCTGCAATTTCAATCTAATATCTTGCATTGTTGAGTCTTTGCTGCATCAATCACGCTGAGTTGCTGCTCCTAGATTTGTTCATGTTAGATTTGCCTACCACATAAAACTTCTTTTTGTGTTTCATCTCAACATCATCCACCGCCCCGTAATCATCACCATCAACGCCACCGTCAAGAATGTCCTCCAGGATTCCATCTCAGGATCGTTGTGGAGGATTAGGGAAGGCCAACCACTATTTGGAGTGAGAGCAGATCGTCAAAGCAACAAGGAAAGAGAAGAACAACTCAGAATCCAATTGGAGATTGGATCCAAAACCGATGCTTTAAGGCTAGTTAGACCGCTCCACCGCCAGCGCGTTTGAAAAAAAAAGAGCCAAAAAAAAAGTCTCTCACCGCTCTGGCTGATCTGACTGCTCTCCCAGCCGGTCTGACCGCTCTCTCACCAGGACAGTTTGGGTCAAGATCTGGCCCGACGTTCAGATCTCATCTGGATCACTCGGACCCCTAGTCCGGAGGGTCTGGCTCAGGATCCAGATTCTCTCTGGATAGTCTGATCACTCGGAGTGTCCAGACTTTTTGTCGCTCTTCCTCCCTTGTTTCAGTATCTGGGCTTAAGGTTGTTTTAACTCGTTCTTTTCAAAGTCCAGCAACTAGAGCTAGCATTCTTGAGCATACTTTCAGCTTGCATTGCTATTTTTATTGTTGCTAACCTTTGCTACCATACTTGAGCCTACCAAGCTCCACTTTCTAAACCGTGTAGACTCATGAACACCTGTCAATCGCTTTATCCAATCTTTGAAGGTTTTGACACCGTTGGTTGCCGATCACCCTATGCGGCTTGGTAAGAACTTCTAAGACTTGTGAATTGGCTTGAGAGCTTGAGAGACTTGACACCCAATCCTAGTAGTTCATAGGGACATTATACTTGTGAGCTTGTCTTCTGTTGTCAATAGGGATGAACTTTCCCCTCGCTCCCAAAAGTTATATGATGAACTCCGAGCGGTGGTGTCCAATCATGCTCAAGACTGCGCCCACGGAGTGGAGAAAAGCATCCGTGAGCTTTCCACCAAATTTGACGCGCTTGTCTCCCACGTGGATGGTGTGCTAAAACCACCACCACCTCTCTGTGTTCCAGCTCCCGTGCTCCCCGCCACACAATAGCGGGCACGCCGTGTGTCACATGATCAGGCACCCACTACTTCTAGCACCGTGGTGCACCTTCGCACTGATCATGCAGCCTCAGCCATCGCGGCTACAGGAGACATTGAGGAGGATGACTACCATGACTACGTTAGCGGACAAGGATGCCATCAACACCAACAACGACCACCTCCATCAATGACTCCGACACAATTGACATGGTATGGCACCACGTCGAGAGGTACAAACACACGAAGAAGATCTAAGTTGAAATTGAAAAATTCCACCATTTGTGGAACGTTACAATCCCAATACTTATCTTACTTGGGACTTAGAGGTAGAACAAGAATTCACATGCCATAATTATCCCTATGTGGAATTGTTTTGTCCCTCTTGACTATCAATGAGAATTGCTTAATAAGTTGCAACAATTAAGACAAGGTGCTAATTCTATTGTATTATCAAGAACTGCAAATTGGTTTAATTTATTGTGCTTTAGTTGACCATAATGAGGCAATGATGGCTAGGTTCTTTGGTGGATTGAATCATGATATTCAAACTATCATCGATCGGTAAACCACCGATGTTATGTAATACATGGAGAAAAGAGAGAAGGGGATTGTATTTGGAAGCTGACATGAATCAGGCCACTGGCGAGGAGATTTATACAGGTTCGGATCTCCCTCAAGATAACAACTCTAAGTCTTGTTGGTTTATATTGGTCACGAAATAAGGTACAAGGGGTGTATCTAGTTCTAGGTGGGATCTACAACTAGGCGGAGGTGGTTGTCGAGTATGATCTTCCCTTCTACTTGCTAGGAAATTGTCAGGCTAATCTTCTGGCTTATGTCTAGTTTAGATTGGATTGAATCAACTTATCTTCTTCGAAGGCCCTTGAGATCCTTTTATAGAGGATATACCATATCATAAGGGATACAAACTCGTCTCCAAGTAGGATTCGATCATCCTTAAACATCAAAATTGACTGCCTAGTTTAAGGAGTCCCAGATTCCTACGGGTGATTTCCTTATCGGTCTAGAGTCCTTCTCTGAGGTACACATCTCCCCGGGTAGTTAGGATACCCCTGGTCTTTATGTATTTGTATACAAATATAATTGTCATATATAGTTGTTGTACACTACTCATCATCAATCCCCCCATCAGTACAAGAAATAAGGCCAAGACGGATCAAAGAAATCAACCTAGTTGCAGATAATGTTCCGACCAAGTGCTCTCCTGAGTAGTCGTAAGAACCCTCGAGTAGGATAGGCCATCCACTCGGGCTCTTGGTCATCAGATGACCTAATCGGAAATCAAGCACTTTTCAGGTAAGTTAAGAAGCTCCCGAGTAGGCTCATGTCCGAGTAGGGACTCTAAGAAGTTCAACAGACGTTTGACTCGTGTCCGTGACTTTCGGTCATGCTTATCTCAACCGACGGGTTTTCCAAAATTTGAATTGTCACGAAGGAGACTTCGCATGGTGGTGAGAATCTTTCCTCTTTTTCTGCAACTGTTAGCGCTGACATCAGAAAACCATGGTGCGTTTGTTGAGGAAGTGCGCCTTCTGTTACTAGTCTCTTCTGCAAATGGCTGTACATGCGAATAAAGTTACTACGTGCATTAACTGCGATGGACATGAACCGGAGATCGTGGCTTGGGTCACCACCGGATCCGTTATGCGAGCAGTTGGGATTTCATAGTTTTTCACCTTTATATGACTTCCAGGGGACCTAGGAGATGTCACCGAGCTCTAGACTTTTGCTTTCCAAACACATCATCTTCTTCCTCTCATCTGTGCTTTTGCACTTCGTCTTCTTGCCTCTGTATCCAGAGATGGGAAAGAAGAAGAACTCCACCAATCTTCGGCAAGCTTGAGGAAGCTTGTCAATGATCCAGAGAAGAACGTCGAGGACTCCGGCTCCGCCCCTGCGGTGGCAATTTTGGAGTTTGATGAGTCGGAGATCGACCTCGCCCATCTCAATCGGCTGGAGAGATGCGATTTCATCTCTCCCTGGGCTCTGATTCCGTGCCAACTGGTGGAGAAGGATACGAACTCGAGTCCAAACACTGCCTCTTCGCCAATTTCTTCTGGTGCAAATTTTGGTTCCTGCCATTGAGCTTCTTCCTCCTCATCCTCAACTTCTACGAGATTGAGTTGATCCATCTCAACCCCAACTACATCAAGATGTTGAGCATCTTCGTACACCTATGGAAGGAGTATCTTGGTATGCACCCGTGCCTGGAGCTCTGGCACTACTTCTCCAACCTAAGAAGGTTGGGCAAGGACATCAACGGTGGCGCCAGGTTCCGTCTACGAGAAAGGAAGAAGGAGGATTACATCCACTTCTCTAGCAAGACCTCCTAGTTGGGCTGGCGGAAGAGATGGTTCTACTGCCAACCTCCTCCCTCCTCTGGCATCGAGTACCGTGGCCTAGTGCCTTACCAGACCAACGCCTAGTTGGTGACGCTGCATGAGACCAAGCGACTCAAGGCTCTCGCCACGGAGGTCACGGACCTTCGTAAGAGAGGCTTGTCGATGTAGGATGTTGCCGAGGACTTCCTCAGGCGGCGACTGAGTCCTCTAAAGTTGAGGATCTCCGCGGCCTGGGAGTACTCAGACAAGGAGGATCCGTAAAGGGATTTCGAGACCAATAAGCTTTTGTGTTTGGCGTAGTTTATCAAGTATGGAGTTTCTTGATTTCTTTATCTACTCAGGTTGTTTTTTGTATAGTCCCCTCGACCTTGAAGCTTTAGCTACAGGTGAAGTACATCTTCGACTTAGCACACCTGGAAGGGTGTATTGAGGTACCGCGGCCAATCACGAAGTTGAGGCCTTCGAAGAAGAAAGAGATCTTCTTGGTAAGTTTATCTTTTACTCCTTGTTGTTTTCTTCTTCCGAGTAGTACTAGCTTGACTTTAGTCGTACTCGGGTATACTTCTTCGCAACACATTAGCTAGGGCACATCCAACCTGGAGGCCGAGAGAGATGGAGTAGTGCCTGAGGACGATGATGAGATTGAGGTCCTGGGTACGCAGGCTCCATTGCCCGAGTCGAGCGGTGGAGATGCTCCACCTGCTGCTAGGGTGCCTGAGAAGAACTAGTTGGAAGAGGTTCTTCCGACCATGGCGCCAGTTTTGACTCCCTCTTCTCCTCTGCAATCTTCGCCCAAGGTGCTTCTCGAACTATCTTGAGGCGTATTCTCTTCTCACGGTGATGGAGTCTCACATCATGTGGTCATGCAGAGGGTGGAAGAGGCTTGTCCGAAGAAATCGGCTCTCCCAGTCGTGGAAGATCCGATTGCGGAGGAGTCGGGCATCAAGGAGTCGGCTCTTCAGCTGACTCCGACTAAGAGAGTGCTGAGCCTCTTGACGTGCAAGGTTGCTATTCAACTAAAGTAGCCGAGATAAGTAGCCTTCTCGGAAAACCTCTTTCCGAGTAGGGGATAATGGTTTCTAATTTAGTCATTTGTGCAAAGTGATCAGCCCCCCGCCCAAGGTCGCTGATCTGATGAAGCGGACTGATCCTCCAGCGATGGAAGCCGCCACGGTCACCACAGGTCCGACTGTAGAGGCTAAGAAGTCACCAGCTTCGTTGTCGGACCAGCCTTCAGACTTTCCAAAGCCCGAGTCGAAAAGCTTTGCCACTAGTCGAGGAGTTCGGTCAGTTAGGCCTTAGGCCGAGGTCAAGCGGAGGGTTCAGGGACCCCCTATCACTTGTTGACACGGTAAGGGAATTTTCTCCGTCCTGCGAAACTACAGGTCAGAATTCCTTTCCTTCACGAGTACTAAGTCTTCAGGTGCTCCATAAAACATGTTGTCGTGAAACTTTTCAATCCCGTCATACTTATCCAGTCCCCAACTAGCTTTCAGAAAAGGAATGCTTTAGATAGGCAGTTAAGAACAATAATTTCATTTAACTGAGTGTGTGTGTACAGCTTGAAAAAAAACTTAAGCTGTCATCTGGGTCTTCTCTTTGGCCACAAGCTCTCCGTAGTACATTGTTGCCTTATCGACTCCACATCAGCTTGTCCAGGTGCACGTGCCAAGTCACTACTACAGAAAATGTCAACACTGACAGGCTAAAAACCCGCATTAGTAACGGGTTTTCGGCCCATCAGCAATCAATCGTCAGTGGTTCACTGATAAAGGTTATCACTGACGGGCCAAATATTTTACCCGTCAGTGATGACTTTTTCAGATGCGCAAAGAAAAGTCATCAGTGACGGATAGAAATTTTGTCCGTCAGTGATGACTTAGTCATTAGTGACGGGTAGAAATTTTGCACGTCACTGATAAAGGTCATCACTGACGGGTTAAATATTTTACCCGTCAGTGATGACGTTTTCAGAGGCGCAAAAAAAAGCCCTACCCGGGCAACGCCGCGTAGTGTTTCACTAAAATGGCTGTAATTTTTGCATACGGTGTCCGTTTTGGGTCCACGACCACTCAAAATGACCGTATCGACGAGGCGCATCTGAAATATCTACTCGTCGTTAGACCTATACATTTCTTCACCTCCAAATTCGCCCTCTAAAACTGACTTTTGCCCCTCTGAACGAAGCGTCGTCTCTTTCGACTCTCCGTTGAACTTCTTCCCGAGCTCCAAATGCAGTAATCTTTGCGTATTCCGAACCGTGAGGGGGTACCCCGGTAGGGTTTCACCAAAACGGCTGTAACTTTTACATACGGTGTCCGTTTTGGGTCCACGACCACTCAAAATGACCGTATCGACGAGGCGCATCTGAAAAATCTACTCGTCTTTAGACCTGTACATTTCTTCACCTCCAAATTCGCTCTCTAAAACTGACTTTTGCCCCTCTGAACGAAACTTCGCCGCTTTCGAGCCTCCGTTGAACTTCTTCCCGAGCTCCAAATGCAGTAATCTTTTTGTATTCCGAACCGTGAGGGGGTGCCCGGGTAGGGTTTCACTAAAATGGTTGTAATTTTTGCATACGGTGTCCGTTTCGGGTCCACGACCACTCAAAATGACCGTATCGACGAGGCGCATCTGAAAAATCTACTCGTCCTTAGACTTGTACATTTCTTCACCTCCAAATTCGCCCTCTAAAACTGACTTTTGCCCCTCTGAACGAAACGTCGCCTCTTTTGAGCCTCCGTTGAACTTCTTCCCGAGCTCCAAATGCAGTAATCTTTGCGTATTCTGAACCGTGAGGGGTGCCCGGGTAGGGTTTCACTAAAACAGCTGTAACTTTTGCATACGGTGTCTGTTTTGGGTCCACGACCACTCAAAATGACCGTATCGACGAGGCGCATCTGAAAAATCTAGTCGCCTTTAGACCTGTACATTTCTTCACCTCCAAATTCGCCCTCTAAAACTGACTTTTGCCCCTCTGAACGAAACGTCGCCTATTTTGAGCCTCCGTTGAACATCTTCCCGAGCTCCAAATGCAGTAATCTTTGCGTATTCTGAACCATGAGGGGGTGCCCGGGTAGGGTTTCACTAAAATGACTGTAACTTTTGCATACGGTGTCCGTTTTGGGTCCACGACCGCTCAAAATGACCGTATCGACGAGGTGCTTATGAAAACTATACAGGTCTTTAGACCAGTACATTTCTTCACCTCCAAATTTGCCCTCTAAAACTGAGTTTTGCTCCTCTGAATGAAACGTCGCCTCTTTTGACCCTCTGTGGAACTTCTTCTCGAGCTCCAAATGCAGTAATCTTTGCGTATTCTGAACCGCGAGGGGTTCCCGGGTAGGGTTTCACTAAAATGGCTGTAACTTTTACATACGGTGTCCGTTTTGGGTCCACGACCACTCAAAATGACCGTATCGACGAGGCGCATCTGAAATATCTACTCGTCTTTAGTCCTGTACATTTCTTCACCTCCAAACTCGCCCTCTAAAACTGACTTTTGCCCCTTTGAATGAAACGTCGCCTCTTTCGACCCTCCGTTAACTTCTTCCCGAGCTCCAAATGCAGTAATCTTTGCGCATTCTGAACCGTGAGGGGGTGCCCGGATAGGGTTTCACTAAAACGGCTGTAACTTTTGCATACGGTGTCCGTTTTGGGTCCACGACCGCTCAAAATGACCGTATCGATGAGGCGCATCTAAAAAATCTACTTGTCTTTAGACCTGTACATTTCTTCACTGTCACGGACCCGGGAATTACATATGGTTAGGGGAACGAATGATCGCCAAGGGCCGAAGGACCAGTCGACCTGGTGGCATGGTACCTGGGCCGTACTCACCGAGGCGAAGTGATCCGATACCTAACCAACGCAAGCCGGCCGGAAGCGACTAGACTTCTCAGAACCACATATGATTCCCTGATCCGGTGGAGGTTTAGAGTCGTTCCCAAATGCTACCAGGCAAAACAAGGTCGGAGGAGCCCGGCGACTCTACCCACACCCTAACCTAGCCCGGAAGCTAGTGGGTCGCTCGAAAGCCCAGTAGAATACGCCCACACCCTGCCTGGCCGGCACAGCATCTCAGCCAGCGGGTCACTCAACCGATTCCTGCTCGGCCTAGTAATAAGAGGAACAGCCGTAACCCTTCACGGCACACCCATACGCTTCATATCATACACGCATTACATATGGGCAGCCCGAATAACCAATTGGATATCACAACAAAGCACTAAATTATGATAATAAACTAGTTGTCCGCATCGGACTATAAGATTACATCAATCGGTCATAACCGGAAACACATCCAAGTACGGAGTAATTAAACGACAGCGGAAGAAAAGTAAGTGAGTCCCACAGCGGCGCGTTGACCGCTGACCAAAAGCCACAAAAACCCCTGAGTCGATAGCCAACCAAGGAAAACGGAAGCTAGGCGGTATTGAAGTAATCCTCGACCACTGGCTCACCTACAATGATCTAGGAATATCCTAGGTGAGTACGAAGGTACTCGCAAGACTTATTCGTGCTTGATTAGATGTCCTACACGTACTAGTATAACCAAAAGTAAACATGGTGCAATTCTAGTTAGCAAGGTATAATCATACGAGCAATTCACTGGCAAGAGAAAACATATCATGGGAGACCACTACCAAACCAGATCTTAGGCAACTTAATTGAGGAACGTGATGGTACCCACTAGTCACATGTGCACCTCAAAATACAATTACGATGGCTCTCACTTGCCATCGCCCAACTACTTGGGACAGAACATATCTCCACATTGACAGTGAACCATCACGACCACACATTCATTTGATCTCTCGGATCATTACCGGCAACCGATCACCCTGAGTGTAAAGAGTGCCTTATCCCTTGGAGGTTATAAGGCTCCAAGGGTCTTAGTCTTACCTCAACTACACCCCAGCCTCGATGCCGCTAACATCCACGCGTGACAAGGGGAGTAATCACGATAGAGTCACCTCAGGGTTGGTATCGCGACAATCTTCTTACACCTGGTCGCAACAAGCGTTCCAAATGATACCAACTTTATCCATCGGACACTTTCCCTTCGGCTCTCACATCTCACCTTAGTGGGTTCAAATCCTTAGTGCATCAAGTTAATTTCAACCACAGCTAGACATAACTTGCAGCATACCCTACCCTTGCTAGTTTAACCAAACTCAATCATAAGGTACAATTGACGTTACAAACACCAACATATTGATAAATAAAAACAGGTACTGAACAATTAAAAGATGCAACAAGCTCTGCTTGCCTTGGTCGTAGGATTCCTGATCTTGCGTGAGGTCGTGAGCCTGGTGGTCTCTCTCTTCGAGTTCTGTTGTGAGCGATTCGAAGTGCCGGAAAGAAATGGAAAAAGAAAGCCATAAGACTCAGCATGTATGCATGGTGAATGGACAATGCTAGATGTAGGTGTCAAAGGTGGTGTGCGGATGTTTATAACTCTAGGTTGACTGACACGCTCCGGGTTTTAGTTTTAACCGACCTATCGCTATCCTACCGTGCATGCATGTCAGGTTATGGTGCAACGTCACTTAGGGTTAACGCCGTTAGTGGCAGGACGGGGTGACGATGTCGAATAGGTTGGTATTGTGAAAGTAAGGCGAAGCATGAGTTCAACGCACTTGTAACCTCTTGAGTCGGAGCTACGATCTGTCGAATTAGGGTTTTGTGCCGATATGGGATAATAGGATCTAGCGAGTGCTTTAGTGGGTGATACATGATGAACCTAGGTACTGGTTCTACTCAAGGGGTGTGTTATAGTTCATGCGAGGACGGGTCAGAGTTATAATGCTGACCTAACGTGTGTATGCGTCAAAATTGTTTTAGTCCGAAGTTAGGGTTAAGGTGGTAGTTTTTAGTTGATGACTAGACTCCAAGGGTATGCATTTTGAAAGCATGATGGGACACGGATCTAACGCAGCTAGAATCGATGAAAACGGGGTGATGGTCGTCACGCTAGGGTTTACGGGACGATCGAAGAATATAAGGAACTACGATTCGAACCCTAGGGTGACCTTCAGTGCATGTGCTCGAATTGGACTTTTGATTCAACCAAATCGTAGAGATTTTCATGAGGATTCCAGATATATAAAATTTATCAAAATCCGACGTACGGTTTAAAAGTTATGGGCATTTGAAAATTTGTGGATTTTTAACTCAACCCTAACCCTAACCTGCGTGACCTTAATTGCTAAACCCACCCGAGGTGCACCCAGAGCTAAAACTTAAACCCTAAGCGCACCCGACTAAACCTACCCATAGCATACTAACCCTAACTCTACTCTTGTTGACACGTGGGGCCCGGCTGCAGTGCTGACTGGGCAGCTAAATCCCAGTCAGCTGCCTACGGGGCAAGCCTGACCAATGGGAGGGCGCCACCTCGCTCTCTTTTTCTCCTCCCTCTCTCTCTTCTCACTCTTCTGGTCTGCCGGAGAAGGAGCCCGAGGCGGCGGCGCTACGCCGGAGACCTCGCCGGAGGGAGCTAGGGGACAGGCCGGGGCTCGGGAAAGGTGGCAAAGGGGCGAGGGGCTCACCCTGAGCTCAATGAGCTGCTCGGAGGCGACGGGGAGGTTGGAGGCGTGCTGACGGTGGGCAAGGGCGGCGAGATGCTCCGGTCGTCGGCGAGAAGGGGGCTCCGAGCGCGAGTCTGCAGAGAGGAGATGGGGAATGGGTTAGGAAGATGGAGGGGGAGCTCGGGGAGAGGAGAAGGGAGCCGGAGGATCACGGAGAGGGCCGCGGGAGCTCGCCAGAGTAGGGGCCGGCGCTGGAGAAGAAAGGCAGAGGCGAGGAGAAGCTAGGGTTTTCTGGAGGGAGAGAGCTAGGGCTTCGGTCGGGAGGGGGAGGCGCGGTCCGGACGCGGCATTTAAAGGGCGGCGCGCTGGTCGGGAGGTGGCTTGTCGGAGCGGCGCACCGGCCACCGAGGCGAACGGGCAGCGGAGACGTGGAGAGCGCGTGCTGACACGCGGGCCCCGGCGTCGGGTGAGAGAGAGGAGGCGCACCGGGCTCGGGGGCGCCTTCAGAAGGAGAAGGCGTAAAGGGGGAAGGAGGAAAGCAGGCTTTGCTGGTGGGCTGGCTCGCGGGCCGGCCGTGCAGGCCTAGGCCCAATTCTTCTAGGGTTTTCTTTTTCTTTTAATTTCTTTAACACCAGTGCTATATTCTGCGTCATTTTATGTTCCAAAGTAACTCCAAAAATTTTGAAATTTTCACAGGACCTTCCAACCATTGTGTGGGACCTACTGTAGGAATTTGAAGTGATTTGAAGTGTGTTTGCCCTAGTTTCCAGTTCAATCCCATTTCTTGACGTAATTCGGAGTTTGAAACTGCAATTGGGCCCTCTGGACTTCTAAGGACTTCAAAATTTCTCCAGGGTGTTCAATAGGGCATGTGGGGTCCACTGTACAACTTTGAATTAGTCTGGGGTTCGTTTGACCTAATCTTTAACTCAAGTTCAAATTTGACCAAGTTTTAGGGTTGAATTGGAGTTAGGTCTTGCGGACTTCAAAACCTTCCAAATTTCACCAGGATGTTCGAAATGGGTTATGGGGCCCACTGTAAAATTTTCAGATCTTTTGGAGTAGGGTTGACCCCATTTCAAACCAAGCTTCTAGTGGAACTTCAAAGTAGATCTGCAAGGAAATCGAGTCCTAAACTCTTCCGAAACCTCTAATATCTAAGTGGGACTAGGGTTTGCATAATCGAGGCTAAACAATATTGTTTTGCACTTTTCATCGACAGGGGCTTGACCTGGTCGATTCATTACGATTTGGTCCTCCTTCTCCCAATTGTTTTCTAACCCTAAGTTTAATTGACGATGCAAGAGGGCTCGGGATAAGGAGTCCGGGAAGAAGAGAGGAAAGGTTCGTGTGAGGTGATTCATCGATGGGGTCACTGATCACTCCACATGCTAATGTTAGAGTTGCTATCTGATACTTCAAATAAGTTGATTGGTGTTTGTAAAATCGTTTACCGAGGATGAGATATCACTACTAGAAATCACGATTTTCCCTAGAGTGCAAAATGTTCCCTAGAGCTTACAAAAGCGCCCAAGGGACACTAAATACCCCTAGAGTGTACCTAGAAAACCCATAGGAAAGAATGTTTCCCTATGGTTTAGTTTGGTTGCTAGGGAAAGATTGATGAGCTGGCACAAATTTGTGCCACGTAGGTGCCATGGTGGCTGTATCAAAGACCAAAGCAATCGGCGTCATTTTGTTCGCGCCAATAATTTTTTCATCCCCGCCATCGATGACCTGCAGGCGCGAAGAGGCATGCGACCACCAAAATAACGCGCCAAAATATTCCCCTAGTCTAAAGTAGCCCCGTGCCTTGATTTTTTTCACCTCCCCTCTTTTGTTCTCCCAGCTTCAACCGTGCACCTCCCTGAAATCCCCAAATTTGCTACCCATCTCTATCTCTTCCGATTACAGATCCCTCAGGCCCCAAATCCTCCCTCCCCATTGCAGCCATGCCATCATGCTCTCTGCTAAAGCACGCACCGCAGCCCCTATGAGCAACCTGCGCTGCCTCCTGCTGGAGCCTGAGTCGCCACTCTGAAGCTGTAGGCTGCCGCCGCTGACTCCTGAGAGAGCTGCCGGATTCCTCCTCTCAGAACGGCCCCGTGTACTCAAGGTCTACTCTATCAACCGAAGCCCGCAACCAGCCCAACGACCCTCTTGCTCTCTTCACCTTGATTTGTTCTTGGTTTCTTTTTCCAATTAAAATCTGTAAGCTGTTCTTTTCTTTGGCAAATTTGTTATAACTGGTGCTTGTGTTCTTGATTGTTCCTATGCAAGGTTGAGTAGTATCATTTGTGCCATTTTCTTGGTCTGGAGAAGAACCGTCGTTGGACAAAATGTATGTTCTTTTTCATCATTAGTGCAGCTATGATATATATCTGAACAAAATTTCCTAATCTTGTGTTGATACATAGTCGTTGCTATTTTCTTCACTAATGCAGTTCATGAGATGTGGTATAATTGATCTGACTTTCATCTACTGTATGAAATGTATCTACAGATTGCCGAAATAATTACTGCTTGTTAGATTATGAACTAAGTTCAGTTGCCATTTGAACTATTACTTCACCTTTCTGATTTCTGAATGAACGAATTATGATAGTTTAACTATTGTATGATGCAGTTTTGGGACAACTAGCCGTGGCAAAGGCAGTGATTGCAGTTATTTTGTGGTCTGACCAATCTAAAGTGGAAGTAAGTATTCTTGTTTCCTTTGTTCATGATTTCAGTGTTATAAGGTTTGCATGGCATGCAGTTCTTTTATTTTGTATTAGTCAGCTCCCTACTCGAGTGTTGCTGAATTCCAGGAAATGTGTTGGGACATATATATGGTCTGGTGGTAGTGATCTTGAGGTGTGCCAAGGTTCTTGCTAGATATACCTCGTTACCGATCACTCATGCTTTACTCCCTGGCCACGAAGTTGGTATTTTACTGATCATTGTATAAACCTGACAATAAGTAGAAGCAAGCTGAGCCGCTCGACAGTGACCAATTCAGAACACTAGTTTTTTATTTCTATTGAGAGAACGAGTCCATGCATCAGAATTAGGTAATAAACTGTACCTCTCTATTGCAGCGGTCACCTTCTCAATTCTCCTAATCAGATATCCGTATTGCTCAATGAAATAAGGCAAAGCTTTGGCTTTTGTTTCAAAAAAAGATATCTGTGTGGCTTGCTGCCACTGTTGTGCCACCCATGGCCGCTTGGTGTCAGCTTGTATGTTCTTTTTCATCATTAGTGCAGCTGTGAACAAAATTTCCTAATCTTGTGTTGATACATAATTGTTGCCATTTTCTTCACTAATGCAGTTCAGAAGATGTGGTATAATTGATCTGACTTTCATCTACTGTATGAAATGTATCTATGATTGTCAAAATAATTATTGCTTGTTAGATTATGAATTAAGTTCAGTTGCCATCTAAGCTATTACTTCACCGTTCTGAATGAATGAATCATGATAGTTCAACTATTGTATGATGCAGTTTTGGGACAGCTAGCCGTGGCAAAGGCAGTGATTGCAGTTTTTGTGTGGTCTGGCCAATCTAAGGTGGAAGTAAGTATTCTTGTTTCCTTTGTTCGTGATTTCAGTGTTGTAAGGTTTGCATGGCATGCAGTTCTTTTATTTTGTATTAGTCATACAGTATATTGCATGGCATGCAGTTCTTTTATTTTGTATTAGTCATACAGTATATTTCTATTTCCATGAGGCAGCAAAATTACTGGATTTGTGATACGTACGATTGCTTTGTTTATTTGATGAAATAAATTGTTTAGTTCCATTTGTGATTAGAAAAATCCTTATGCACATCGTAAGAAAGAGCCGTGCTAGTATTTTGCTGGTACTACTTGAATGCAGTGGTTGATTCACAGAGTATTTCTCTCCTGTTTGACTAATCTGTTTTCATGAAAAATTAGTTATACTTTGTGACCCTTTCGGTAGTATGTTCAAACTTTTAATTGCTTTTCCACTATGCCTAGCATAGTTTAGAGGCCACACTATCATAATTACAACAATTTAATTACACGCGTTGACATGAGACATTTTTTTCCAGATTTAGGTAGATAACTTAACCATGCCGTTAGAAGAAGAAGGTAGCTGGATGTATAATGGGTGGAATGATGATGGGCGACATTCTGAGGAGTGGATACGCAATACAAATAATTTTTTGGATAATGCTTTTGAAGGTGTTCGTATCTCTAAGTTTGGGGTTCCTTGTCCCTGTTCAAAGTGTTGCAATGGAACTAGACGAACCAAAAATTTAATGACAACTCATCTTTGTCAGTGGGGGTTCATGCCTGGATACTTTAAATGGACTGGACATGGGGAGCGTGATGTTAGGGCGTCTAGAATGGAAGAGACCAATAGCACCGTTGACCGTTTAGATGACATGTTGTGTGACTTTGGAGATGCAATGCACACTGATACCGTAGAGGATGAGCCAACAGCAGATGCCAAAGCTTTTTATGCCATGTTGTCAGCTTCACAAGACCCGGTGCATGATTTCACTCAAGTTTCACGTTTAACTGCAGTCACATGTTTGATGGGCATTAAGTCACAACACAATCTGTCCGCAGAATGCATAAATAGTTTACTTAAACTAATAGGAGATATTCTGCCACAAGACCACAAAATGCCATCTACCTTGTATGATTGTAAAAGTTTATTACGTGGTTTGAAAATGCCATATGTCAAGATAGATGCATGTGTTAATAATTGCATGATATACTACAAAGAATATGAGCATAAAGAGAAGAGTGATTTTTGTGATGAACCTCGGTACGAAGCTGTTGAAGAAGGAAGCTCGCAGCTGAGAAAGCGTAAACCAATCCCACGTAAAGTTTTACGGTACCTCCCATTAGTACCAAGATTGCAAAGGATGTATATGGAGCCAGAAACTGCAAGGCACATGCGGTGGCACAAGGAAGGAAATCGTGCTAATCCAGGACTTATGGAGCATCCATCTGATGCGGAAGCATGGAAAGACTTTGATAAGTACTTTCCAAACTTTGCAGAAGATGCACGGAATGTCCGTGTTGTAATAGCTACAGACGGCTTCAACCCATTTAGTTTTGGGGCAACACAGTACTCGTGCTGGCCGGTGTTTGTGGCACCTCTAAACTTACCCTCAGCTCTCTGCTTGAAAGACCAGAATATATTTCTTAGTCTAGTAATCCCTGGACCAAAGCATCTTGGTAAGAACATGAATGTGTTCATGCGACCTCTAGTTGATGAGTTAAAAGAGGCTTGGCAAGGGGTACAAACTTATGATAGCTACCTGAAGCAAAACTTCAATATGAAGGTGGCCTACTATTTCTCTGTACATGATTGCCCTGCATTAGGCATGTTTGCTGGATGGTCAACCCATGGTAGGCTGGCTTGTTATGAATGTGGGGCAGATGTACATACAACTTGGCTTCCTAAAGGGCAAAGTATAGCTGGTTTGATTGCCATCGGCGATTTTTGCCGCTTGACCATGAGTTTAGGAAGCAACGTAATGCATTTCTAAAGGGGACAGTAGTGAATGACATGCCTCCATGTAAATTAACTGGGGAAGAGGTGCTAGCATACATGAATGATGTGAAAGATAAAAACTTTGAGGGTTATGGCATCTCACACAATTGGACGCACATACCTATATTGTGGGAGTTGCCATACTTCTCTAAGCTTATGCTTCGACATAACATTGATGTTATGCATAATGAGAAGAATGTTGCTGAGGCAATTTTTAATACATGCCTTGACATTCCTAACAAGACAAAGGACAATGCCAAAGCTCGTCTTGACCAAGCTGAAATGTGTAATAGAAGCCACCTCAACCTAGTAGAAAAGCCAAACAACAAGTGGGAGAAGCCTAGAGCACCATTTTGCTTGAATAGGGTCCAAAAAAGGGATGTTATGAAGTGGTTTATGCAGCTCAAATTTCCAGATGGGTATGCAGCCAACATAAGACGAGGGGTTAGCTTAGAGCAACTGAAGATACATGGGCTCAAAAGCCATGACTATCATATTTTTATGGAGCGGCTGCTGCCTGTCATGCTTCGAGGCTTTGTACATTATGATGTGTGGGAGGTATTAGCTGAGCTAAGCTATTTTTACAGAATGCTTTGTGCCAAAGAAATAGATCCTATTCAAATGCTAAAATTGGAGGCAAGCATACCTGTTATAATTTGTAAATTGGAGAAAATATTCCCACCAGGGTTCTTCAATTTAATGGAACATCTAATGATACACCTCCCTTATCAAGCAAGAGTCGGAGGCCCTGTTAAATATCGTTGGATGTACAATTATGAGAGGTATGTTGTGCTGTTTCCCCATTCTTTCCCTATTATATTAGCTTTCCTATGTGGAAATGAATATCAAATTTATTTCTAGGGCGTTAACTCAAACATGTCAATGTAGGTTCATAAAGAAGATTAGACAAAAAGTTGGGAATAAGGCACGCGTTGAGGGTTCAATCGTTGAGGCATATCTTGTCGAGGAGATTTCGAGCTTCACTTTGTTGTACCTTCCTGAAAAAGTAGCTACCTCACGAAATCGGTCCCAACGTTATGCTCAATGTGGTACTCCTAGTACAAGTAGTCTCAGCTTGTTCCAAGTGAGGGGATGGACGGTTGGTCGAGGGGTGTCTAGGCTTTTAACATTTGAAGAGTATAGGATAGCAATGATATATGTCTTGACAAACATGATTGAAATGGATGATATTGTCAAGTAAGTTATCTAAATATATGATATTAATATTAACATGTAATACCCAATTGTAACGAAATAGGTATTTGCTTTGCATGCATGCATACATGTCATCATCCCTGCACCATCTCGTTTAAACTTGAAAGGATATAATTGTACTTTATAGAATATGTTAATATTTCATCCTTGGTGGATATTTATACAAACACCAATCAACTTATTCGAAGTAGTTGAAAGGTTCTCAAGCTTCGTAAATAGTTCCAAAAAGTGAAAACCCTAATCCTATGTGCAATTTCAGAATTATCGAATATACCTAGGGCCTAGTCGCAGTGTAAACCCTAATTTGAGCCCTAATTGAATTTGAATAAGGACATAGGTCAAACCTTGTCCAAATTGATTCAAATTCTCCCAGTAGCTCCCAAATAATATATTAGAGCCCCTGTAAAAATTTCAAAATGTTTGGAGAAAAATTTGAACATAAAATGACGTGGGGAAGGAATCAGGAATAAATAAAAAGAAAAAGAAAACTAAAACCCTAATCTACTCGGGCCGACAGCCTGCTCGGCCGGCCCAGCTGGCCGGCCCACTTCTCCTCGCGCGCGCGCTCCCCCTCTCTCCCCCACTGCCATCCCGGGCCCGCCTGCTAGTCTCTCCTCCCTCCTCTCCCGTCGCCCGGGCCCCACTTGTCGGGTCCTCCTCGCCACGTCCCGGCCGCGGGTACGCCGGAGTGGGCGGTGCCCCGCTCCCGAGCGCCGCTGTCCGGGGCCGCCGCCCTTTAAATGCGCCGCTCCAACAGCCGGCCTCCTCTTCCCCTCCAATCTTGCAAACCCTAGTTCCTCCCCCACTCTCCTCCAGCGCCCGAGCATTTCCTCCACCGCCTCCGTCTTCAACTCCGACGAGGGATTCCTCACTCCCCAGTGAGCCCCGCTCCCCTAATCCCACTCACCCGAGCTCCCCTTCTTATCCCTCACCTCCCCCTCCACTCTATTTCACAAGTCCGCGCCCGGAACCTCGACTCCACTGCCTTCGTCTTCAAGTACGGTCCCGATTCCGGTGAGCTCTCACCTCAGTTCCAGAGGCCCCTGAGCCCCATTTTCTAGCTCTTAAGCCTCCTCTTCTCTCCCCTCACCCCCTCCGCTCTCTCTTTGCACAGATCCGAGCCGGAGACGTCCTCCCCGTCGCCAACCGAGGTTTCTCCCCGCCGGTCACCGTCGCCGACCTCCTTCCCGGCCTCCTCCAACCTCCCCGAGCACCGCATCGAGCCCGGGGTGAGCTCCTCATGCCCTAGCTGCCTTCCCCGGGTAGATCCGAGCTCCCTAGCGCCCTGGAGCTCCGCTCCGGCGAGCCTCCGGTGAGGCCGCCGCCGTCTGAGCCTCGGCTCCGGCCGGTCCCGAGAAGAATGAGAGAGAGAGATCCCAGGACGCGTGTCCAGATCCGGTTGGCTGTGAGATCTACTCCGGATGACATGTGGGCCCCTGTGAGCTGAGCTGGATTAGAGAGGGAGAATATGGGGTGGAATCTTCGGGTGGGTTTAGTGGTTTGGATCTAGGACGCAGAGAGAAAGGAGAAGTTTGGGGTACGCATAGCAATTAGGTTTAGGTTAGATGTGAGTAGATTTTGTATGAAATTTCAAAAGCTCATAACTTTTAAACCACAGCTTCAAATTTGATAAATTTTATATATTTGGAAAGCTCTTGGAATTCTCTACAATATGGCTGAATCAAAACTTGATTTTGAGCACATGCACCAGATGATATTTAGGGTTGATGTTTCGCTACTGTCGAGGGTCGATAAACCCTAGATTCGCGACCCTAGCTCCGATTTCGACAAACCTTATAGTTCTGGAAACCTTGTGATATTTCCTACGATTTGGAGCAATTGGAATTCCAGTAGGGTAACATGCATAGTCCAACCTTGTAGGGTGCAAGTTATTAGCCCTCTTATCGTCATTCGTCGTCAAACCCTAACACGATGACTGTAGCCCCAAACTGCACGATTCCAACTACCTTAGTCTCGTATTCCAGTACACCTTCATCTGATAGATTTTGTAGGTCATGACCACCCTTGGTGAATAGTAACATGCAAACCCTAACCCTGCATAAAATGACATGCATGTAGAATTAGGGTTTTCGCACAACTTCTACTAATTCACTCTAGGTAATTAGACTACTCTAGGATTCGAACCTCCTCAGGTCACTTTAGTAATGCACATCTAGCATGGCACCTCATGCATACATGCCGATCTCATACTATTTTATCGTTTCTTTTCCGGTGTTCGTGTTAATCGCAACAGAGCCCGAAGAAGGTGACCACCCGGCTTACGACTCCACGCAAGATCAGGAACAACCCGAACAAGGCAAGCACAGCTTGTTGCATTTCTTTCTTATCGTTGTTTCCATGCCTTATCTTATTATGTATGCGTGTGATGAAATGCTTGTTTAAATCGCTGTTTGGAATTCGCAAACTAGCATGTGTAGGAAGGATCGTCCTGTCGAGAATCTTAAGGGTTGCCCTAATCACCTAAATTTGTTCGAGTGAGATGTGAGAACCGAGAGGGTTCACAGTGAATAAAGTTGGTATTTTACGATGCCAACCTGAGGTGACTTCATCGGGCACGATGAATAAAGTTGGTGTTTCGTCGTAATACAACCTGAGGTGACTTCACCGTGTTACCTGAGAGTCCAGGGGAGGTTCATGATGAATAAAGTTGGTATTTCACGATGCCAACCTGGGGTGACTTCATCGGGCACGATGAATAAAGTTGGTGTTTCGTCGTCATACCAACCTGAGGTGACTTCATCGTGCTCCTTTCCTGTTTGGATCGATTGGATTTGAATCATGAGCTATCTTGTTGGCTGGACTCGGTCAATTGGATTCGAGGGTGAGTTGGATATTGTGTTGAATTGTGTTCAGGACTTGGATTCGAACTGGATATCGGCTTGGATTGTTATACCTGTAATGTTCATTCCCTTATGTTAGAGGTTTACTTGTATATTGTTACTCTGAGAAGCATTCATGTTTAATTTGTTGTTGTACTAGTATGGGTAGGACATTTAATCAAGCACGGATAAGTCTTGCGAGTACTTTGTACTCATCTAGGTTATTCCTAGAGCTTGCAGGTGAGCCGCTGGTCGAAGGCTATTTCGATGACGCGTAAACTTATGGTTTCCTTGGTTAGCTATTCGGCTTTTGGGATAGGTGGTAACTTTTGATCAGTGGTCAATGTGCCGCTATGGGACACTTTTAATTGCTTCCGCTGTTGTCTTAATTACCGTACTCGGATATGTTTCTGGCTATGCCGAATGATGTAATCTTAATAGTCCGATGCGGATAACTAATTTATTATCGTAATGTAGTGCTTTGCTGTGATATCCAACTTGTTATTCAGGCTGCCCGTATGCAATGCGTGTATGATATGAAGCGTATGGGTACGCCGTGAAGAGTTACTGTTATTCCCCTTTTTACTATGTCGAGCAGGAATCGGTTGAGTGACCCGCTGGCTGAGATGCTGTGCCAGCCAGGCAGGGTGTGGGCGTGTTCTACCGGGTCTTTGGGTGACCCACTAGCTTCCGAGATAGGTTAGGGTGTGGGTAGAATCGCCGGGCTCCTCCGACCTTGCTTTGCGTGGTAGGATCCAGGAACGGCTCTAAACCTTCACCGGATCAAGGAATCGTATGTGGTTCGGGGAAGTCTTGTCGCTTCCGACCGGCTCGCGTTGTGCAGGTGTCGGATCACTCCGCCTCGGTGTGTACGACCCAGGTACCGTGCCACCAGGTCGACTGGTCCTTCGGCCCTTGGCGACCAGTCGTTCCCCTAATCATATGCAATTCCGGGTCCGTGACATAACACATATGTTTTAATTACTCATATGGTTACAAAAAAATGTAGAAAATTTGAACTTGAACAATGGAGGCATGCGCGACCACCAAATCAAAAAGAACTAGATAAACTAAGGCTGGATGGAGCTGGTAATGGTAAACCCAACTTGCTGGACTGGTTCAAAATCTTGGTAAATCATCTATTCTAATAATTAACACCTCAAATAATGTTTCATAACAACTAGGATCTAATAATATTTTGTGTTGCTGCAGTGCATCAAGGATGCAAGCATTCATAAAGAATTGCGTTGTCTTTCGCGGGGATGTAGCTTGAAAGTTAAGTCATATGACATGTACGAAGTTAATGGGTATAGACTTCGCTCCGAGAATTATGAAAAATCTAGGGGGAACCTTACTACTATTAATACTGGGGTGCTTGCTGTTGGAGTTGATGATGTTACGGGCAAGGAGCTTGAGTACTATGGTGTTGTTAAGGACATTATGGAGTTGAAATTTGATGGTGATGATGAATTTAATCTTGTGCTGCTTGACTGTCATTGGTTTCACCCAACTAGAGGAGTGCGGCACTTGAACAGATTTGGATTAGTCGAGGTAGCACATGCATCAACTAATCCGGCCAATGAGCCCTTTGTTCTTGCCAGCCAAGTGACCCAAGTATATTATGTTTCGTATGCTTGCACTTCTGATCCAAGTCTTAATGCTTGGTGGGTTGCCTACAAGGTAGCGCCTCTGGGTAGTTTGCCCATTCCATCGTTGGATGACTACAGTGATGCCCCACCCTCAAGTGCAGATGTCTTCCAAGAAGATGATCTACATGGTGATGATTTCAATGTACAACTTGGATCAGGTCTTGACAATATCACAATCAGTGATTCAGATGAGGTGGTTGATCCATGTGAACTAATGGTCCTGATCAACCGGCACAATCTTGGGAATGAAGGGAATGCTCCACCATTGGTCGAAGAGGAAGAAACCATATCTGATATAGAATCCTGTCCTGAAATGAATGTTGAGCACTACCAAGAAGACATTGATGATTTCTAACCTTATATTTTGAGAATATTGTCCTAATCTTACAAAGTAGAAAGTGATGGATTGTGCTTGTGTGTTGATGGTCTCATGTCATTCTGTAGAACAACCTCTATCTATGAAATATGCTTATTTACATGTACATGTGTTGATGAATTTACATATTTACTTATCTGCTAGCTGAATTTTGTTGTTGGTTCTGCCCAAATATCTTCCCTATGTTTCTTGATTGATAATGAGGGAAAACAAAGCAAGTGCGTGTTGCATTCAACTTTATTCAAAATTTGCATAATTCTACATCTTTATGGTTTACATTCCATCTATTATAGTTATTCACATCTATACATACTTTCATTTGCAGGATGACGCTTGGACGACGACCATGTCACCGTGCTGAAAACTCTAGCACTGATTTGATTGGCATAAACATACCTACTGGTGAGAATGCAGCTGAGGGTCCTAGTGAGGGTTACCTTCGAGGTCATTCAGAACTTCCACCTGCTATTCCTATTGAGGGAGATCGTCAATTGATTCGACCTGATGGGAACACGTGAGTTTTCTTCTTTCCAATTGTGTTTCATTATATACTATGTGGCCTTGTAGGGGAATATTATGTGTTCTAATTGCATAACCACTTCCCTATAGACATTGGCGTGAAATCCCTATAGTAAGCAAGTACAGGAAGCCATCAAGTGTACTGACATGTCTTTTAAGAACCCACCATCCTGGTCTTGTTAATTATAAAGGTGAAATGTTGGCGGCAACAACATGGGAGCACTATAAAGAAGTAAAGGACACAAGTGGTCATTCTGTTGCCAACAAAGTTGAAGATGAATTCTGGGTAAGATAAAAACTCATTTGTGTGAATGATGTGAAATTATAGTAAACTGTACTCCATCTAGAATTGTTTAACAAAAACAGGGCTGGAACATATGTTTTATAGAATTTTCTACAAACTAATTGAAAGCTTGAGATTGGCTGAAATAATTTTATCTTGTTGCTTTTGAACTAATACTGCTAGGACAATTACTATAGAACACAAACAAAAAAATGCTACCCTGCTCTTATCTTTTTTGAACCATCATTATTTTGTGTCAAGTGTGATGCCTATCTCTTCGATAAATAAAACCATGAAGGATGGATGTGAACCTAACTAGTAATTTTTTTTTAGCTAAGGTATAGGTATGAATCTCAGCATGCAGAGGAGGCAAAGAAACATGTTGGAAGGTGCTGTAAACAGCTGCTAACAAGTCTCATGTACTACGCTAGAATCCAAGCCATAATCGACCATTTTCGGATTGTTGAGAAAAGGAAAATTACCGACAAGATGGCTGGGCGATGTTATTTGTCGAGAGATGAGTACTTAGCACAAAGGCCTGCCTGGTGCATTAGAGAGGCTTGGGCTCCTCTAGTTGATCAATGGTGTCATCCAGACTGGGTCAAAAAATCTGAGACAAGTCGTGCCAATCGTGTCAACTCGAGATATAAGCCTCACAAAGGTGGCTCCAACTCCATCGCAACTATAAGCCAAAAGCTGGTTATACCCTAAGCTTGTTCTATTTTTAATATAAATTTCAGAATGTATATGTTGCGACTTAATGTTTCTTTTAATGCAGTCTCAAAAAGAAGGGCGAGAAGTAAGCAAGATCGAGGCTTGGGTCCACACACATAGAGGACCAGATCCAAATTATCCTAATGTGCTCAACACCGAAGAAGCTACCGAGTGCCTGGTATATGTCGTTTGTTGGACATCATTGCTTCTAAATTTGACTTGTAGTATGTTCTCGACATCTCATAAACATCTTACTTTGCCTGCACAGGAGAGTTACAGAAAAAAAGTCGTAGAATTAAATGGGGTGGACTATGATTGGAAGCAAAATGCTATAGATCCTAGAGCCCTTTATGACTGCTCTTCTGGGAAGCCCCATGGGAAATAGGCTTTATTCAATGGGATCGTCAATGACAAAGATGTCATTGCTGAGGTGAGAGCTACTAGTGCTTTCTCGGCAGCCTTGAAGCGTCATTATGCGGAAGAAGCTGAACGTGAGCGAAGAAGGCAGTTTGAGAAGACTCGAAAAGCTGAGGCTCATGCCAACAAGGTGTTAGCGTGGGGTCTAGGATTGTATGACCACTGCAATGGCATCCAAAAGCTTCTTGAGGTGTAGTACTCCCCCATAAATAGTATAAATGTCATTCATTTCTATCTTACTCACAAAACCCTATTTCATTTTGGTGCATTACATCTCTTGCTTTGCAGACTTTGGTAGCTAGCCAAGGAGTGTCTGCCAATGAAATTCCACCACCTCCACCGCCTCCTCCTTTGCCTTCTCCTCTAGGATCTTCAAATCCATCTCCTGTCCATGTATGTATTTTTCTAGGCCAACAACTTTTCTAGCTTCAAATGATGAAACATTGAAACTGAAACATAGTTGAAGCTTTCCGCTGAAAAAGAGTTGAAACTGAGATATTAGCTCGGTGGATGCTACATAGAACTGTTATATAGTTGTTGTGTCCTTAGGTGGATCAGTAGGAAAAAGGAATGCTCATGTTGTGGTGCTGGATATGCAAGTTGAACTTCTGATTTCTTATGATGTGTTGTCTCGCTCTGAATTTTTAGTTGTTGAATCATTGAGCCAATGGATATTTCATCTACTAAAGTAAGAAAAGGCCAAGGGCTTTTATGTATCAAACACATGGTCCTATTCTACAACAGATTTAAGATGTTTGTCTTTATAAATATACGAACCTCAAATTCTTGGGCGAATCTTTGCAAATAACCATGGCAGTGTTTGATGTCGTGGTTTTGGTCATTCTAATAATAAATTTCATGTGTATCTTAGTAAAACACATAGCACCAGTATTATAGATGTCAGAGGGCACTTTTCATGTGTCGTGTACTTGTACAAAACCTGCAGTGTCACAGTTGAAAAAAGAACACCGTTGACTTGGAGTGACATACTTTGTTTGAGATTATAGCATTAGAGCTCTTTTCATATTGATTGCTTAGCTGACGAAAATATGCATGTATGCATTAACAGGTGAATTTTTAGTTGTTGAATCATTGAGCCAAGTGCTTTACCTATGACCATATATATTGCACTAATTTGTTTTTTCTTTTACAAATCACCTATTTTTGAATGGAATTATTTTTCAGGCTCACAATGTTAACTCAGATGTTGGTCTCGAAAACCATGATCATTCATTAGATGTGGTTGCTGAAGGAATGTTTGGGGGCTTCTTTAGCGCAACCGGAAGTGGAGCTTCGAACTTCTCCTCACTCTTGGGCAACGAAGTTGGTCCCTTTTGATATATACCATGTCCTGGGGCTAATTGGTATGGAGTAGACTTCTAGTAGTACATTACTGTCATTTTGTTGGATGCTTAGTTGACATGTGTTTGTCCCATGTGGAGAAGGGGTATAGTTTAGCTACTCCATTTTGTGGACTGGTCCATGACCTATAGTATATGTTCCTCTTTTGTTGGATTGTTGGCTGTCACGGACCCGGAATTGCATATGATTAGGGGAACGCGAAGTCGCCAAGGACCGAAGGACTCGTCAGCTCGGTGGCACGGTACCTGTGCCGTACGCACCAAAGCGGAACGATCCGATACCCGCCACGTGCGAGCCGGCCGGAAGCGACCAATCTTCTCAGAACCACATACGATTCCATGACCCGGTGAAGGTTCAGAGTCGTTCCCGAATCCTACCACGACAAACAAGGTCGGAGGAGCCCGGCAGTTCTACCCACACCCTAACTTAGCTCGGAGGCTAGTGGGTCGCTCAAAAGCCCGGTAGAACACGCCCACACCCTGCCTGGCCGGCACAGCATCTCAGCCAGCGGGTCACTCAACCCACACCTGCTCGACTTAGTAGAACAAGGTACGGCTTCGACTCTTCACGGCATACCCATACACTTCATATCATTCATGCATTGTGCAGGGGCAGCCTGAATTAACAACTCGGATATCATCACAAAGCTCTACATTACGATATTACTAATAACAGTCCACGATGGGACGACATATTACATCAGTCGGTTGAATCCGAAAACATATCCGAGTACGGAGAAGTTTAACAACAGCGGAAGCTAAAGGAGTGAGACCAACAACGGCACCATGACCGCTGACCAAAAGCCACATCTATCCCACAGATCAAACACTACCGAGGAAACCCAAGTTCATGCATCGTCAAAGTAATCTTCGACCACCGGCTCACCTGCAAGCTCTAGGATTAACCTAGGTGAGTACAAAGTACTCGCAAGACTTATTCGTGCTTGATTAAATGTCCTACACATACTAGTTTAGCAGCAAGTAAACATGATGCTTCTCAGAGTAACAATATACAAAATAATAACATAACATTATCAGGGTAAAGTAAAGGCAAATCAATTAACCAGTTAAATCATATAACAACATGAACAAATCACCACAATTCTGATTCCTCAAGTCAAATCCAAAGGGGGCAGCCCATATATCCAATTAAATCCGATCCCTTTAGCAAATCCAACTCCAAGGGGGGGGGCAGCCATATATCCAATCCGAATTGATCCAGCAATGATACATTATCAAAATCCGATGTAATCCATCAAAGACATATTATGATTTAATCTCTCGGACCGCTACCGACGGACTCAACCCCTGCCGATATAATGAGTGCATAACCGCAAGGAGGTAGCGAACCTCCAAGGGGCGTGGAGGCTTGTCTCACTATACCTCAGTGTTGGCTCTCGATAGCGCTCCCGTGTGATAAGGGATTGTGACACGCTGAAGATAAGGTTGTTGCGGTGACAAAACTCTACTTACACCTAGGTCACCTTCCCACCGCTATTAGCAACAACCGTACCCATTGTGCACGCCCTCGGCTCTCACAACTCACTTAAAGGTTTGGTTGAAGAGCCACAGATGTTCTCAACGTGAGACCCATCCTGCTTGTATTAGTGTGCTTAACATCTCCTAATGACATCTAAACTAATCATACCCATACGACATACAACGGAGACAGACACATACAAGCACACATAAGAGAGGGCATACACAAGAGTACGGAAAGTAAAATGCAACAAGCTCTGCTTGCCTGATTCGGTTTGTTCCTGTTCTTGCGTCTGCTCGTGAGCCTGGAGGTCTCCTTCTTCGTAGTCTAGTGCAAGCAAATTGGATATCGAAGATAAGCAACAATGCAATCAATGAATCCAGCATGTATGCATGAGTGTTGATTCAAGGGATGGTTTCCTAAGCAATATGCTGATGTTAGGTTTTAAGTGATTGTCCTAAACTACATGCATGGCAAGATTCGTGCAACTGTGAATTAGGGTTTTAAGGGTGTTTATTCATGTTGGAGTACTATGGGCATAAATATGCCTGATGTAGAAGCATTTTGAACTAGTTAACTAACGCACTTGGAATCATTCAAATCGGAGTCACGAATAAATAGTTATGCACTATCGGGTTAGGGTTTAACGGGGTACGACGGTAAAATGGGGCTAACATGTGAAACTTGTCGTGCATGTAACCCTACTGGAAATCTAATGGTACCATGTCATAGGATATCTCGCAAGGATTCCAGAAATGTAAAGATCGTCGAAATCGGAGCTAGGGTGAAGATTCTAGGGTTTATCGACGTTCGACGGAGGCTAAACTTCTACCCTAGATATCATCCAGTGCATGTATTCAAAATTAATTTTGGATTCAGCCATGTTGTAGAGAATTTCATAAGCTTTCCAAATATATAAAATTCATCAAATTTGGACGTGTGGTTTGAAAGTTATGAACATTTCAAATTTCATACAAAATCACCCCCTAAACAGTTCAAACCCTAAATGCTAAAGCCACCCGAAGTTTACCCAGCGCAATCTGCAATTCCTTCGTGCACCCGAGAAACAACCCAGCTATTCCCCCTACTTATCCACGTCAGCCTCGAGGGGGACCCATCTGTCATTCACTCACGCGCTCGGGAGCCAATCAAAACACGACGCGTGGCCCACCCTTTCTCTCTCGCGCGCTCTCTTTCTTCTTCCTCTCGTTGGACTAGCCGGAGCCGAGGCCCAGGCGGCGGCGCCTCGCCGGAGAGCTCGCCGTAGCTCGCTCCCGTACTCGGATCTACTCGGGACATGAGGCAAAAGGCTCAGGGGCTCACCGCGAGTTCGTTTCCGTTCTCAGCGAGGTAGGAGGAGGCCGGGAAGGGAGTCGGCGGCGAGGACAGTGGCGGCGATGTGCTCGGTCACCGGCGTCGAGGTTGCTCCGGTCAGAGATCTGCGAAGGGAAGCGTATAGAAGTGTTAAGGGAGAAGAGGGGTGTCTCTAGAGCTAGAAAATAGGAAGGGAGAGGGACCAGAACAGCT
This sequence comes from Stipa capillata, assembly GCA_019208055.1. Lineage (NCBI taxonomy): Eukaryota > Viridiplantae > Streptophyta > Magnoliopsida > Poales > Poaceae > Stipa > Stipa capillata. The sequence continues at coordinate 100,727 of JAGXJF010005740.1, read as the reverse complement.
GGGAGAGCTCGTCGGAGTCTTTGACCGGACTTGAAGACGACGCAGGCGGCGAGGCTGATTCCGGCTCGGATCTGGAGCAGAGAAAGGGGGGGGAGTTAGGTAACGTAGCAAGGAAGCTTGAGGGGAGAAGATTGGTAGCTGGGGCTCCCTGGATCCGTACGGATTGCTCGCTGGAGTTGCAAACTGAGACGGCCGGAGTTGGGGAAGGTGCTCGGGAAGCAAGGGGATTTAGGGTTAGGGTTAGCTGGAGGAGAGGAGAGGAGCTCGGGCTGTCGGGATGGTCCATTTAAAGGGCGGCGGCTCGTTCGGACACCGCTGCCGGGATCAGAGCACCGCCCACGCCGGCGAGTGCTCGGGCGCGACGTGGAGGGGGAGATCCTGACAAGCGGGCCCGGGTGCGGCAGCGGGGAGCGGGCGAAGGCGGGTTGGCGCGGGGACGCCTTCGCAGAAGAGAAGCGGGAAGGGAGAGGGGCACCGCGGGAGAAGTGGGCTGCGCGGGGAAGACGGGCCAGCCGAGTGGGCTGTCGGCCCGATTAGGTTTAGATTTGATTTTTCTTTTTCCTTTATACAGATCCACTCCCCACGTTATTTCATGTATAAATATTCCTTCAAAATTTCTGAAATTTTTACTGGAGGCTCTAGACATTATTTGTCACCTGCTGTAGAAATTTGAAATGATTTGGAATTGATTTGAAGGGGTGTCTAGTGCAAAGCTAAGGTTTGACCTAATCGACGATTTTGAATTGGGACTAGGTCTTAGGTTTCTCCAAAAATTGTGAAACTTGGCATGGACCTTACATTTCACCATTCAAGCCTACTTCCAAAATTTGACAAGTTTTTATTCACATTTGGGCCCATTTTTCTCAAACCCTAGTTTCCTCGACACTTTAGGGTTTCCCTCTCGGATGCTCGGATTAGGGATCATTTCATGTGATTTCCTTTTTGGGGCAACCTCGAGAAAGAAGAGGGGATGTTAGGAGGGAGATAGTTACTAGGGGAATTCATTGACGGGTCCACTGACCCCACAACTTGCAAATGCTTTAGCGAAGTTCGGTACTTCAAATAAATTGATTGGTGTTTGTTAACGTATCCACCGAGGATGAGATATTAACATTTTATATAATTTCAAACACGTTGATTGGTGTTTGCAACAATTATCCACCGAGGATGAAATATTAACATATTCTATAAAGTTAAATCGATATACAACTAGGTTTAAACAAGGTGTGGTGATGATGATGCCATGTATGCATGAATGCCGATCAAAACCCTAATCGTTCAAATTGGGTGTTACAGTTGGCTGATATGAAATTGTTGATGAAGTGCTAAACCTGATTTAGCACACAAGGCAATGTACTTTTTTTTTGGAATGGCGAGGCCGGCCATGTATTAATTTAATGGAAATTGTTCATTGGCTGATGAAGTGCTAAGCTTGATTGGTCACTTGTGCTGCTATCAACTTATATCTGGTTTTAATTGTTTGATTTGCATTAGTATATATATTAGTACTGTAAATAAAAACGTTTTGTATATTATATAAAAAACACATATGACTAGTCCTTAGGGTGGATATCACTAGGGAAAGAATTATGATGTGGCAATTAAAGAAAAAGATCAAAAATGTTTTCCTAGGGCATAGGAAATGGGCTACCCTAGGGCTATCTATTTCCACCTTGGTCACACATGCCACATGATGCCATTTTGGACATGTTCCCTAGCGCTTGGATCCCTAGGGAACAAATTCATTCCCTTGGGCCACACTAGGGAAAGAATCCTTTCCCTACCAGGCTCTCCCTAGGGACCGTTCCCTAGTGTTGGCACTAGGGGAACACATTCCCTATGGTTTATGGCCTATTCCTTAGAGTATATGGCACTAGGAGAACTTGTGATTTCTAGTAGTGTATGTACATATTCTATAAAGTTTCATCGTACTTTATCTTAGTTTAAATAAGGTGTGTGTGTGTGTGTGTGGATGTTTACATGCATGAATATGATGACATGTATGCATGAATGTGAGGAAAGCCCTAATTGTCGAATCTGGGTATTACAAAACCTACCCCCCTTAAAAAGATCTCGACCCGAGATCTCTAACGTTCGGCAAACAAGGATGGGAGGTCGGTCATGAGCCAATCTTCATGTTTCCCCACTCAGCTTCATCTTCGGTGTGGTTGCCCCCCTCAGATTTCGAAGAGCTGAACAGTACGGTTCCGGGTTTTATGCTCCATTCCGTCAAGAGACCTTTCCGTAGTTCTTCCATCGTGGGATCAAGGAGGGGTTACAACACGCCTGCTGGTCTTTGATGCTCAACCTTGACCAGGTGATCTAAGTCATACTTTGTAACAAACCGGGCAGGTTTCCGTTCATTTGGGTCCATCAAAATGACAACGAAGGTTTTGGTACTTCTTTATGCTACCGGAATAGATGGATAGCGGGGATCCATGTGTTCCATGGAAGATTAGGTCCTTGCGTTGCTGATGGCAAGTCGTGGGATCACTATTTGACTTCTACACCAGTTCTGGAAAGAGAAAACCAGATAATAACTGTATTCTGGGAGAGTAAGAGGGTAAGGACTTTGTCAGTCCTGCAAATTCAGAATTCAAGATCGTTGGTTTGAGGAAGAGGGGCCACTATGACCAGCTATCTCTGTTCCACAAAGGCTGACCAAGATAGTGAGGGTGGAGATTTCGAAGCAATTGAAGTATCTGTTTATGATTACTTGGGGAGAGAGATCGGGAGTAGGATTGGGGCATCTGAAAGGCTTTTTAGGTTTCATTTTCTATTTTATTGAGGCTGCGTGTTGGGCGTTCGATCTTTCCGTGGTTGTGTTACCTTGGGAACTCGGTGGCAGGATTCCATCTAGGGTATCCGAAAGATCTTGGGTAGCTGGGATAACCCAGATGGCAACTTAAATGGGTGGTTTGTGTGTCTTTGGTTCTCGAAACTTGCCACGGCACCGACGGGTTGGTGCTATTATGCGTATCCATCCCTTTCTTCTGCTGTTTATCTCTCTCCTTTACTTGATCGTTCGTTCAACTTCCTTACTTCCGCCTTCCTTGTACCATTCTTCATGCGTGGTTTAGGGTGAGCTATGATACGAAATATTCTTGATTTGGCTGTTAAGCTAGATTCTCTAGAATCTTTGTTGTATTTTTCTCAGTAAAAACAAGAAGGTAAATATTCTTGTAATTAACTGGGTGGTGAGGATTAGGAGATGACAGGGTCCATCGGGCACCGTACTTAAGGGTCTTCGCGCTCCGGTTCAGGCTTGGAACGGGTGAGGGTGTCATCCATAGGGATGACCACAAAATGATCGGATTACTCATGGATAGGGAATCCATGAGGTGGAGGAACGCGGAAGGAGAGGGGTCGTCATGCATGGCTAACATGGCATGCAACTTTCCTCTGAAATGTCTCCGACGATATTGTGCCAAACATGACAGTAAATCTGGAATTGTCGGGACTTGAGAATAATCTCGTACTACACATAGTGCCAACAACGAGGAGTTGGCCAGACTCCGTATTGGGGTTCTAGGTGCGGACGAAAGCATTCTGGGGTACCGAGTACAGACGCATATACACCGGATTATTCACAGAACAGGTATATATGGTATGCACAAGAGCAATTCTAGATCTTCCAAGCACTTTTAGGAACTTAAACGGTTGAGATGGAATGGAACGTCTTCCAGCTTGATCTGAGCTCCTATGCGGTTAAGAGTGGTCAAACTGGGAATAATACAATGCTGATGCCGGGATATGGCTATCCTGTGCAAACTTGCTGGATATAAAGGAATGGGATGCTCCTAAAACTCCAAAAGAACGGCAGCAGGAGTTGAGTTAACGAGAGGCGTACCCAACACTTCCTCTGGTACATCCTGCGCTTCTTCGGCGGTGACGTGGTTCACCCTGCCACGACTGGTGGCTTGAGACTTGTTAGGAGCTGGTCTCCTGACTTGAGGACCTCTGCGTGCTTGCCCTTGCTGCACTTTGGGGGCAAAGAGATTTCCTGTGCGCGGGGAAAAACAACGGCTCGTAAGGTGCCCCATTTTTCCGCAGTTGTAGCACTGAACCCTGCCCCAATCGATTAACGACCGTGGCTGTCTTCCCTGGAGACGGGACTGATGTCCTGGCTGCACTTTGGGAGCAAAGGCACCGTTTGTGCGCGGCGAAGTGCAGCGATTAGCAAAGTGCCCCATATTTCCACAGTTATAGCACCTGATCTTACTTCGATCAAATAAGGGTCGCGGCTGTCAGTTCTGGGGATGAGGAGCAACACTTTGCGGCCTTTGCGGAGGTGATTCCAAAGAGCGAGGTGGGGGCGGCTGCCACACACGGGGTTTCTGCGAACTGCTTCCAACAGATTCTTGCGTCTTTCTCTCGCGCTTGCGGGGCTTGTCGAGGGCTAACTCTTTTGCTTCCACTGGGATGGCCTTGTCCACGAGATGCTGAATGTTGCGTGTGAGTTGTTCGAGGATTCTAGTCTGAGTCGCTAGCAGGTCCATGAGGTTGGGTTGCTGGGGAGGAGGTGGCACTTCCTCTTCTTCATGCTCACGACGCCCGCGAGCGGCTCCACGGTGTCCAGATGCCATGCTGCTGAAATTAGAAGACACCGGATGAGATAAAGAAGTTGGAAACTTGAGAGATCAAGGATATTTTCACAAGGGTATAGCAAGGTAACCAAAGATATGGCTCATAGTTTCACACACACTTTCACGAGAAAATGAGGCGCAAAACAATTGCAAGGAAAATTGACGCTAACACACAAATGCATTAATGCGATCAACGGGGTTCATAGAAAGGCTGCGGTTTAGATCACTCTTTTAGTGAAATAAACGGGGTAATGTTCCAAAATTGCAGCCATGGATATCCAATTACAATTCTCCAAAAGATCCCCTAAGACCTGACATCATGGGTTCACCTTACATTCCAAAATACAAATCACACTAAGGACTATATGGAGCTCCTGCACTGCGGCGACAAATCTCATAGGTCTCCAAATCGTCGGGGAGAGGAAGCAGAGTGTGAAACAACGGAATCCCATGTCCATGCGGAGGAAGGACAGTGGGGACACGTCGGGTGTTGCCCGCCAACGTCCTGGAACATAAAATATCAGGGCGAAATCCAAGCTCTACTCCGCCCACCGACGGGTAGTGGTACTCCCATGGACCAACTTCATAGACCGAGTAGATGCCCTCACCGGTCCAGAAGTGTGGAGGGGGAGCAAAGAAATTTCCTTGGTGCTGTGCGAGCTGCAGGGAGATGAGGAGATGGTGCCGATACCGCCTCAACTCGAAACAACGGGCTCGATACGCCGTGTCCAAGGTTCGGACAAGACGCCCCAAGTGGGCCAAGGCCACATTGGGTTCCCGGGTGAAGTCTTCATATGGAGCCACTTCCTCCGTCGGAGTGCGTGACGGGAAGTAGACGAAGGGGCCTTCGGCAAGGCCCAGAAGTTCATGGCGAAGATGACAAATGGCTGAGTAGGCCGCATCCTGGACGGCAGACTCCAACTCAGCTCCATATCCGTTGAAGAAGCGTGGCTGATGTGGAGGGTCACTGTCACGGGGGTTGATGAACACGCGTGCCTGATACTCATACAGGCCAAACCCTAGGTCGGCTCTATGTATCAGGTACTCCGGGAGGTGTGGGAATCCAAGCTCTAGGAGCATATACAGGAGTACTTCCGAAAATCCATCAACATCCAGGGCATGGGTGGCATGCATTAGCTGTGGGGAATCCATCTGGCAGAGCAGACAACAAGGTTAAAGTCAGCCACAAACATAAAACCAAAGCGACAGGGAAGGGGTCTCAGAACTAAGAGCGGGGAGGATAAGGAATAAAAAGCAGTCTACTTATTAATTTTAAATATAGGGTTTAATTTTACAAATAGTTTTCTCGATATTGCCGAGTCCTAACTAATGACCACCTGCAATTGGCTTCCTACGATCAGCTCGGCTCTGATACCAAGTTGTCACGGACCCGGGAATTACATATGGTTAGGGGAACGAATGGTCGCCAAGGGCCGAAGGACCAGTCGACCTGGTGGCACGGTACCTGGGCCGTACTCACCGAGGCGAAGTGATCCGACACCTGACCAACGCAAGCTGGCCAGAAGCGACTAGACTTCCCAGAACCACATATGATTCCCTGATCCGGTGGAGGTTTAGAGTCGTTCCCGAATGCTACCAGGCAAAACAAGGTCGGAGGATGTAATACCCACTTTACGATAAATAGGTATTGCTCTGCACTCATGCATACATGGCATTATCATCAACCACACCTTATTCAAACTTAGTTGTATATCAACTTTACTTTATAGAATATGTTAATATCTCATCCTCGGTGGATATTTATACAAACACCAATCAATTTATTTGAAATATTTCAAATAACAGGGTCAAAACCCCAATCAACTTATTTGAAGTATTCGAATTAACAAAATCATCGTTAAGGGTGGTGGAAGTCATCGAACCTTCGGTGAATCCTCGTCCCTAACCCCAAACCCTATCGGTGCCAAAATTAGAGTTTTGACGACAGAGTAGTTTCCAGTGGATGCAATCCCCCCCCAAATGGCACAAATAATTTCTAAAGTAGCAACCCTAGCCCTTGCTAAGTTTCAAGATTTTTGAAATAGTTGAAACCTACTTTCCGCTCAAAACCCTAATTTGGACCCTAACTCAAATTTGAACTGGACACCCATTCAAATCAGCCTCAAAATGATTCAAACTCCTACAGTAGCTCAAGAATAATGTCATGAAGCTCCTGTAAAAATTTCAGGTTAATTGGAGTTGATTTGGTACATAAAATAACGAAGGGAAGGATGCTGGTATTAAGAAATTAAAAAGAAAATAACAACCCTAACTACCCGGGCCGGACCCCCCTCTCGGCCGGCCCATCTTCCCCAGCCCATTCAGCCCGCGCGTTTTCCCCTCCCCTTTCTCTCACTGACGCCCGGGGCCCGTCTGTCAGCTCCTTACCTCCCTCCTCTCTCCACCCGACGCCCGGGGCCCGCCCGCAGGGCGTCTTCTCCACGTCGCCACCGCCCGTTCGCCGGGGTGGGCGGTGCCCCCGCTCCGACTGAGCCGCCGTATTTAAGGCCGCCCTCGGACCACCCGTTCCTCCCCTGGCCTGTCCAAAAACCCTAAGCGCCCCGGTGCCCTAGCCCTCTCGCTCCCCGTCTTCCTCATCGTCGGTCCCGACTCCGGCGAGGCATTCCCGAGCAACCGGTGAGCCTTAACCCCTTCCTCCGAGCTCTTGAGCTTGCTGGCGTGCTCCCTCACCTCCCCCTCTTCTCCGTGCTTGCAGATCCGAGCCGAGGGCCACCGATTCCTCCGTCTTCCCCAACCTCGGCATTTGCTCCGGCGAGCTCCCCCGGTCGCTCCGGCCTTCCCCTCCTCCCATCTTCTTGCTCCAGAGGATCCTCTCCTCCTCCCTAACACCTTGGATGCCTCCTTTTTTCCCAGATTCGTGCCCGAGGACACCCACCGGCGACAACCGAGGAGCTCCGCCGCCGGTCACCGTCGCCGGCCGTCTTCAGTGGACCTCCGCCTCTCTGCACCGACGCATCGAGTTCGGGGTGAGGCTCCGGTGCTCTCGCCCCTCCTTCCTCAGCCTCGGGTGCCCTAGCTCGCACCCGAGCCCTCTCCGGCGATGCTCCGGCGAGCACCCCCGCCGTCCGAGCTCTGCTCTCCGTCCCTGCCAGCTCAGCCAGGCGAGTGAGGAGCTGTGGGTGGCGTGGCAGCCCCTGGTTGGCTGCCTCCGCCACCTCAGCTGCTGACTGGATCCATCTCGGACCGGTCAGCTCTGTCCCGAGGCCCCACCTGCCAGCTACCCGCTTTAAAGAGGAGGAAAGCTGGGTGCTTTCTCGGGTGTATCTAGCAAGCGAGTCCAGTAGCGCAGAGAGAGAGGAGTTGTGTCTCGGGTAGATCTAGCAATTAGGTTTAGGCTGTTAGGGTTAGATTTTATCCAAAATTTCAAATGCTCATATCTTTTGAACCATGAATCCAAATTGGGAAAATTTTATATGGTTAGAAAGCTTATGAAAAAATCTACAATATGGCTGAAACAAAAATTAATTTTGAATACATGCACTGGAAGATATCTAGGGTAGATGTTTAGCTACCGTCGAGGGTCGATAAACCCTAGTTTTTCAACCCTAGCTCCGATGTCGTCGAATTTTATACTTCTGGAATCCTCGCGAGATATCCTACGACATGGAACCACTAAAACTCCAGTAAGGATACATGCACGATAAACTTCGAATGGATTAGCCTTTCATCGTCGCACCCCATAAAACCCTAGCTTTGCGAGTTAATCTCCGATTCGTACGATTCCAAGTATTCCAAACTCCTAATGCATAACTCAACTTAATATTGACTTATTACACATTTTTGTAATGTTTCCCCACTAAAGACGCAACCCTAACTCCTCGGAGCATTTTAAATCGTCATGCATGCATTCTAGATATCACATGGCTCCGATGACTTAATATGAACCCATGCAGATCATCATGACTCTTTGACACCCATTGCACGTCTAGTCTCATGTAGCTCACATCATTCATACATGCATACATGCCGTCTTCTTATTTCTTTCTCGTTTGTTTCCGGTGTCGTCATTACTCGAAACAGAAGCAGAAGAGGACAACCACCCGGCTTACGAGACCTCGCAAGAACAGGAACAACCAGAATCAGGCAAGCAGAGCTTGTTGCATCTTTACCTTCTGTACTCTCGTGTATGCCCTGTTATATGTGCTATGTGTATGATTGTTATCGTTGAATCGTTGCAAGGTGCGTACACTAGCATGTGTAGGATGTGTCTTACGTCGAGAACATCTTATAGCTCTTCAACTAAATTGTTAAGTGAGTTGGGAGAGCCGAGGGCGTGCACAATGGGTACGGTTGGTGTGAATTGATGCATGACGGCGACCCAGGTGTATGAAGGTTTTTGTCGCCATACCAACCCTATTTTCCAGAGTGTCACCATCCCTTATCACACGTGGACGCTAGCGAGAACCAACACTGAGGATAGTTGGGGGTAGGCATGCACTTTGGAGGCTCGCTACCTCCAAACTGTTATGCACTCACTATGCCTGCAGGGGTTGAGTTTTCGGTAGTGGTTCGAGAGATTAAAATGAACCTTTGAGGATTGGATTAATTTGGATTGGAGTTAGGGGCTGCCCTAATCGAATTGGATGATGTTTGATGGATTGATTTGGATTGAACTCATGGGTTGCCCCAAATGGATTTGGATTCGATAACTTGATCTCGTGGTAAATTAGCTGTGATATGTTGTGTCCTGAGTTAACCTGTTGTTTAGTCTGTCTTTACTTCACCTTATTAATGTTATGTTCTTAACTTGTATATTGTTACTCTGAGAAGCATCCATGTTTAATTGTTATTATACTAGTATGAGTAGGACATTTAATCAAGCACGAATAAGCCTTGCGAGTACGTTTGTACTCACCCAGGTTATTCCTGGAGCTTGCAGGTGAGCCGGTGGTGAGGACTATTTCGATGATGCCTGAAATTGTTGCTTTCTCGGTTAGTTAGTCGATCTATGGGATAGGTCGTAGCTTTTGTTCAGCGGTCACCATGCCGCTGTGGGACTCATCCACTTGTTTTCCGCTGTCGTTTAATTTCTCCGTACTCGGATATGCTTTCAGTTATGACTGGATAATGTAAGGTGTTGTCCCATCGTGGGCAGTTAATATTAATATCGTATTTGTAGAGCTTTGTTATGATATCCGAGTTGTTAATTCCAGGCTGCCCTTACGCACTGCGTGTATGATATGAAGCGTTTTGGGTATGCCGTGAAGAGTCGAAGCCGTACCTTGTTCTACTAAGTCGAGCAGGTGTTGGTTGAGTGACCCGCTGGCTGAGATGCTGTGCCGGCCAGGCAGGGTGTGGGCGTGTTCTACCGGGCTTTCGAGCGACCCACTAGCCTCCGGACTAGGTTAGGGTGTGGGTAGAACTGCCGGGCTCCTCCGACCTTGTTTGTCGTGGTAGGATTCGGGAACGACTCTGACTCCTCACCGGATTACGGAATCGTATGTGGTTTTGGGAAGAGTGGTCGCTTCCGGCCGGCTCGCAAGTGGCGGGTGTCGGATCGCTCTACCTTGGTGTGTACGGCGCAGGTACCGTGCCACCGGGCTGACGAGTCCTTCGGTCCTTGGCGACTTCTCGTTCCCTTAATCACATGCAATCCGGGTCCGTGACAGAGGAGCCCGGCGACTCTACCCACACCCTAAACCTAGCTCGGAAGCTAGTGGGTCGCTCAAAAGCCCGGTAGAATACGCCCACACCCTACCTGGCCGGCACAGCATCTCAGCCAGCAGGTCACTCAACCGATTCCTGCTCGGCCTAGTAATAAGAGGAACAGCCGTAACCCTTCACGGCACACCCATACGCTTCATATCATACACGCATTGCATATGGGCAGCCCGAATAACCAATTGGATATCACAACAAAGCACTAAATTATGATAATAAACTAGTTGTCCGCATCGGACTATAAGATTACATCGATCGGTCATAACCGGAAACACATCCAAGTACGGAGTAATTAAACGACAGCGGAAGAAAAGTAAGTGAGTCCCACAGCGGCGCGTTGACCGCTGACCAAAAGCCACAAAAACCCCTGAGTCGATAGCCAACCAAGGGAAACAGAAGCTAGGCGGTATTGAAGTAATCCTCGACCACTGGCTCACCTACAATGATCTAGGAATATCCTAGGTGAGTACGAAGGTACTCGCAAGACTTATTCGTGCTTGATTAGATGTCCTACACGTACTAGTATAACCAAAAGTAAACATGGTGCAATTCTAGTTAGCAAGGTATAATCATACGAGCAATTCACTGGCAAGAGAAAACATATCATGGGAGACCACTACCAAACCAGATCTTAGGCAACTTAATTGAGGAACGTGATGGTACCCACTAGTCACATGTGCACCTCAAAATACAATTACGATGGCTCTCACTTGCCATCGCCCAACTACTTGGGACAGAAAATATCTCCACATTGACAGTGAACCATCACGACCACACATTCATTTGATCTCTCGAATCATTACCGGCAACCGATCACCCTGAGTGTAAAGAGTGTCTTATCCCTTGGAGGTTATAAGGCTCCAAGGGTCTTAGTCTTACCTCAACTACACTCCAGCCTCGATGCCGCTAACGTCCACACGTGACAAGGGGAGTAATCACGATAGAGTCACCTCAGGGTTGGTATCGCGACAATCTTCTTACACCTGGTCGCAACAAGCGTTCCAAATGATACCAACTTTATCCATCGGACACTTTCCCTTCGGCTCTCACATCTCACCTTAGTGGGTTCAAATCTTAGTGCATCAGGTTAATTTCAACCACAGCTAGACATAACTTGCGGCATACCCTACCCATGCTAGTTTAAACCGAACTCAATCATAAGGTACAATTGACGATACAAACACCAACATATTGATAAATAAAAATAGGTACTGAACAATTAAAAGATGCAACAAGCTCTGCTTGCCTTGGTCGTAGGATTCCTGATCTTGCGTGAGGTCGTGAGCCTGGTGGTCTCTCTCTTCGAGTTCTGTTGTGAGCGATTCGAAGTGCCGGAAAGAAATGGTAAAAGAAAGCCATAAGACTCAGCATGTATGCATGGTGAATGGACAATGCTAGATGTAGGTGTCAAAGGTGGTGTGCGGATGTTTATAACTCTAGGTTGACTGACACGCTCCGGGTTTTAGGTTTAACCGACCTGTCGCTATCCTACCATGCATGCATGTCAGGTTATGGTGCAACGGCACTTAGGGTTAACGCCGTTAGTGGCGGGACGGGGTGACGATGTCGAATAGGTTGGTATTGTGAAAGTAAGGCGAAGCATGAGTTCAACGCACTTGTAACCTCCTGAGTCGGAGCTACGATCTGTCGAATTAGGGTTTTGTGCCGATATGGGATAATAGGATCTAGCGAGTGCTTTAGTGGGTGATACATGATGAACCTAGGTACTGGTTCTACTCAAGGGTGTGTTATAGTTCATGCGAGGACGGGTCAGAGTTATAATGCTGACCTAACGTGTGTATGCGTCAAAATTGTTTTAGTCCGAAGTTAGGGTTAAGGTGGTAGTTTTTAGTTGATGACTAGACTCCAAGGGTATGCATTTTGAAAGCATGATGGGACACGGATCTAACGCAGCTAGAATCGATGAAAACGGGGTGATGGTCGTCACGCTAGGGTTTACGGGACGATCGAAGAATATAAGGAACTACGATTCGAACCCTAGGGTGACCTTCAGTGCATTTGCTCGAATTGGACTTTTGATTCAACCAAATCGTAGAGATTTTCATGAGGATTCCAGATATATAAAATTTATCAAAATCCGACGTACGGTTTAAAAGTTATGGGCATTTGAAAATTTGTGGATTTTTAACTCAACCCTAACCCTAACCTGCGTGACCTTAATTGCTAAACCCACCCGAGGTGCACCCAGAGCTAAAACTTAAACCCTAAGTGCACCCGACTAAACCTACCCACAGCATACTAACCCTAACTCTACTCTGGTTGACACGTGGGGCCCGGCTGCAGTGCTGACTGGGCAGCTAAATCTCAGTCAGCTGCCTACGGGGCAAGCCTGACCAATGGGAGGGCGCCACCTCGCTCTCCTTTTCTCCTCCCTCTCTCTTCTCACTCTTCTGGTCTGCCGGAGAAGGAGCCCGAGGCGGCGGCGCTACGCCGGAGACCTCGTCGAAAGGAGCTAGGGGACAGGCCGGGGCTCGGGAAAGGTGGCAAAGGGGCGAGGGGCTCACCCTGAGCTCAATGAGCTGCTCGGAGGCGACGGGGAGGTTGGAGGCGTGCTGACGGTGGGCCAAGGGCGGCGAGATGCTCCGGTCGTCGGCGAGAAGAGGGCTTCGAGCGCGAGTCTGCAGAGAGGAGATGGGGAATGGGTTAGGAAGATGGAGGGGGAGCTCGGGGAGAGGAGAAGGGAGCCGAAGGACCACGGAGAGGGCCGCGTGAGCTCGCCGGAGTAGGGGCCGGCGCTGGAGAAGAAAGGCAGAGGCGGAGAGAAGCTAGGGTTTTCTGGAGGGAGAGAGCTAGGGCTTCGGTTGGGAGGGGGAGGCGCGGTCCGGACGCGGCATTTAAAGGGCGGCGCGCTGGTCGGGAGGTGGCTTGTCGGAGCGGCGCACGGCCACCGAGGCGAACGGGCGGCGGAGACGTGGAGAGCGCGTGCTGACACGCGGGCCCCGGCGTCGGGTGAGAGAGAGGAGGCGCACCGGGCTCGGGGCGCCTTCAGAAGGAGAAGGCGTAAAGGGGGAAGGAGGGAAGCGGGCTTTGCTGGTGGGCTGGCTCGCGGGCCGGCCGTGCAGGCCTAGGCCCAATTCTTCTAGGGTTTTCTTTTTCTTTTAATTTCTTTAACACCAGTGCTATATTCTGCGTCATTTGATGACATGTATGCATGAATGCGAGGAAAGCCCTAATTGTCGAATCTTGGTATTACATTCACCTCCAAATTCGCCCTCTTAAACTGACTTTTGCCCCTCTGAACGAAACGTCGCCTCTTTCGACCCTCCGTTGAACTTCTTCCCGAGCTCCAAATGCAGTAATCTGTGCATATTCTGAACCCTGAGGGGGTGCCCGGTAGGGTTTCACTAAAACGACTGTAAATTTTGCATACGGTGTCCATTTTGGGTCGACGACCACTCAAAATGGCCGTATTGACGAGGCGCATCTGAAAAATCTACTCGTCTTTAGACCTGTACATTTGTTCAACTCCAATTCACCCTCTAAAACTGACTTTTGCCCCTCTGAACGAAACGTCGCCTCTTTCGACCCTCCGTTGAACTTCTTCCCCAGCTCCAAATGCAGTAATCTTTGCGCATTCTGAACCGTGACGGGGTGCCCGGGTAGGGTTTCACTAAAACGGCTGTAACTTTTGCATACGGTGTCCGTTTTGGGTCCACGACCATTCAAAATGACCGTATCGACGAGGCGCATTTGAAAAATCTACTCGTCTTTAGACCTGTACATTTCTTCACCTCCAAATTCGCCCTCTAAAACTGACTTTTGCCCCTCTGAATGGAACGTTGCCTCTTTCCACCCTCCGTTGAACTTCTTCCCGAGCTCCAAATGCAGTAATCTTTGCGTGTTCTGAACCGTGAGGGGGTGCCCGGGTAGGGTTTCACTAAAACAGCTATAACTTTTGCATACGGTGTCCATTTTGGGTCCACGACCACTCAAAATGACCGTATCGACAAGGCGCATCTGAAATATCTACTCGTCTTTAGACCTGTACATTTGTTCACCTCCAAATTTGCCCTCTAAAACTGTCTTTTGCCCCTCTGAACGAAACGTCGCCTCTTTCGACCCTCCGTTGAACTTCTTCCCGAGCTCCAAATTGAGTAATCTTTGCATATTCTGAACCGTGAGGGGGTGCCCGGGTAGGGTTTCACGAAAACGGCTGTAACTTTTACATACGGTGTCCATTTTCACTACTGCAGATTGACCTTCTGCTGAACCATCTGCCCTGACGGGCACAGAAGAGCCCGTCGTTGGAGGAGCTAACCGCTGACGGACGCGAAAGGAACCATCAGTAGAGGAGAGAGCTAGGCTGGACGTGAGGACCTCCACTGATGGGCACATAAGTTGCCCGTCAGAGGGGATGCAACCCGGGAGCAAAAAACTCATACAGATGACGGGCATCTCCACTGACGGGCTCTCTTTAACCGCCCGTCTGTAGAGATGTTATTTCCACTGACGGGCAGACGGGCATCTCCATTGACGGGCTCTCTTTAACCGCCCGTCAGTAGAGAAGTTATTTCCACTGACGGGCACCGCGGCTGTCCGTCAGCGTTGATTGTTCCAGGGCTGACTTGACACGTGCGCATTACCGCTGACGGGCCCTGTATATGTGCCCGTCAGTGGTATGATTCCTTGTATAAAATCACAGAGGCGGCGCTCGCTGCTGCTAGTGCTCGCGCGCCAATTGGCCAGCAACGAGCGCCGCCGCCGCCAACCCCCCGCTGCGCCGCCACCGCCAACCCCCGCCCCTCCCCCGCTGCGCCACCACCGCCAACCCCCCCTCCCACCAACACTCCCCTCTCCCCAACCCTCCTCCTCTCCCTCCTTTCTTCCTTCCCAAACCCTACCTAAACTCAACAAGATCTAGATCTAGAGATCTTGAGCTCTTTTCAATCCCAAACTCTCCCATTTCTTCACTTAACTCTAGATCCCCCCCTCTCTCCAAACACACATCTCTCCCTCCTCCTCCTCCTCTCACTCTCTCCAACCCAATAATATCTAACATCTATCCCTCCTCCTCTCACTTGGTAATAATGCTCTCTTTAGAATAATGATATATAAAAAGTGTTATTTTCATCTTGTATATGTATTTAATGTGATTCTCGGTCATCGAGCTGAGGCCTAGTGTTATATTTTCGCACTGATTAGTTTCGTGTCGTAGGGATCGATCGATGGATCGCAGTTGGATGTACGACAACCGGGCGACAGAGAGTTGGGCTACGGCTTTGAATGAGTCTCTGATGTCGCCGAGCGAGATACGAGGAGAAAAGGTGGCACGAAGATTTGTTGTCCGTGTCGTGATTGCAAAAATTTGGTAATGTTCGATACAAGAGGGAGGGTGATGGTACACCTGTCGCTTAAGGGTTTCATGCCAGGTTATACACGTTGGATATGTCACGGTGAGGAGGAAGAAGATCAAGTGTTACAGCAAGATACCGAACATGGAGAGGACGATGAAGACGAGGGGAGTTTCGAATCTGAACCTGAAGAAGAAACGGGAAACAATTTGGCCGATATGGTGCAGGACGTTCATATGGTGGAGCAGGTGGTGCTAGATCCTGAGGATGAAAGAGAGGCTGCTAAGTTCACGAGACTAGTTGAAGACTCGCAAACCCCGTTGTATACCGGTTCCGATCCAGAACACACGCGTCTGTCAGTCACGCTAGAACTTCTAAGGATCAAGGCAGCCCATAACTGTCCGGACGAAGGCTTCGATGAGACATTGGCTTTTCTTGCAAAAGTTTTTCTGAAAAACAACTTGCTGCCTACGAGCACCGATGAAGCCAAGAAGGTTGTCTGCCCTCTTGGGTTAGAGGTGCAGAGGTTCCATGCGTGTCCGAATGACTGCTTTATTTACCGCAAGGAGCACGAGAAGCTGTACAAGTGTCCAACGTGCAACACATCCAGATTCAAGAAGGGTAGAAACCAAGCCGATGATGAGGACCCAGTGACGAGTGGCGCTCCAGCAAAGGTTGTATGGTATCTGCTGGTCCTTCCTCATTTAATCGTTTATTCGCTAACAAGAAGGAGATAAAGCTGATACGTTGGCACACCGAGGGGCGAAAAGGTGATGATGGAGTGATGAGACACCCTGCCGATGCTTCGCAGTGGAGGGCAATTGATGTCCAATACGATGATTTTGGAAAAGATCCGAGGAATATTAGGTTTGGTATGAGTACGGACGGGATCAATCCATTCGGCAACATGAGCAGCAGACACAGCACTTGGCCCATGGTTCTATGGATGTACAACCTTCCTCCATGGCTGTGCATGAAACGAAAGTATATACACCTCTCTATTCTCATACAAGGGCTGAAGCAACCTGGGAACGATCTGAACATGTATCAACAATTATTATTCGAAGAACTAGCTACACTGTGGGAACCAGGAGCCTAGGTCTGCGACGCATACGAAGAAGAGTACTTCAATCTGAAAGCGCTGTTGTTCATGACGGTCCAAGACTATCCTGCGTACGGATATCAGTCCTGCCAGTGTGTTCATGGGTACAAAGGATGTGTGAAGTGTTTGCAGTCTACTACAAGTTTACACCTAAAGGGATCCAAAAAAATCATGTTCATGGGCCACCGAAGGTGGCTGAAATAGAATGACCCATGGAGGCAAGAGAAGGAATTGTTTGACAATATTGTTGAGGTCCGTTCGGCGCCTCGGGAGAAGACCGGGGTGGAAATCTATGACATCGTGAACACAATGCCCCCTGTTACGCCGGGTAAGACACAACCGTCTGTTCCCATGCAGGACGGCGTCTGGAAAAGGAAATCCGTATTCTGGGATTTGCCTTACTGGAGATTCCTAAGCACACGTCACAGCATAGGCGTCATGCATGTTGAAAAAAACATGTGTGAGAGCTTGCTTGGTATCCTGCTCAACATGTTAGAAAAGACAAAAAATAGACCGAAGGCACGAGCTGACATGGAATTCTTGGGTATAAGAAAGAAGCTGTGGGCTACGAAGCGAACGACCAAGTTGGGGACGGGTGCAGTCAGAATCAATATAGACTGTCCCGCTGCTTGTTACACTCTCAGCAAAAAAGAGATCGTTAGTTTTTTGGAGTGCCTCCAAGGTGTCAAAGTTTCTTCCGGTTACTCGGCAAACATCGGGAGAATAGTTGACATGAAGAGCCACCGAGTAATTGGTATGAAGTCTCATGACTGTCATGTGATGATCACGCAGATACTTCCTGTTGCAATTAGAGGTCTCATGGAGCCGGAGGTCCGCAAGACAATCTTGAATCTTTATAACTTTTTCAACACGATATCTCAGAAGTCGATCTCCGTTACGCGTTGCCATAAGCTGCAGGAGGAGATCATTGTCATACTGTGCGAACTTGAGATGTACTTCCCTCCAGCATTCTTCGATATCATGGTACATCTCATGATCTATATCGTCCCGGAGATACTGGACCTAGGTCTCGTGTTCCTACACAATATTTACCCGTTGGAAAGGTACAATGGGGTTGTGAAGCACTACGTTCGTAACAGATCATAACCAGAAGGTAGCATCATCCAAGGCTATGTTGCCGAAGAGTGTATCGAGTTTTGCACTGATTACTTGGCTGATCAAAGTCCATAGGTGTTCCTATTTCACGGCACACGGATAGGCTCAATGGTGAAGGCCATGCACGCGGACAAAAGCCTTTATATGTCTATAATTCAGTACCGAATAGGTCAGATGACTATGACAGAGCACATCTCATGGTCTTGCAACACCTGACGGTGGTGCATCCCTATCTTTGGATGCACATGGTAAAGCTTAAAAAAGAAAACCCGAAGAAGGGAGAAGCGTGGCTCTCAAAAGAGCACAATGGAAAGTTTGCAAAATGGCTAAAGGACTACTGGTATGAAAGGCCTCCGACAAATTTTGAAGAAGAGACGGTCAAAATATTGTCACAAGAACCTGCGAGCAAGGTCCTGACATTTCAAGCATATGATATCAACGGATACACATTCTATACGGAGGCTCAAGACAGGAAAAGTACGTATCAGAACAGTGGGGTGACGATGGAGGCTAAAACCGGTAACCGTAAGGACATATACTACGGTGTTATCGAAGAAATTTGGGAACTGGACTACACTATCACAAAGATCCCCATGTTTCGTGTCAGATGGGTGAAAAATATCCATATCGATGATGACAAATTCACTACCGTGACTTTACCTCCCCCGACATCTATTGAGTCAACACAGGTCAAAGCAATCAGTGCGAAAGATGAGCCATGGGTTTTAGCTAAACAAATCTCACAAGTCTTCTACATAAAAGACCCAAAGGCACAGAAGCGCCATGTCGTTAGAAAAGGGAAGAGGAGTATTGTCGGAGTTGATGGTGTTGTTGACGAAGAGGACTATGACCAATTCGATGACCCAGACTCCGAGCCAGAAGCTGTTGATAAACGCCCCATAAAAAGGAGCAAAGCTACTAAGGATACTGAGCCCTACGTAGGACGCAGTCACGCCGAAGGACTAACGTACACCACCAAGAAAATCACTATTCATGAGAAGATTTCCGAATACGACGAAACCTAGTTAATTATATGTGTATGTATAATAGTGTCTTGGTTTCAATGATTTCATGTAACGTGTGTACTTCTGTATGTGTAATATTGTGGATGAATTTGTAGTACTTACAAAGCAATGTATAATCCAACTTTTGCGAAATTGTCTGAAATTTTAAACATAGCCTCACGAGGTCATATAATTACGCCATGATGATTTTCATATTTTTTGACCACATTTAGATTTAATAAAAAATAAAAAACTAGAAAGACGCAAGCAAACATTTGAATTTCTCCAAGCAAACGTTTGAATTTTTGATATATTTTCTAGATACGAGCTAAAATGGTACATAGGTACCTAGATATGAATTTTCCTTCCATTTAGAGGCCTTCTTTAAGATAGTTGTAGCTCAAATCTGAAATATACCCAGTAAATAACTAGATATTCATTTAATGCGTAAAAATAGCAAATGATTTCAGAAAAATGCCGAACTTTGACAAGAACAATTTAATGTAGTACGTTAAATGTAGAAAAAGTTTGGAGCGCAGATAAAAATAATTTTTTAAAGGTTTTACACATGGTACCTCAAATTGGTATTTCAAAAAATAGAAAAATCAAATTATTACATAACAAGATGGAACATGATGAATTATTAGCGTATAATATTGTAATATGAAGTTGTAGTCCAAATCGCAAGTTCAAATTATGAAGAATTTATGATGTGTACTTCAATCTACATATTTCCCCTTTAAATGGTATGAAGCTTTCTCAGAGATGGTTAGGTTACAAAGCAATGTATAATCCAACTTCTGTGAAATTGTCTGAAATTTTAAACATAGCCTCAGAAGGTCGTATAATGACCCCATGCCAATTTTCATATTTTTTTGACCAAATTTAGATTTAATAAAAAATAAAAAACCAGAAAGACGCAAGCAAACGTTTGAATTTTTGATATATTTTCTAGATACGAGCTAAAACGATACATAGGTACCTAGATATGAATTTTCCTTCCATTTAGAGGCCTTCTTTAAGATAGTTGTAGCTCAAATCTGAAATATATCCAGTAAATAACTAGATATTCATTTAATGCGTAAAAAATAGCAAATGATTTCAGAAAAATGCCGAACTTTGACACTAACCCAAAAAACGTAAAAGCACTAAACCAAAAATACAAAAACACCCATAGCATATAGAAATAAGCCTAACATCACCTTAAAAATGAAAACCTAAAATTCAACAAAAAACAACCACCACTGACGGGCCCATACCAAATGTCTGTCAGCGGTGACCGTGCCTAACCCTAATGACCATCCCCACCTCTACTGACGGGCACGTTACAGAGGCCCATCAGCGGTGACCGTGCCCTAAACCTAACCGTACCCACCTCTACTGACGGGCATGTTCCAGAGGCCCGTCAGCAGTGACCGTGCCTAACCCTAACCGTCCCCACCTCTACTGACGGGCACGTTACAGAGGCCTGTCAGCGGTGACCGTGCCTAACCCTAATCGTCCCCACCTCTACTGACGGGCACGTTACAGAGGCCGTCAGCAGTGACCGTGCCTAACCCTAACCGTCCCCACCTCTACTGATGGGCTCGGATCAAGTGCCCGTCAGCGGTGACCGTGCCCTAACCCTAACGAAGGGCCACCTCTACTGACGGGCCAAGACTCTGTGACCGTCAGTGGAGGTGCCACAGTGCTGACAGCGATGTCTCTACTGACGGGCCCTTAGTTGCCGCCCGTCAGTGGTAACCCAGGACCCTTTAAAAGCCACGCGCAGGACTTGGCAAAAATTTCACCAAGTCCCGCGCGTTCGAAACGAACCAGCAGCGAGACGCCGCCGCCCCCGACGCCGCCAGGCTGCGCCGCCGCCCCGTTCGGCCCCGACGTCTGCCGCCCCCTCCGCCGCCCCCCCGTCTGCCGCCCCCTCCGGCACCGACGCCCCCGCCGCGCTCCCCTCCGGCCGGTACCCGCGCCGGCGACTCCCCCTCCCGAGGAGTCCAAACCCGAGGTATTCGCTGGTATAGTCCAAACCCGAGGTACTCTTTCACATTGCTGATGGCTGTCGATGTCGCGGACGAGTAGGGAGGCAACAGCGGTGGATTAGGAGTTGGGAGGATGCGTGGTGGAGAGGCCGGTGGGTTGGAGGGATTGGCTGCTAGGGTTAGAGGGATTAGGGACTTGGGGTGCACTTTGGGCCTTGGCTAGCATAATGGGTGACAATGGGCTAGATCAGTAATAGATAAGCCCTTTTCTGTTTCTTTTTTCCCTTCTTCCTCCATTCTTCTTCTTTGATTCCGGTGGTTCTTCTTGCTAGAATGAATCTCTGTTCTTCGTTGGGGAATGTGCATGCTGGGCGGCCATCTAAGCGTTCTAGGCACAAGCCTGTCGCCCTGCGTACTGCCTAGCTCCTTCTTGAATGCTGCGATGAGGGGAAATGATAATATTAGTTATTGCGGACGAGTTTGTACAGAAGTAGAGCAGAAAATACATGCTATTGTACTTCTTGACTTCTTGTGGTCAGCTATGGATCTTGGTGAGTTAATGAATTTCTGTTGGATCTTTCTGTATTAGATTATAGTTTAGAACCTTTGAAAAGAATATGCTCTAGCTATACTGCAAGTGTGCTTAAGTAGTCGCACAATCTCACGTGGTAAATGGTAAAGTTGTTAAATGTGAATTGTCAGGAAAATGATATTATTGGGAAGTGGTAACAAGCATTCCTAACATTTGATGTGTCTAAACCTTAAATTTGACATGGAATTTATATTCAATATAAGTTCCAATCACCTTGTACATACTTACTAGAGCTTTAATTCTTTTGTGTGTTACAACATTAAGTTGATAGGAACAATTGCTCTAGCTGTTGGTGCCAATGAGGTAGCAAAAGTCTGCATCGCTATGTGCGCCTTGCATTCTAACCTAGTCAGTTCGCTTATGCAGCCCACTAGCTAGCATGCAATATCAAACCTGTCATACTAGTTATCATCAACCACGCACTCTTAACATGCGAGTCTTCAAATAAAGAGTAACCTTAGCATGTTGGCATATATACAAACAAGTGCAACCAGACCTACATGCTAGTATATGCACTCCGTAACCATTCCTATGCACTAGCGAACATGCAATATAGAACTAGCCAATACTACTAAAACATACACATAGAATGAGAAGCTTGTTTGGTATCAAACTCCCATACCAATAGGAGTAACCATCTGTTAATGTGCCTTGGATTATCCATGTGTTGAGATCATGCCATAATGTGCCATATATTGATATCAGTTGTTACTCTGAAAGGACAAGATGCTACATATGAATTATTAGCATTTTAAAGAAGATTGATAAGAATGGTACTGTACTCAGTTTCTTTTGAGAATATATATGCTATTGCTTGGACATATGTGTGTATTTCTATCAGATGTTAGCTGTAAAGAATAGAGCTACAATGATCTAGTTTGTTTGCTCAACCTATGATGATTGAATTTGATAAGAACAGGCTACTACTGTTGCCTAGTTGCTGCTATATTGTCAAAGCATTTGAGTTATAGTTTATTTAACAAAACTAGTGTATGAGCAGGAACTAAACTATTAGCAAATGCTATTGTTTCTCTTCAGTTTTAAAAAGGCCACCAGTAGTACTCCCGCTGGGTCCCCGACCCGAGCACTAGAGCCCGTTGATGACAGCACGGCCCCCCTCGTCATGGCCGCACCGATCGATGCACCGACCCTGGAGGCACCCAAGCAAGTTGCCTCCAAGGCGGCCAAGGAACCTGCCCTCGAGCTGGCCGAGGATCAACCTCTCTTAGCAGCCGTCACAGCTAGATAAGAGCAACCTGCCTCGGAGTCCAGCTCTGGCTCTGCCTCCGAGTCAAGTTCTGAAGGGGACGAGGCGCGTGAGGAGGAGGTACCGACTCCAGCCCCGACCAGGTCTCTGAAAAGGAGGAAAGGCAACCAGTTGCCGGACAAGACGTATGTCATCACCCGTGTCGATGATACAAAATTAGTAAAAGATGGTCCAAGATACAAAAGGAAGACTGGGACGAATTCGTTGCTCAAATAAGGAGCCCAGAATTCCAGGAGAAGAGCCGCTGGGAGAAAGAGCTTCACAAGAAGAACACATTAGACCACAAGCTCGGCAGCCATGGATACCTGGGGAAAAGACCGAAGTGGGCCAGAGAGGACAAAAATTAGCCGCGGCTGGGAAAGCACCTCCTTTCGCACATCTCAGGGAGCCACGCGCTAGGGAGTACATGAGGGCGCACACAAGCTCTGACCCTGTGACGGGGTCACCAATTTATGAGTCCAAGGAACTGCAAGTGGTGGCCGACCGGCTGGTAACGACTCAAACCAGTCTCTTTTCGTACTTAATTACGTTGCATCCAAATACTCTATCTTCTCATCAAGTAATTTAACTTTCAGACAGAACTGAGCCAGCAGCTTGGAAGCTCGCAGGACTCCGTCACGAGCTTCCCAAGATGGAACGACGATCTGGCGAAGGCCCGACAGAAACCGGAGCATCGGGGCCGTGTAGTAGGCATCGGGGATGGCGTTAAATGGGACAAGGTATTTCCCCAAAACCCCGAGGGTCGCCGCCGCCCCCGAAGAGATAGCCAGGAGTTTATGGACAATCTGCGGGAGCAAATGCGGGAGATTGCCGAGCAGACGTGGCTACGTATGCAAGTGGCCGCAGCGCAAGGCCAGCAGAGCATGCTTCCCGTTAACTGGCCTGCAGGATGGAGTAGCTGCGCATCCACCTCGGACGGCGGCCCCTACTCGGTGAATCCCGTCGACAGCATCACCGTAAGTCTCGTCCGCTAAACGAGTCGTTATAGTACAAGCTGATCTCATTGTCCTGACTCCAGTGCGGACGGCACGTCTATCCTCTGTTTCGCAGGAAGCCACTAGATGCACACTCACGGTGCAGATTCCTGGTATGAAGGCCCCGGTGGCACACGGCCAGGTTTTCCCAACGCCGGAGGGGGCAATCCTGCACTGTGTTCCTATGCGGGAGCACCATGCGAAGGTGCAGGTGGACCTGGTCCTCAGCGACTACAGTGAGGTGTTAGTCCCTGTCCCCCCCGAAGAGGAGTTGACGAAGCTAGGGCAGTGCAAAAACTGCTTCATCCAGTGGCCGAAGAGCCAGATTACTATAACCGCGGCGGCATCTCCTCGCATGGGCCCCTCGTCCAACAAACCCTCTCCATCAATCGGACGATCTCCATTGGGGCTCAGCCAATCACCTCCGTCCTTTAAAGACCTGGAAGACCATCTTGTCGGTCCTCGGAAGTGTCGGAAAGGCCCTCCGAGGTTCAAGGCGACCCCCTGGATGAACGGAGGGGGAAGATTTTCTCTCCCGCCACACTAGCTGGGACGCTGGAACCAGCGTTGGCGGCAGACAAGAGCCTGGAGCCGGTACAGAAGAGGAGGAAAAGCAAAAAGAGTCGGGCCGGCACCGACGAGAAGGAAATAAAGGAGCAGATGCAGAAATCCTTATCCTTCTCAACATCGTCATCCAAATTATCTACACAGAGCATGGGTCTCTGGCGAGATGTTTACTTACCAGGTCAGGACATGCTCCCACAAGATGAGCTGGACAATCTGTCGGAGGACATGAAGACGCTGCATGAAGATTACCTAAAGATGTCCAGAGATCCTGATACATTCTGCCAATATTGGAAGGTGAAGGTGCCAAGGGCATACAATTTCTTCATGCAAAATGACCAAGACACCTTCGACATCAACTTTGAAGACCTATTCAACATGTACAACCTCTATAGGCTCGACACCACGATGATCAGGCTATGGGCTCTCTACCAAGCCCAAGAGTGCAAACGTCTTCAGGACTCCAATATTGGCATAGTCGATCCGATATGCATGAACGAAGGCTATGCCGGGACCCCGGACGGTCGAGGATTTCTTGAAGAATACCTGTCGCATGCATTCGTGGTTCATAAGGACAAGGAGTACATACTAGCCCCCTACAACCCTCCGTAAGTCCTAAACTTAGCACCGTGGAGTTTTTTTTTGTTTTTTACGTACGTATCTCCGCCTGCTTACGTTCATTTGTTCACATTTACGCAGCGACCACTGGGTCCTAATTGTGATCGTTCCAAGCTGGGCCAAGGCTTTTTACTTTGACTCCTCATCGAAAAAGACAGCGGACTTCAGCAATATAACTAAGATTTTGGATACAGCTTTCTTCAGAGCCAAGTTCTCGGGGCATACTAAAATACCTGTAAAAGTGACAAAAATGGTACACCATTACAAGTTCCCTTGCAGAGTTCAGCTGGAAAATAGCATGACATGTGGGTACTACACCTGCGCCCACATGGACCTCTTTGTCCGGTACAAGAACAAGCATTGGAAAGATATGAAAGAACTGAAGGCTTGGAGCGAGCTGGGAAATTAGATGTACGACTGGCGACAGGACTTTGCTCACATCCAAAAAGTCTTCGCCAGACTCATCAACCTTGAAGTCATCAATCCGATGGGTGAATTCTACGCCGGCCCCCCAATTTCCGAAGCCAAACTTAAGCGGGCATCAATAGAATTGTTGTTTCTGTAATTGAAGAACAATTGTTTCATACTTGTGATCGTCGTTGGAGTGTACATACTATATATGTGATTATGAATGTCTTAAGTGCCAACCGTTATGTGATTACAAATGTGTTATGTGATTATGAGATTTGACTCTATAAATGAATAGTTGGTATAGCCTGTGATTATGCATAATGTAATGCTATAGCCTATTATTATGAATAATCTAACTGTGATTATGAGTTAACACAAAGCCTTTTCGGTTAGCAGGAATACAGATCTCTACTGACGGGCACTTACGGAACGCCCGTCAGTGGAGTACGACCTCTACTGACGGGCTATTATGATGCGCCCGTCAGTAGTGCCACATCCAAATGCCTCCGACTGGGGGTCTCCTCTGACGGGCCTTACGCGCCCGTCAGTACTAACAAACATTACTGACGGTCCGTCTGCCCGTCAGTGGAGTGACCCCCTCCACAGACATTTCCAGGGTGACGGGCCCCCAGTCCGTCAGTAGAGGGTGTTTCGCGACCATCAGTGGTGACCTGTTCTGCTGTAGTGTTTGGGTCCACGACCACTCAAAATGACCGTATCGACGAGGCTTATCTGAAAAATCTACTCGTCTTTAGACCTGTACATTTCTTCACCTCCAAATTCGCCCTCTAAAACTGACTTTTGCACCTCTGAACGAAACGTCGCCTCTTTCGACCCTCCGTTGAACTTCTTCCCGAGCTCCAGATGCAGTAATCTTTGCGTATTCCGAACCGTGAGGGGGTGCCCGGGTAGGGTTTCACTAAAACGGCTGTAACTTTTGCATACGGTGTCCGTTTAGGGTCCATGACCACTCAAAATGACCATATCGATGAGGCGCATCTGAAAAATCTACTCGTCTTTAGACCTATACATTTCTTCACCTCCAAATTCACCCTCTAAAACTGACTTTTGCCCCTCTGAACAAAACGTCGTCTCTTTCGACCTTCCGTTGAACTTCTTCCCGAGCTCCAAATGCAGTAATCTTTGCACGTTCTGAACCATGAGGGGGTGCCCGGGTAGGGTTTCACTAAAACGGCTGTAACTTTTGCATACGGTGTCCGTTTTGGGTCCACGACCACTCAAAATGGCCGTATCGACGAGGCGCATCTGAAAAATCTACTCGTCTTTAGACGTGTACATTTCTTCACCTCCAAATTCGCCTTCTAAAACTGACTTTCGCCCCTCTGAACGAAATGTCGCCTCTTTCGACCCTCTGTTGAACTTCTTCCCGAGCTCCAAATGTAGTAATCTTTGCGCATTCTGAACCGTGAGGGGGTGCCCGGGTAGGGTTTCACTAAAACGGCTATAACTTTTGCATACGTGGTCCATTTTGGGTCCACGACCACTCAAAATGGCCGTATCGACGAGGCGCATCTGAAAAATCTGCTTGTCTCTCGACCTATACATTTCTTCACCTTCAAATTCGCCCTCTAAAACTGACTTTTGCCCTTCTAAACGAAACGTCGCCTCTTTCGACCCTCCGTTGAACTTCTTCCCGAGCTCCAAATGCAGTAATCTTTGCGCATTCTGAACCGTGAGTGGGTGCCCGGGTAGGGTTTCAATAAAACGGCTGTAACTTTTGCATACGGTGTCCATTTTGGGTCCACGACCACTCAAAATGGCCGTATCGACGAGGCGCATCTGAAAAATCTGCTCGTCTCTAGACCTGTACGTTTCTTCACCTCCAAATTCGCCCTCTAAAACTGACTTTTGCCCCTCTGAACGAAATGTCGCCTCTTTCGACCCTCCGTTGAACTTCTTCCTGAGCTCCAAATGCAGTAATCTTTACGCATTCTGAACTGTGAGTAGGTGCCCGGGTAGGGTTTCAATAAAACGGCTATAACTTTTGCATACGGTGTCCGTTTTGGGTCCACGACCACTCAAAATGGCCGTATCGACGAGGCGCATCTGAAAAATCTACTCGTCTCTGGACCTATACATTTCTTCACCTCCAAATTTGCCCCCTAAAACTGATTTTTGCCCCTCTAAACGAAACGTCGCCTCTTTCGACCCTCCGTTGAACTTCTTCCCGAGCTCCAAATGCAGTAATCTTTGCGTATTCTGAACCGTGAGGGGGTGCCCGGGTAGGGTTTCAATAAAACGGCTGTAACTTTGCTCTAGACCTATACATTTCTTCACCTCCAAATTCGCCCTCTAAAACTGACTTTTGCTCCTCTGAACGAAACGTCGCCTCTTTCGACCCTCTGTTGAACTTCTTCCCGAGCTCCAAATGCAGTAATCTTTGCGCATTCTGAACCGTGAGTGGGTGCCCGGGTAGGGTTTCAATAAAATGGCTGTAACTTTTGCATACGGTGTCCGTTTTGGGTCCACGACCACTCAAAATGGCCGTATCGACGAGGTGCATCTGAAAAATCTGTTCATCTCTAGACCTGTACATTTCTTCACCTCCAAATTCACCCTCTAAAACTGACTTTTGCCCCTCTGAACGAAACGTCGCCTCTTTCGACCCTCCGTTGAACTTCTTCCCGAGCTCCAAATGCAGTAATCTTTGCACATTCTGAACCGTGAGGGGGTGCCCGGGTAGGGTTTCACTTAAACGGCTGCAACTTTTGCATACGGTGTCCATTTTGGATCCACGACCACTCAAAATGGCCGTATCGACGAGGCGCATCTGAAAAATCTGCTCGTCTTTAGATCGGTACATTTCTTCACCTCCAAATTCGCCCTCTAAAACTGACTTTTGCCCCTCTGAACAAAACGTCGCCTTTTTCGACCCTCCGTTGAACTTCTTCCCGAGCTGCAAATGCAGTAATCTTTGCGCATTCTGAACCGTGAGGGGGTGCCCGGGTAGGGTTTCACTAAAACGGCTGTAACTTTTGCTTACGGTGTCCGTTTTGGGTCCACGACCACTCAAAATGGCCGTATCGACGAGGCGCATCTGAAAAATCTGCTCGTCTTTAGACCTGTACATTTCTTCACCTCTAAATTCACCCTCTAAAACTGACTTTTGCCCCTCTGAACGAAACGTCCCCTCTTTCGACCCTCCATTGAACTTCTTGCTGTGCTCCAAATGTAGTAATCTTTGCGTATTCTGAACTATGAGGGAGTAGAGCTGATAGAAAAATATACGAGATAAAATTTTAAAAATAAAAAAATTTCACTCCAAATTCGGCCTACCGAATCCTCTGAACGAATAATCTCCCTACCGGACCCTCCGTTCCCTCCGTTGAAGTTCTTCCCGAGCTCCAAATGCAGTATTTTTTGTGGATTTCGAACCGTGAGAGAGTAGAGCTGCTACAAAAAAATACGAGAAAAAATTTAAAAAATAAAAAATTTAGGCACTAATAGAAGGATGAGATGGAAGAGATGGGTGGAAGGGAGGTGAGTAGGGTGCTCACCGTGACTCCATGCAGTTGGAGAGGAGAAGGGGCCGGTAGTGGGCATGAGGATCCGACGGTGGGGTGCTTGAGGAGGGTGCTTGAGGAAGGAGAGAAGGAGGGTGGAAGGGAGATGGAGAAAAATATGGATCTGTGAGTGGAGTTGAGTGGAGTGCGCTGCACTGAGGTGAATTATATACCCCGCGAGATTCTAAAATTTCGGGTTTTGAAATTTTAGAGTTGGGCAGGATTCACATCACTGACGGGTTAACTTTTTAACCCGTCAGTGATGAGTGAAAAATTTCGGGTTTTCAAATTTCTAAGTTGGCGGGATTCACATCACTGACGGGCAGACTTTTTGCCCATCACTGATATTCTTGACATCTCTGACGGGTCTAACTTCATGCCCGTCAGTGATGATTTTTTGTGAAATCTCGTATTTCTGCTGAAGTCATTACTGACGGGCCGACTTTTTGCCCGTCACTGATATTCTTGACATCTCTGATGGGTCTAACTTCATGCCCATCAGTGATGACTTTTTGTGAAATCTCGTGTTTCTGCTGAAGTCATTACTGACTGGCCGACTTTTTGCCCGTCACTGATATTCTTGACATCTCTGACGGGTCTATCTTAATACCCGTCAGTGATGACTTTTTGTGTAAACTCGTGTTTTTGCTGAAGTCATTACTGACGGGCTGACTTTTTGCCCGTCACTGATATTCTTGACATCTCTGACGGGTATAACTTCAGACCCGACAATGATGACTTTTCGTGAAATCTCGTGTTTCTACTGAAGTCATTACTGACGGGCCGACTTTTGTGCCCGTCAGTGATGACTTTTCTCCCCTGAAATGGAACATCTGATAGAGTCACCACTGACGTGTATTTGGCTGCCCGTCAATAATAGGTAAGAAACCTGACGGGCTTTTTCCTGCCCGTCAGTGATAAGATATAGTGGATGACCTTTTTTTTAGTAGTGAGTAGAGGTACCTCGTCTGGCTCACCACTGGTGGTTCCATCGTACGAGTGCTAGTACTTTGGAGGAAGGGAGGTACTTGTCGTGGAGAGGTGCTGATAGTTTGTGGGAACGACTTGGATGTCTTCCACGTGTATGTTACCTCCAAGACTAACACAAAGAACTTCCAGAGCTGGTCAATGTTCTAGGAATTGGTGAGGACTTGACCATCCTCCATGGCTAACCAAAACAACTCGGGGTGAGTAGCCTCGGTGATCGTGTAGGGACCTTCCCTCTTGGGGGAAAGTTTGTTCCTGTTGCCTTGATTCTGAATGAGTCGTAGAACTAGGTCTTCAACTTGGAGAGAGCATTCCCCGACATTCTAGTCGCGATAGCACCAGAGGGACTGCAGGTACTTGGCTGCTCGTAGCAGCGCTTGAGTACTCTTTTCCTCGATGACATTGAGGTTGTCTTCTCGTCAGTGAGGTTCATCCTTCTTGCCAAATAACTCAACCCGAGGAGACCGTATCTTTAGTTCACAAGGGAGCATGGCTTCTGCCATGTAGACTAGGAAGAATAGTGTTTCACCTGTTGCCCAATTGGTGGTGGTCCGGAGTGCCCAGAGGATGGATGGTAACTTGAAGACCCATGCCTTGGCTTGGGTGGAGACGCAATCGAAGATGCGGGCTTTCATGGCCTGGAGTACGAGTCCATTAGCACGCTCGACCTGTCTGTTGCTCTATGGATGAGCTATAGAGGCAAAATAGATCTTGGTGCCGAGTTCTGCACAGTACTCGGTGAATGCCTAACTGGAGAACTGAGTGCCGTTGTCGATGATGATCCTACACGAGACGCTGAACCAGGAAACAATGTTCTTCAGATGAATCGTTTGGTGGCTTCCGAGGTGATCTTTCTGACTGGCTCAGCTTCGATCCACTTGGTGAAAGTATTGATGGCGACGAAGAGGAACTTGAAGTCCTCGGGTGAGATTGGGAAGGGGTCCAGAATATCTAGCCCCCCATGTCATGAATGGCCATAATAGGGGTATCTTCTATAATGTTTGAGCGGGTTGGTGAATGCGCCTGCTGTGGAATTGACACTGAATGTTGAACCAGGAAATGATGTTCTTCAGGATGAATTGTTTGGCGGCTACCAAGGTGATCTTTCTAACTGGCTCAGATTCGATCCACTTGGTGAAAGTATCGATAGCAACAAACAAGAACTGATGCCCCCAGGAGAGACCAAGAAGGGGCCTAGAATATCCAGCCCCCATGTCACGAGTGGCCATGATAGGTCTATCATCTATAGTGCTTGAGCGGGTTGGTGAACACACCTACTGTGGAATTGACACTGATAGCAGCGCCTAACCATCTCCCTCACATCATGGAGAGCCGTAGGCCAGTAGAAACCTTGTCTGAAGGCCTTTCCGTTAGGGATTTTTTTGAGTAGTTCGATACCCTGCTTCCGAGTGATGCACCACATGAGCACTCCGTGGGCGCCTCTGCAGTAGAGGACACCATCGACCAGGGAATACATCCTGACCCTACGAGAAATTTGCTCTCTCAGGTGTAACATGATTCTCAAGGTACTGGTGGATGGGTTCCTTCCACGATCCTTCTCGATTGAGCGGAGCTACAGGTCCCCCTCTACGAGTTCTCCTGCTTCTCCTTGTGAAGCGTCAATACCTAGTGACGTCCTGAGCTGGCTATCCGATGCTTCCTTGGCCGTGTCATCTACAGATGTCGTGGCTGTAAGTCCCAAGTCTCGATTAGGGTTTATTGCATCTCATGCATACATGGCATCCCCATCCACCCCACCTTTGTAAACTTTTGAAACAATGTATTAATATATTGTCGAATACGTAAATATTTCATCTTCGGTGGAAATAGTTGCAAACACCAATCAATGTAAGTGAAACTATAGAATATGTGCATATCTCATCCTTGAAAACTCAATTTGTGGAAATTAACACCAATCAATTTATTTGAAGTATCGAACCTCGATAAAAGCCCTAATAAGGGGGTGGGTCCAGTGGGTCCCACCAGTGGATCCCCCTTCCAACATTTTCCAACTTTCCCAACACCCATCTCCTAAGAATTGTCCAAAAACCACATGAAATCATAGTCTGATTGGATTATCCGAGGACAAACCCTAAGAGTCGGGAAACTAGGGTTTAGTAAATGGACAAGCTAGGTTGGATCAAAATGCTTCAAATTTTGGAAATGAGCATGAACTGGTGGATGCTAGCCCCCTGCCAATTTTCAGAAATTTTGGGGAACCCTAGGACCTACCTCTAGTTCAAATTGCCGATTAGGTCAAAACCCTAGAGTTGTACTGGATCCCTACCCAAATCAACCCCAAATGAGTTCAAACTTATACAGTAGCTTGAAAATAATATTTAGAACCCCTGGTAAAATTTCGAGTCAGTTGGAAAAAGTTTTACACATAAAATAATAAGAGGAGTGATCAGGCATAAAGAAAAAGGAAAAAGAATTAGAAAAAAACCCTAACCCGGCCGAGGCCTAATGGGCCGCCTCGGCCGGCCCAGCTACCCCCGCGCGCGCCCGCGCCCCTCCACTCCCGCTGACAGCAGGGCCCCCGCTGTCAGCCTCCTCCCCTCTCGCAACCGTGCCCCGGGCCCACCTGCAGGACCCGTCGTCCACGTCCCCGACGCCGGCTGGCCGTCGTGGGCGGTGCTCTGATCCCGGCAGGCCTGTCCGAGCTGCTCGCCGCCGTATTTAATCCCCTCGTCCCGACAGCCCTCCTTCCTCCTCGCTCCTTTCTTCCCATCCCGAAAACCCTAGCGCCCAACTTCTTCTCTTCCCGAGCTCCGGCGCCCCTCCGACGAGGAATCCCCGTCGATCCGGTGAGCTAGGTCTAGGGATTTTTCTTCCCCGAGCACCGGCGTGTCTCCCCTCACTTTCCCCTCCATTTTCTTCCACAGATCCGCGCCTGGAAGCCCTCGGTCGTCGCTTTCGTCCTCAAATCCAGCGAGATCTCCGACGAGCTCTCTCCCGGCATTCTGGTCTTCCTCCCTTCCCCTTTCCTTGCTCCAGAGAACCAGCTCCTCTCCCTTAACCTCCTCGCATCCTTTTCAGTGCAGATCTGAGCCCCGGAGCACCTCGACGCCGGCAACCCGAAGCCCGCCGTCGTCCCTCTCCGTCGCTAGCCACTTCCAGCCGTCTCCGAGAACATCTCTTGCGCGCATCGACTTCGCGGTGAGCTCCCGACCATGAAACCATTCTCCCCGAGTAGATCCGAGTACCAGAGCCGTCTCCGACGAGCTCTCCGGCGAGGCGCCGCCGCGCGAGCTCGCCTCCGGCCGGTCCCGAGTGAAAGAGGAGAGAGGAGGGGTGAGAGAGAAGCCGGGGCCCCGACGCGTGTCGCGCTCGGGTTGGTCTCCGACCACCCGAGCCACTGACCGAAGGGCCCCACTGCCTGCTGACGTGGGTAAAGGGGTAAAATCCCCGGGTTCCTTCTCGGGTGCGCATAGGAATTAGGATTTGACCGGGGTAGCGCTCGGGTACGAGTAGCAATTAGGGTTAGGTTTAGTCAGGGCAGATTTTGAGCAGATTTTCAAACGTGCATAACTTTTAAACTACTTGGCCAAATTTGATAAAATTTATATATTTGGAAACCTCTTGAAAAACTCTACAAGATGGCTGAAACAAAAATTAAGTTTGGATACATGCACAGTATATTACCTGGGGTAGAAGATTAATTAGTGTCGAAGATCCGTAAACCCTAGTTTCATCATCATAACTCCGATCTCGACAAATTATACCTTTCTGGAATCCTTGTGAGAAATACTACGATATGTAACCACTGGAATTCCAGTAAGAATACATGCATGATAGGTCTTAGGTATTAGCTCCTTTATTTGTCGAACCCCGTAAACCCTAACTCGACAAGTGCAAAACTAATTGATCGTAACTTCGATTTAATTGATTTCAGTTGCGCTAGTCAATTAGTTCAGAATATTAATCAATTATTAACATGCATGTTCATTGCCACTTCACCATAAGCGATTACCTCTAAAACCCTAATTCGTAATCGCATGAATCTGAGCATGCATATAGCTTAGGACAACCCATCAACCCTAATGTCGATATATTGTTAAGCAATACCATCTTTACACTCATCTTCATGCATACATGTTGGATTCGTTGATTTCATGCTCTCTTATATTCGACATCCAAATTGCTTGCACTAGACCACGAAGAAGGAGACCTGCAGGCCCACGAGCAAACTCAGGAACAGGAGCAGTTCTTCGAAGGCAAGCAGAGCTTGTTGCACCTTTATTAACTGTTCAGTACTTAGATTATTTCTTTATATGTTGATGACTAGTACTGATGATTATGCTTAAGTGTTATGTCAAACTAGCATGCTAGGGCGTATTGTGAGATATGTGTGGTTCTGGTCAAAGTCAAGCTGACAAACTAAATGATTGAATCAATTGAAGTGAGATGTGAGAGACGAAGGGAAAGTGTCTCATGGATAAAGTTGGTACCATTCGGGTGTGCGGATGCGATCAGGTGAAGGGAGTGATTTTCGCGGTACCAACCGAAGTTGACTCCATGGTGATAACTACTCTTGATAACACGTGGACGTTAGCGACAGCGAGTGCTGGGGTGTACGGATGTAAGCCTGAGACTCTTGGAGCCTTGCAAACTCCAAGGGTTAATGCATTCTTTGCACTCAGAGTGATCGCGTGTCGGTAATGGTCAGAGAGATAAATTTGAGGTGTGGTCGTGATGGAACACTGCCAGTGTGGTGATATATGGGTGCCCTACCTAACAGGGTGTTTATATGGTTGCCCTACCTAAAAGGGTGTTTATATGGCTGCCCCACCTAACGGGGTGTTTGCTTAGCACATATGGCTAGTTGTTACCATCACACCCCCCCCTAAGTCCTGATATGAAAGTTGGATTGTTAGTAGGTGTCATGATGATGCTTGTGGTGTCAGTTAGTTTTATCGTATGCTTAGACCTTGCTTACTGGTATATGCATCATGTTTACTTAATGCTACACTAGTATGCTTAGGTCATCTAATCAAGCACGGATAAGTCTTGCGAGTACTTTGTACTCACCTAGGGCTCTCCTAGATCATTGCAGGTGAGCCAGCGGTCGAAGAGTTCTTCGATGACGTCTAGTGCGATGCTTGCTTTTGCGTACCTTGGTCGGTTATTGAAAATGGGAACCTTGGTGGATTTTGTCCAGCGAGCAATATGTCGCTGTGGGACTCATTTAAACTCTTCCGCTGTTGTTTAACTTCTCCGTACTCGGATATGCTTTCGGATACGTCCGACTAATGTAATATTTAGTCCGATGTGGACAACTAGTATGTTATCGTATCGTAGTGTTTTGTTGTGATGCTCAAGTTGTTTATAACAGACTGCCCATATACATTGCGTGTATGATATGAAGTATATGGGTTAGTCGTGAAGGACTACGGCCGTTCCTTGTGTTACTTTGTTGAGCGAGATCTCGGTTGAGTGACCCGCTGGCTGAGATGCTGTGCCGGCCAGGCAGGGTGTGGGTGGTTTCTACCGGGCTTTCGAGCGACCCACTAGCTTCGAGCTAGGTTAGGGTGTGGGTAGAACTGCCGGGCTCCTCCGACTCTACTCTGCACGGTAGCGTTCGTGAACGACTCTAGACCTTCACACGACTCGTGGAATTGAATGTGGCTCTGGGAAGCCCAGTCGCTTCCGGCCGGCTCGACCCAAGGTGGGGTCGGGTGTCGGATCCCTCCACTGTGGTGCGTACGGCGCAGGTACCGTGCCACCCAGTCGACGGACGCCTTCGGTCCTTGGCGACTGTTCGTTCCTCTAGTCATATTCTATTCCGGGGCCGTGACAGCTTGGTATCAGAGCCGAACTGACCGTAGGAAGCCAATTGCAGGTGGACGTTAGTTAGGACTCGCCATTGTCGAGAAAATTATTTCGAAAATTTAAACCCTATGTTTAAAATGAATGAGTAGATTGCTTTTTATTTCTTCACCTCCTCACTCTTAGTTCTGAAGTTCTTCTCTATTGCATTTGTTTTCATTGTGTGGCTAACCCTGTCCTCTCTAACCCCAAAAATTTGTATAGGATGGTGTATAATGTGGTGACCGACCCGCAACAGCTTGGAGGATGGGCTGCTTTGTTGTGGAGGATGTTGGAATATCTTGGAGTGCCCCCGGAAGAACTCCCTGCCTTCCATGCCAAGACTTATAAGGTTCATGGAAAGACTCACTTTTGGATGGCATGGGTCGCAGTGAAGGTTTCGGACTTGGATCAGACCTTTACATCATCTAGACCCAGTGATGAAGATGCCCGATTGGAAGCCTCAAGAAAAGCAGTTCTCCACCTACGGCATCACTTCGACGAGATCTTTCTATTTTCTCCCTTCCGTCTCATTCCCCAGATTACTGACGGAGGTGCCAGCATCAGGGTACCAGTGCCAAGTGATGACGAAGAAGATGATGAGACTGAGTTGGAGACGATCCAGCACATTGTTGATGCGGAAGTAATGCACCACAGGCTGTATCAGGATTATGGAAAGGCTACTCAAGAAGTGGAACGATTGACAAAAGTTAACCGCAAGCTTCGCATGGAGTTGCGCCGGAGATACCATGTGGCGAATGAGGATGAGTCTTGCGGCGAGAGCCCTTATGTCCCGGTGGAGGAGCCAACCCCGATTTCACCTTGTAAGACCAACCAACCTGAGAATTCTGGAACGAAGCCGCGCAAAAGGATGATCCCCTAGAAGCTGATAGCTGGATCCAGCAGATTGAAAGTAAGCTCGAACTAGCGGAGTGTGCTGAAGCGAACAAGGTCAAATTCGCTTCTCACTACCTGGTAGGCGCTGCCGCAGAGTGGTGGCAGAACTTCAAGGCCGTTCAAGCTGCAGGCCATGTGATCACTTGGACTGAGTTCAAGACCGGATTTCGCAATTTCCATATCCCCGATGGCATCATGGCTCTGAAAAGGGAGGAGTTCAGAGATCTGCGTCAAGGAAAGAAGCCTATCATGGAATTCCTCCGCGAATTCAATCATTTGTCGCGGTATGCCTCTGAGGAAGTTTCCACTGATAGAAATAAGGTTCGACACTTTATGGACAAGCTAAGTGATGAGCTGCGAGCAAGACTAGCTACAGTGGATGTACGCGACTTCCAGTATCTGGTGGATAAGGCCATCAATATTGAAGCTAGAGAGTTGGTCCTGACCCAGAACCGTAAACGTGAACGGGAGATGCAAAGATCTGCTACGAGCAGTTCACAAAAGCCGCGAATGTGGCAGCAGCAGTCACCCCGTCCTGCAACGCAGTATGCGCCAAGGCCACAGGGGTTTGTTCCGCGCCCTCAGCCGCAAACACACCAGCCTCACCCTCAGGGAGGACAGTCCCGACCATCAATTGACTACAGTCAGGTGCGGTGTTTCAATTGCGGAAAGATGGGACATTTCGCAAACCAGTGTCTCCGACCCCGTACTGGGCATACCTTTGCCCCCAAGGCGCAACCAGGACAGCAGGGCGGAAACCAGCAAGCTAGGGGTCCAATTCCCAATAGGCCTCAAGTTCCCGGCCATGGCAGAGTCAACAATGTCACAGCGGAGGAAGCGCAGGAGGCGCCAGAAGTAGTAATGGGTACGCTCCCTGTCAATTCAATCCCTGCTGTTGTTCTCTTCGATTCAGGAGCATCGCATTCTTTCATATCCAGCAAATTTGCGCATGAGAACCATGTTCCCTCTTCAGCATTGCATCCACACCTTCTTATTGCAACGCCTGGATCGGAATTAAGGGCTGAGTCAGTCTGTGAGGGTGTTAAGATAGAAATCGGTGGGGAATCTTTTCTAGCCAACACAGTAGTCCTTGGATCAAAGGGGTTAGATGTTATACTGGGCATGAACTGGTTAGTCCAGCACAAAGCAAGAATAGATTGTGCTAACAGGTCCGTTTCACTTGTGGCCGAATCGGGTAGGGAAGTGAAATTTGTGTCATCAGCGCCCTCAGAGCATCTTTTCGCAGTGAGTGCCACCCTAGACCAGGGAATTGAGCTGGTTCCCGTGGTTCGCGATTACCCGGACGTCTTTCCCGAGGAATTGCCGGGTATGCCCCCTGATCGTGCTGTAGAGTTTGTCATTGACCTCCCACCAGGGACAGCTCCTATTTCAAAGCGACCCTATCGGATATCCCCAAAGGAGTTGTTGGAAATGAAGAAGCAACTCCAGGAACTGGAGAACAAGGGTTTCATTAGGCCCAGTTCCTCACCGTGGGGTTGCCCCGCCATGTTTGTGAAGAAGAAGGATGACAGTCTCAGGATGGTAGTTGACTATCGCCCACTGAATGAACTCACAGTAAAGAACAAGTATCCCCTTCCCCGGATTGACGATCTCTTTGATCAGTTGACTGGCGCCTGTGTCTTTTCCAAGATTGATCTTCGCTTAGGATATCACCAAATAAAGATAAGAACCGAAGACATCCCGAAGACGGCCTTTACCACCCGCTATGGGTCATATGAGTATACGGTGATGTCCTTTGGATTGACCAATGCCCCCTCCACGTTCATGCAACTCATGAACTCAGTATTCATGGAGTACCTCGACCAATTTGTTGTCGTCTTCATCGACGATATCCTCATTTATTCCAAATCTGAGTCAGAACATGAAGACCACTTGAGAATGGTATTGGAAAGGCTTCGTGAACATCGTCTCTATGCGAAGTTCTCAAAGTGTGAGTTTTGGAAACATCAAGTGGAGTTTCTAGGCCATGTCCTTTCAGCTGATGGAGTCGCGGTAGACCCGAGCAAGGTGCAAGCCGTTCAAGAATGGAAGCAGCCTAAGTCGGTTACTCAAATTCGGAGTTTCCTGGGTTTGGCAGGATACTACCGTCGTTTCATCGAAGGTTTCTCCTCCATAGCGAAACCAATGACCGAACTGTTGAAGAAGGACCAGAAGTTCGTGTGGTCTGACAAGTGCGAAAACAGCTTCCAAGAGCTCAAGAAAAGGCTAACTTCAGCCCCAGTGCTTATCCTGCCGGACGTTAACAAGGATTTTGAAGTATATTGTGATGCCTCCCGGAATGGGTTAGGATGTGTACTCATGCAAGATGGCCGTGTCGTAGCTTATGCCTCCCGTCAGTTGAGACCTCATGAAGCCAACTATCCAACCCATGACTTGGAATTAGCAGCCGTGGTGCATGCTCTCAAGATATGGCGACATTACCTCATCGGTAATCGTTGCGAAATTTATTCGGATCACAAGAGCTTGAAATATCTTTTCACCCAGCCGGACTTGAACCTTCGTCAAAGGAGATGGTTGGAACTTATTAAGGACTATGACCTAGGTTTGAACTATACCCCCGGCAAAGCCAACGTTGTTGCTGATGCACTTAGCCGGAAAGCCTATTGCAACAACACCATGGTTCTGGAACAACAACCACCTCTCCATGAGGAATTTCAGCGGCTCAACTTGGAGATAGTTGAGCAAGGATCCCTTGCCATCTTAGAAGTAAAACCCTCATTAGAAGACCAAATCAAGACCGCCCAAGTTCAGAACATTGGAATGCAAAAGATCAGAGAAAAGGTAAAAAGTGGTGTCACTACCTGTTTTACTGAAGATAAAGATGGTGTGCTTTGGTTCGGAAAACGACTTGTGGTGCCCAAGGATCAGCAACTGAAGGATCAAATTCTCCATGAAGCCCACAATTCCCCCTTAGCCATTCATCCTGGTAGCACCAAAATGTACCAAGATCTCCGTCATCGATTCTGGTGGACAAGGATGAAGCGAGAGATTGCTCGTTATGTGGCAGCGTGCGACGTGTGTCGAAGAGTGAAAGCCGAGCATCAACAACCAGCAGGCCTACTTCAACCACTCCCAGTTCCCGAGTGGAAATGGGAGGAGATTAGCATGGATTTTGTAGTTGGATTACCAAAAACCCCCAAAGGCAACGATGCAGTATGGGTGATTGTGGACCGCCTTTCCAAGGTCGCTCACTTCATCCCCGTGAAGACAACACATAAAGTGAGCCAGCTAGCAAGATTGTATGTCGCCCGAATCGTCTGTCTTCACGGTGTTCCCAAGAGGATTGTCTCAGACCGAGGCACCCAATTTACCAGCCGATTCTGGAAGTGTCTGCATGAGGCTATGGGAACCTCTCTGTCGTTCAGCACAGCCTTCCATCCTCAGACTGGAGGTCAAGTTGAGAGAACAAACCAGATCCTAGAAGATATGCTGAGGTCCTGTGCTCTCACAGCTGGTTCCAATTGGGAAGAGTACTTGCCATATGCAGAGTTCGCCTACAATAACAGTTATCAGACTAGCCTCGGAATGGCACCATTTGAAGTACTATACGGAAGAAAGTGCAGAACCCCCTTGAACTGGTCAGAGACCGGTGAGAGGCAATTCTTTGGACCTAACCCAATCGAAGAAGCCGAAGAACTAGTTCACCACATCCGTCA
The DNA here is from genome assembly GCA_019208055.1 of Stipa capillata. Lineage (NCBI taxonomy): Eukaryota > Viridiplantae > Streptophyta > Magnoliopsida > Poales > Poaceae > Stipa > Stipa capillata. The sequence goes on along the minus strand of JAGXJF010005740.1, from coordinate 60,630 downwards.
ACGACTTCGTGAAGCACAGTCCAGACAGAAGAGCTATGCCGATCCACGCCGTCGAGAGGTTACCTTTCAAGTTGGAGATAGTGTATATCTTAAGGTCACTCCATTCAAGGGAGTCCACCGCTTTGGCATGAAAGGAAAGCTAGCCCCTCGATATGTTGGACCTTATCGAGTCTTAGCCAAACGAGGAACTGTTGCGTATCAGTTGGAATTGCCGCCAGAATTATCCCGATTGCACGACGTCTTCCATGTGTCTCAGTTAAAGGCATGTCATCGCGTCCCGGAAACCAAGATCAACCCTCAAATGGAAGTGCTACATGAAGACCTCTCTTATCGAGAACATCCCGTGTGCATCCTCGATGAGACAGAGCGCAAGACTCGACGCCGTACCATCAAGTTTTTCAAGGTTCAGTGGAGCAATCACACCGAAGATGAAGCTACATGGGAACAAGAAGATTGGCTCAGGAAGGAGTTTCCAACATTGTTTGTCGAACGTTAGAGATCTCGGGTCGAGATCTTTTTAAGGGGGGTAGGTTTTGTAAGTCCCAAGTCTCGATTAGGGTTTATTGCATCTCATGCATACATGGCATCCCCATCCACCCCACCTTTGTAAACTTTTGAAACAATGTATTAATATATTGTCGAATACGTAAATATTTCATCTTCGGTGGAAATAGTTGCAAACACCAATCAATGTAAGTGAAACTATAGAATATGTGCATATCTCATCCTTGAAAACTCAATTTGTGGAAATTAACACCAATCAATTTATTTGAAGTATCGAACCTCGATAAAAGCCCTAATAAGGGGGTGGGTCCAGTGGGTCCCACCAGTGGATCCCCCTTCCAACATTTTCCAACTTTCCCAACACCCATCTCCTAAGAATTGTCCAAAACCACATGAAATCATAGTCTGATTGGATTATCCGAGGACAAACCCTAAGAGTCGGGAAACTAGGGTTTAGTAAATGGACAAGCTAGGTTGGATCAAAATGCTTCAAATTTTGGAAATGAGCATGAACTGGTGGATGCTAGCCCCCTGCCAATTTTCAGAAATTTTGGGGAACCCTAGGACCTACCTCTAGTTCAAATTGCCGATTAGGTCAAAACCCTAGAGTTGTACTGGATCCCTACCCAAATCAACCCCAAATGAGTTCAAACTTATACAGTAGCTTGAAAATAATATTTAGAACCCCTGGTAAAAATTTCGAGTCAGTTGGAAAAAGTTTTACACATAAAATAATAAGAGGAGTGATCAGGCATAAAGAAAAAGGAAAAAGAATTAGAAAAAAACCCTAACCCGGCCGAGGCCTAATGGGCCGCCTCGGCCGGCCCAGCTACCCCCGCGCGCGCCCGCGCCCCTCCACTCCCGCTGACAGCAGGGCCCCCGCTGTCAGCCTCCTCCCCTCTCGCAACCGTGCCCCGGGCCCACCTGCAGGACCCGTCGTCCACGTCCCCGACGCCGGCTGGCCGTCGTGGGCGGTGCTCTGATCCCGGCAGGCCTGTCCGAGCTGCTCGCCGCCGTATTTAATCCCCTCGTCCCGACAGCCCTCCTTCCTCCTCGCTCCTTTCTTCCCATCCCGAAAACCCTAGCGCCCAACTTCTTCTCTTCCCGAGCTCCGGCGCCCCTCCGACGAGGAATCCCCGTCGATCCGGTGAGCTAGGTCTAGGGATTTTTCTTCCCCGAGCACCGGCGTGTCTCCCCTCACTTTCCCCTCCATTTTCTTCCACAGATCCGCGCCTGGAAGCCCTCGGTCGTCGCTTTCGTCCTCAAATCCGGCGAGATCTCCGACGAGCTCTCCCCGGCATTCTGGTCTTCCTCCCTTCCCCTTTCCTTGCTCCAGAGAACCAGCTCCTCTCCCTTAACCTCCTCGCATCCTTTTCAGTGCAGATCTGAGCCCCGGAGCACCTCGACGCCGGCAACCCGAAGCCCGCCGTCGTCCCTCTCCGTCGCTAGCCACTTCCAGCCGTCTCCGAGAACATCTCTTGCGCGCATCGACTTCGCGGTGAGCTCCCGACCATGAAACCATTCTCCCCGAGTAGATCCGAGTACCAGAGCCGTCTCCGACGAGCTCTCCGGCGAGGCGCCGCCGCGCGAGCTCGCCTCCGGCCGGTCCCGAGTGAAAGAGGAGAGAGGAGGGGTGAGAGAGAAGCCGGGGCCCGACGCGTGTCGCGCTCGGGTTGGTCTCCGACCACCCGAGCCACTGACCGAAGGGCCCCACTGCCTGCTGACGTGGGTAAAGGGGTAAAATCCCCGGGTTCCTTCTCGGGTGCGCATAGGAATTAGGATTTGACCGGGGTTAGCGCTCGGGTACGAGTAGCAATTAGGGTTAGGTTTAGTCAGGGCAGATTTTGAGCAGATTTTCAAACGTGCATAACTTTTAAACTACTTGGCCAAATTTGATAAAATTTATATATTTGGAAACCTCTTGAAAAACTCTACAAGATGGCTGAAACAAAAATTAAGTTTGGATACATGCACAGTATATTACCTGGGGTAGAAGATTAATTAGTGTCGAAGATCCGTAAACCCTAGTTTCATCATCATAACTCCGATCTCGACAAATTATACCTTTCTGGAATCCTTGTGAGAAATACTACGATATGTAACCACTGGAATTCCAGTAAGAATACATGCATGATAGGTCTTAGGTATTAGCTCCTTTATTTGTCGAACCCCGTAAACCCTAACTCGACAAGTGCAAAACTAATTGATCGTAACTTCGATTTAATTGATTTCAGTTGCGCTAGTCAATTAGTTCAGAATATTAATCAATTATTAACATGCATGTTCATTGCCACTTCACCATAAGCGATTACCTCTAAAACCCTAATTCGTAATCGCATGAATCTGAGCATGCATATAGCTTAGGACAACCCATCAACCCTAATGTCGATATATTGTTAAGCAATACCATCTTTACACTCATCTTCATGCATACATGTTGGATTCGTTGATTTCATGCTCTCTTATATTCGACATCCAAATTGCTTGCACTAGACCACGAAGAAGGAGACCTGCAGGCCCACGAGCAAACTCAGGAACAGGAGCAGTTCTTCGAAGGCAAGCAGAGCTTGTTGCACCTTTATTAACTGTTCAGTACTTAGATTATTTCTTTATATGTTGATGACTAGTACTGATGATTATGCTTAAGTGTTATGTCAAACTAGCATGCTAGGGCGTATTGTGAGATATGTGTGGTTCTGGTCAAAGTCAAGCTGACAAACTAAATGATTGAATCAATTGAAGTGAGATGTGAGAGACGAAGGGAAAGTGTCTCATGGATAAAGTTGGTACCATTCGGGTGTGCGGATGCGATCAGGTGAAGGGAGTGATTTTCGCGGTACCAACCGAAGTTGACTCCATGGTGATAACTACTCTTGATAACACGTGGACGTTAGCGACAGCGAGTGCTGGGGTGTACGGATGTAAGCCTGAGACTCTTGGAGCCTTGCAAACTCCAAGGGTTAATGCATTCTTTGCACTCAGAGTGATCGCGTGTCGGTAATGGTCAGAGAGATAAATTTGAGGTGTGGTCGTGATGGAACACTGCCAGTGTGGTGATATATGGGTGCCCTACCTAACAGGGTGTTTATATGGTTGCCCTACCTAAAAGGGTGTTTATATGGCTGCCCCACCTAACGGGGTGTTTGCTTAGCACATATGGCTAGTTGTTACCATCACACCCCCCCCTAAGTCCTGATATGAAAGTTGGATTGTTAGTAGGTGTCATGATGATGCTTGTGGTGTCAGTTAGTTTTATCGTATGCTTAGACCTTGCTTACTGGTATATGCATCATGTTTACTTAATGCTACACTAGTATGCTTAGGTCATCTAATCAAGCACGGATAAGTCTTGCGAGTACTTTGTACTCACCTAGGGCTCTCCTAGATCATTGCAGGTGAGCCAGCGGTCGAAGAGTTCTTCGATGACGTCTAGTGCGATGCTTGCTTTTGCGTACCTTGGTCGGTTATTGAAAATGGGAACCTTGGTGGATTTTGTCCAGCGAGCAATATGTCGCTGTGGGACTCATTTAAACTCTTCCGCTGTTGTTTAACTTCTCCGTACTCGGATATGCTTTCGGATACGTCCGACTAATGTAATATTTAGTCCGATGTGGACAACTAGTATGTTATCGTATCGTAGTGTTTTGTTGTGATGCTCAAGTTGTTTATAACAGACTGCCCATATACATTGCGTGTATGATATGAAGTATATGGGTTAGTCGTGAAGGACTACGGCCGTTCCTTGTGTTACTTTGTTGAGCGAGATCTCGGTTGAGTGACCCGCTGGCTGAGATGCTGTGCCGGCCAGGCAGGGTGTGGGTGGTTTCTACCGGGCTTTCGAGCGACCCACTAGCTTCGAGCTAGGTTAGGGTGTGGGTAGAACTGCCGGGCTCCTCCGACTCTACTCTGCACGGTAGCGTTCGTGAACGACTCTAGACCTTCACACGACTCGTGGAATTGAATGTGGCTCTGGGAAGCCCAGTCGCTTCCGGCCGGCTCGACCCAAGGTGGGGTCGGGTGTCGGATCCCTCCACTGTGGTGCGTACGGCGCAGGTACCGTGCCACCCAGTCGACGGACGCCTTCGGTCCTTGGCGACTGTTCGTTCCTCTAGTCATATTCTATTCCGGGGCCGTGACAGTGGCACTCACCATGCCATCTATAGATGTCACAGACGGCATCGAGATCTTTTCGACAAAGTCCCCAAAAGGACATAGAGATCATGAGGATGCTAGTCGGGCAAGCTTATCGGCGAGGCAATTATCCTTGCGAGAGATCTATCTGACCTCGAGTCTAATGAATTTCTTTTCTAGCTTCCTCACCTTTGAAAGGTAAGCTGCCATGGTCTTATCCAAGGTTTGATAGTCCTTACTCACTTGCTTCACCACCAGCTATGAGTCACCACTCACGAGCAGGCGGCCGATACCAAGGGTAGAAGCTACTCGGAGTCCAGCGAGCAAACCTTCATACTCGACCACATTATTAGTGGCAGGGAAGTCAATCTGTAATACATATTGTAGGCATTCTCCAATTGAGCAACCGAGCACAATCCCAGCCCCCAAGCCTTGAAGTGTGAGCGAGCTGTCAAAGTGCAGTTTCTAGACGTCCGAGTTGTTGGGCGACACTCGCTGAGGTTGCTCAGGCTCGATCGACTCAGCAACGAAGTTGGTGAGGGCTTGTGACTTGATTGCTATACGTGGAGTGAAATAGATGTTGAACTCGCTGAGCTTGACAGCCTACTTGGTGATTCGGCTGATAGCATCTATGTTGTGAAGGATGTTGCTGAGGGGGAAGGTGGACGGTATGACGATCTTGTGAGCCTAGAAATAGTGTACTAACTTGCAAGAGACTGTGAGTATCATGTAGAGTAGCTTTTGGACTTGCGGGTAGCACTCCTTTGGTTCGTGAAGGACCTCACTGATGTAGTACACAAGTCATTGAGTCTTCTCTCACTTGTCGAACTCTTCGCGTTCCACCACTAAGACTCCATTGACAGCTCGTGGCCGACGGTGATGTACAACAATAGCTCTTCCTCTGGGTCGGGTGATCGACTAGCACAGGGGGGATGAAAGATAGCTTTTGAGATTTTGGAATGCCTTTTCTGATTCTTCTAACTATGTGAAGCCATCATGTTGTCGTTATAGCTTGAACAAAGGTAGCCCTCAATTTTGGAGAAGGGATATGAAGCGACTAAGTGTGGCCATGCATCTTGTAAGCTTTTGGACTTCTCGTACTGAACTCGGAGACTACATCTCTGTGATTTCTTTGATCTTTTCAGGATTGGCTTCGATTCCTCGGTGTGAAACTAGGAAGCCAAGTAGCTTCCCTGCATCGACTCCAAAGGCGCACTTCCCTGGGTTGAGCATGATTTGATTTCTTTGTAAATTTGTGAAGGTCTCGAGTAGGTCAGCGAGAAGGTCTTCTTTTTTCTTGGACTTGACGACAAGGTCATCGACGTATGCTTCGATGTTGTGATGACCTGATCGTGTAAGGCAAGTTGCATTCCACGCTGATATGTATCTTTGTATAACATAATACCCTAAAAGGAGTTACAAAAGAGGTTTTCCCCTCATCCTTAGGACACATGCTGGTGGTAACCAGAGTATGTGTCGAGAAGGCAGAGATAGTCACACCCGGAGGTGAAGTCAACTATCTGATCTATTCGAGGTAGAGGGAAAGCATCTCTAGGGCAGGCTTTGTTGAGGCCAGTGAAGTTCACGCACAAGCGCCACTTTCTGTTTGCCTTCCGAACCATGACTGAATTAGCTAACCACTCGGGATGATCGACTTCTCAGATAAAGCCCACCTTCAAAAGCTTCTTGATTTCTACCTTGATGGCTTTCTTCCAGTTAGGACCAAACCACCAAAGTTTCTCTTTTACAAGCTTAGCATCGGGGCGGACTGCTAGCTTGTGCTCGATCACCTCCCTGAGGATTCCAGGAATTTTAGACGGTTCTCATGCATGTACGTCTGCAGTTGCCCTGAGGAAGGTGATGAGCATGAGTTCCTGTTTAGGGTCCAGGTTGGAGCCGATCTGAATGCACTTGGATGGCTCCAGGGGATCCAGAGGAACTGTTTTCACCTCACCGTGATTCCTTATGGCCACATTAGGTCATGAGTGTTTGTCGTCCTTATCCTGTGATGTTGTTCGGCTAGGTCTAAGCTGCGCTTGTCGCAGTGTAAGCCTATTTCTGGACAGCCATGGACCGTGATAACACTTTTAGGACCTGGGATCTTTATGCACTAATAAGCATAGTGCATGGTAGCCATAAACTTTGCAAAGGTTGGTTACCCTAAGATGGCATTGCATGCTGTCTCAAAATCGACCACGTCGAACAGAACCTTCTCTGTTCGGAAGTTGTCGGGTTTGCCAAAAATGACAGGGAGCATGATCTTTACGATTGGAATAGCCGAGGATCCAAGCACAATACCATGGAAGACCTATGTCACCGGTTTGACAGATGAGCGAGGAATCTGCATTGAGTCGAGTGTATTGGTGAAGAGGACATTCAAGGAACATCCTCCATCTAGAAGCACTCGGGAGACCTTGCAATTGTTGATGGTGGGTTCGACCACGATAGGGAATCTTCTTGGTCTGACGAAGTTCCGAGGGCAGTCGGCTTGATCAAATGAGATCCTAATGTCCGACCACCTAAATGTCTGCCGAGTCAAGAGTATTGTGGCGAGAACTTCTCAAGCCACAGTCTTGAATTGTCTTTTGGACTCGTAAGACGCCGAGCCCCCGAACATATGGTCTAGCCTTCATTGCTCGTTCTAGTAAGGTACCTGGTCGAAATCATCATCAGAACTGGACCCTTAGCTTTGGCTCGCGACCTGAGGTCCCTTTCCTTTAAACTTCTCAGCTTTTGCCTAGATGTATTTCTTCAAGACCTGGCATTGGCGAATATCATGCTTGTTGGTTTGGTGGAAGTCACACCAAACCTTGCCGATCTGCTGTGTGTTAGCTTGAGGCTTGCCTTTGTTTCGAGGTGGACTGAACCGCATGCTGGGGAAGTTTGCCATCACTTCTCCTGTTCTTTGCCTCTTATCGCGATCTTCCTTGGAGGGTTTCTTCTTGCGCTTGCTCTTTGTGGATTGTCATGACGTCCCGACTGGGGCTGTTCGATGCCTTGATCCCGCTCGTTCATGAACTGGTGAGCTTCTTCGGCGCTAGCCACCTTGTCGTGAGGTCCATTAGTTCCTTTACTATCTTTGGGACAGTCATGGCAACTTCCTCCATATACCTTTGGTTCTTGCAGCCTCAAATAAAAGCTTGCATAACTTCGTGATCGGTTACCTTGGGTATGGTGTTTTGAAAGTTGATGAACCGTTGGGTAAACTCGCGCAGGGTTTGTCCTTTTTCTTGGATGAGTCGGAAGAGGTCATTAGACTTCCAGGACATAAGTACGTGCCTTGGAAGTTTCCCTGGAAACAGCTACAAAGTTGTTCCCACAAGTGGATCGATCTAGGGTGAAGATTGGTGAGCCAGGTCCTTGCTGGTCATTTGGAAGCAGTTGGGAGATAGTTTGCCATAACCTTCTCATTTCCCCCCTGTGGCCTCGATGGTTGTTGTGTAGATCTGTAGGAACTCGATGGGATCGGTTGTACTGTCATACTTCTCAATCGATCCTGGTTTGAATCGAGAAGTCCATTGAACCCTTTGGAGCTCTGTGGAGAACGCTTCGCAACTATGGATGGCTCCTCGAGTTCTGTCACTTGGAGTTGTAGACCATCCTCAGTCCTGGCCATGATACCAAGAGGTACTGTGACTAGGAGATCAATTTGGGGGAGTCTTCGAGTCCTTTCGTCGCGTAAGGTATTCACGTAGGTCATCTACCGGGTGATCTCGGATGGGCGAATTCTTACGGCAACCCGGTGGTTCAAAATAACGGGAAGGTCATTCCTGATGATATCGTCTTTCCTGGTCGGCCTCCCCACGAGAAGCGTTGGAGCGAGTCTTCCCTCTTGTGGAACTGTTGGCGACAACCGCTTGGTGTGAGGACTTGGCCTATTCTTGAGCCTGGAGGATACCATTCTCCATGTCGATTAGCCACTGTTTCCCTACTGGGGTAGTTAGGTCCATTAACGGAGGTTGTACTAGCCATGTCGAACCCCAGAGAGTTGTTGAGCGGCCCTTCATCTGAAGAGATCAGCATCTCACGAAATAGGAGTGCCTTCTCGGTTATTAGGGTCATCTGCTCGAGAGGCCCGAGGAGGACTCCTTAGATTTGGGGGTGGATCATCTCCATCATTCTCATGAGAAGATTGACACTAAGATCCATTCCCAATTGCGAGTACTTCGCAGGGATATTGTCCGCTAGAAGTAGAGTCTAGATCCAACATATATATGTTATCGGGAGTAACCTCCGATAAGCTTCGTTAGCCATCTAGGTGGTCAAAACATGCGGGTGATAACCTTGACATAGGGCTCGTGCTGGTCATGCGATTACCCTGATGGTCATGGGATCGAAAATCGACCCCATAAGCTCTAGTGTACTCATCCATCAATTGATTTACATCATTGTTGGACGCATTGTCAGGTGAGAGATCGTCAAGATCTACTCGATTGTTCCTCGGCTCCTGATTAGTCGAAGGCGTGAGGTTGTCATAGAACCCCTTATCCGAGAAGCCAGTTCTTGCTACAGCTTGTGGTGGAGACACCACGGTGATTCGTTGGAATCAACAGCCTCGATCCCCACGGTTGGTGCCATTTGCCAATAATCAGTAAACCACCGATCTTACGTAATACGTGGAGAAAAGAGAGAAGGGGATTATATCCAGAAGCTGACACAAATCAAGCCATTTGTGTGGAGATTTATAAAGGTACGGGCCTCCCTCAGGATAACAATCCTACATCCTATTGGTTTATGTTGATCATGAGGCAAGGTACAAAGGGGTGTGTCTAGTCCTAGATGGGATCTTCAACTAGTCAGAGGTGGTTATCGAGGATGATCTTCCCTTCTACTTGCTCGGGAGTCATCAGGCTAATCTTCTGGCTTCTATCTAGTTCAAATTGGATTGAATCAACTTGTCTTCTCTAAAGGCCCTGGGGATCCTTTTATAAAGGGTATACCATATTGTAAGGGATACGGACTCGTCTCCGAGTAGGATTCCATCATCCTTAAACATCGGGATTGACTGCCTAGTTTAATGAGTCCTGGATACCTACGGGTGGTTTCCTTATCGACCTATAGTCCTTCTCCGAGGTACACATCTCCTCTGGTATTTAGGATACCCCTAGGTCTTTGTGTATTTGTATACGGATACTGTCATCGTATATAGTGGTTGTACACTACTCATCGTCACAAACTATTTTGAATTACAAGGAATACTGATGATGAGTAGTATAACTCTACTGTATATGATGGCCTTATCCATATACGATATCCCAGGGCTCTTCTAGATACCAGGAGCAACAGTTGTATCTAAGAGGAACTCTAGGAAGATAAAGAAATTGTCCACAGGTGTTCGAATACCTCTTAAAGCTTATCCCTATGTTTAAGGCTCGGAGAAGAGTCCGTGCCTGACATAGGATAACCACTATAAAAGGACCCAGAGGACCCTTGGGAGAGGAGGACAGACGGAGAGAGCCCTAAAGACAGAAACACACGAAGCCAAACAGATCCACTCAAGGAGACTTCTGAGCCGAGTAGAAGGGAAGGCAACATCTAGGCTAGTTTTCCCCTTGTCTGCCTTGGGATCAATACACGACACACAGGACATAGGGTTATGTCGGGACCAAAAATCCATAACATGGAACCTTAAGTGGAATCACCCACTAAGTTGAAACATCAACCCCGACCTCAATCCTAGGGCACAATTTCCAAGAGTGGATTGATTTGGCTTCGAATAGCCCGAGACGTCAACCCCGAACTTGCTCTAGCAAACTAATGCACAGATTAAGTAGGGTGATACGGTCTCCTCTCTCTTTTCTCACTGAGCCCGAACATCAATCCCAAACTCGTCCCGGCAAATGAATGCTCGGCTGGAGTAGGATAATATAGTTTCCAAACTCCCAATGGATGAATCACTTCACAGGGGTGATTATACTTAACAATTCTATGATGTAGACTCTGAAACCATACCCACACCATGTGCTTCAATATCATACATGCAAGGCACATGAGGCAGGGAGAACAAACAAGTATCGCAACAGTAAATCTATGATTGAAACTGCAATAATACTAGCTGCTCCTAAAACTTAACAACATAGTCACACAAAGAGTTGATTACACAGCAGAAGATCAAACATGGCTAAGAAGCCAAAAAGGTAGGGCCAAAAGTGGTAGCAGAACAAACCAAGCTACCGAACCCTAGGTAGGACCACTACCTGGGATTCCCAACGACTAGTTGTCGTGGGCGTCGATCTCTATGTAGAAACCATCCGCTAAGAGGATGATTTCCTCGGCAGAAAAATGTCAACGATTGCAAGATGAGTACAATAATTGTACTCCGCAAGACTTACAAGGGGAAATTAGTAATAGATGCAATCGGTATCAATAAAGGGATGATTGTGGACTATTTTGCGAAAAGCCAATTATTCTTTTGAGGATACTCTTAAGTATGATGGAATCGACTACCAGATTATTTTCAAAGGAGATTAGTCGAATATTCACGTTGAACTCTATTGCAGAACACCATACATTTAAACCCTAGACTCCTCCTCAACCACATATGAGGAAGCAGTCGCTAACCCCTTGACCTTAGAGTTGACATGTTTTAGAGTATTGTTGTAGTTGTCTAATTCGATGCAGATTCTTACCAAGCTGTCCATAACCGCGGACAAGGTTATTTGAGTAGTTCAAACATACAGGGGTGTACATCTTTACCTACACATATTGATCAACTCTTAATGCTAGCCCAATGACACACTTCACGAGGTGTGTCAGCAGAGTGTGATCGAACACGACCTTTACAATGGTTTTGATTTAAGTATAAGCCACCCTAATAGGCTAGTCCGTGTACACCTGTCCGATCGGTACCCCGATAAGGTCCCAAAAGTTGTAGCAGGTGATACATCCCCGGTCCCAGACCGTCTCTAACCCTTACACCTATATTAGGGTACCATTTCATTTTCATCATCATTTTTTTCTTGCAAATGGAAACGGTGAACTATGTAGCTCATATCTGAAGTCTAGACAAATTATTTAGTCGTGGGTGGCCCATTATACCACCACCATGTAGAAGTACGCAAATCTTAGTTCAGAAGGACACCGGGAACCAGTCCTTGTGGGAAAAACAAGACAACCCACCATGCTCCCAGCCATGGCCTTTTGCCTAAGCCTAATAATTATTAATCAAGTTCATTAGTTATATCCCAGTGAACACCCACCTACCACTTGAACACATCCATGATGTGTTGGTTCGTCTATCATCCAAGGAATTATGACTTTTACATGTCTAGGCATGTCTAAGCATAATTAACAACATAAGTAGTATAGAGCTATCAACTATACAACTCTAATTAGGTTGGGGTGTGGTGGTGTTGATTGTTGTGACAAAGTAAGTTCATGCAAAAGATAAGGCTAATACTTAATGGAAACTATCATTTGAGCATATGTGATAATGAATTTGAAAACAAATAATACTTTGCAAGTAGTAGGTGTTTGCAATATGTTCAAAGGGGTTGCTTGCCTTGTTGCTCAGCAACTAGGTCTTGCTCTTGCTCAGGATTATAAGCTTTGGGACCTTCCGGCTCTATCGTGAAGAAGAATGAAAACACCAGAAAAAGGGGTGCAATAATGAATATCAAAATGATGAACATTTGCATGATATGAAATTCATGTCATGGCATAGAGGATTCAAAATGAAGACTAATGCAAGTGGAATCAATTTAATCGAAGTTCGGACACTCAAGATATCGCGATCTGAAGATCTCTTGCTAATTGAGAAAACCTAATTCGGATTTTTAGCCATTTAATATTTTTCCTAACATCTAATCACGCATGCAATGACATAATTAGATAGTATTTATTTTTTCTAAATATTTTGATATATTATTTGCATTTTTTGACTTAAATTGCATTTACTATGATTTTTTAAGATTTAATCATTTTATTACCCTTTTTCTATTTTTATCAGTAAATAAAAATAATATTAAATAATAAATACTTTTCTTACTATGAGCCTAAATAGCCCTAATAGCTAACATGTGGGCCCCACGGTCAACTTTGGTCAAAGTTGACCGAGTTAATGACAGGTGGGGCTCGCTATCATACATATTCCATTTTATTTAATTTATTTTTATTAAACTGATGGGTAGAGCCCAGGTGTCATAGAGACACATTAACTCAATTCATTTATTGCACTAGTTAGTTATTAATTGCAGTCATTAATGTGTCTGATTAACATTAATATGTCGGATTAATATTAATTAACTAAGATTAGCATCAACTCTGTCGGAAACAGACATTAATTATAATTATAAGCACTAATGGTGTCAAGAATTAATTTAATTAGCTATTAGTGGTGTCTTAACAACACTTTAACCGACCAGGTCAACCGGATTTGTGCCATCGCCGTCGGCAGCGGGGATTGCGGGTAGCGGCGAGCGTTCGTGGGCTTTCCGGAGGGTGCAGCTGTGGTGGCAATGGGAGGAAGCACAAGCTCGGCAAGGTGGAGTGGGTGGGGAAGATGGTTGGTGGGAGCTCTGGTAGCGTCTCAGGAGGTGAGGGAGCACCGAGCTCAGTGGCAGGGACGCTATAGCGGCGGGTTAATGAGGAGGCGAGGAGAAGGGAAGCGGGGCTAGGGCACCACTGCGGCGGAGGCAAAAGGTGCATCAGGGGGCTCGGTGGATGGCGGTGATGCGAGGTGGATGGGGAGACGGGACGGCAGCAGCGGCGTTAGTGGTGTTGAGGAGAGAGAGAGCGCAGAAGAGGTAACTCGGGGGAGGGAAATTAGGGCGCGGCAGAGGAAGAAATAGGGAGGGGTGGCCGCGGCAAGGAGCTCAGTGGCAAGCGGCGCCCAGGTGGATAAGGATGAGGCAGCGGTGGGGAGGAGATAAGGGAGAAAGGGGGGCGCAGGGTGGGCTATGCATGAAGAGGGCCAAGCGGGCCAGCGGGGTGAGGAAATGGGCCTAGGGGGAAAAAGGCCCATCAGGGGAAAAGAAAAGTTTTCTTTTGTTTTTATTCCTTTTCTATTTTCTATTTCTTTTATTTTTTATTTTTTCTTTAGCCCTTTAAAAGAATTATTAATTTCATTTTGATGTCCCGAAAATTTTTACCTAATCTCAGATGAATATATGGAGACATTTGAAATGATTTCCAATACAAGTTAGTTAACAAACCTTTGAAACAAAAATGAAATTTACACTTAGGCCCTTCGTTTGGAATTTAGGGTTTTCTCTCGAAAATTCTAAAAGTTCAAAATTTTACCCGATTGAGGATCTTTTATGCATGCCATGACATGCAATGATGCACGAAAATATGGTTAAGGAATTGGGGATGTTACAGTTTATTATCCTCAAGGAGGCCCAGACCTGTATAAATCTTTGTCTCCCAGCGACTTGACTTAGCATGACTGGGTGTCCCCAACCCTCATACTTTCATCATGTACAACTGTAAGATTGGTGGTTACCAATCGTTGACAAGTACAATTGATGAGGACATGGCACCCGGGTATCATCAAGGAGGACGAATCCGGCCCTCTGGCCACAGGGTGGGCCGGGCCGACTACTCGGAGTCCGACTTCTATACGGGGGCGCCTCATCAACGTGGAGTACAAGACATGGACTAATACCTGCCCGGCATACTCGAAATTTGTTGTAACTAGTTAGGAATCAATCTGTTAACCGATCCGGATTTTTGTAACCCTACCCTGGTCGCCTATATAAGGCCTAGTAGGGGACCTCCGATCGGTAAGCTCTTTAGTCATAGACAATCTCCATTGTTTCATAGCTCAAGCCACCTCGAGATTGGTTCTCCAGGGCTTGCGGCACTCAGGATTCAAGCTATACTAGCCACCAAACACAGGACGTAGGGTATTACCTCTCCGTGAGGGCCTGAACCTGTCTAAATCCTGTCTCCCGTGTGCACCCATCCTGATTTGCTGTGCTCACGCCGCCCCATATTCAGTATTGCCGGAATAATACTCCGACAGTTGGCGCGCCAGGTAGGGGAGTGCGCATAGATCCATCTACACGAATCGGGATGGGTTTTGCCAGCAACAACAACGTTTTTGCCCCGGGAAGTATCATGAGATTCGTTTTCATGACGCTATTCTGGATCCTGGACAACTTTTCCAATTCGGAAAGTTGAACTTCATCGCCGACAAGGTCGGCCAACTTCACCTCTGCTACTCGGCAGCGTCTCGATCAGCAGAGGCTCCCTCAGCTTCTCGGCACGGACTCACCCCTGAGTCCGCGCCCTCGGCCCCTCTCCCCAGGGAAGAGGTTATGCCGAAATCGGGTCTGCTGTCCGCGCGCGGGTTCGCACCCGTCGAACAGAGATCCCGACTGGTGGGTGCTATCGACTCTCTCCTTCCTGTCCTCGAGTATGACTCGGACGATTACGAGAGTCCCGGCAGCCACCATCCGTCCCGGGAAGTCTTCATGGCCAACCCCGACTCGCCAGACGATGGCGATGGCCGACCAGTCCCCATCGTGGAGCAGACGCCGGCTGAGCTTGAAGCCACCCAACTCTGCCTCCTCGCCAAGGAGGAGGAGTTGATCGAACAACAGACCAAGCTCGCTCGCCAGCGCGACGAATAGCGGTGCAATGATGATATGAGGGCTCGAGGGCACCAAGTCCATAACGAGTTCCACATGCGTGAAAGGGACGGGGTTCCATATTCCCGCTTCCGAGTCACAACATCGTCGCGGCCACGATGGCGGCACGCGCCATTGAAATCCCCGAGGGCACCCCGGGACATGATGAACTTTGGCGTCTCCGCGTTCTGCTGGAGGAAAATTGCCCTCCAGCAGGCCGAAGCTTCAGATGATCGCGTAGGCTCTTCAGCAGGTGCTAGGAGTCGGCGCTCTACCCCTTCGAGAAGTCTGCCCATCATGGGTGGTCGTCATGCAAGCCCCAACTGTCATCAGCCAGCTGGAGTGGTTCACGAGCAACTCGGGCCCAATCGTGATGCCCGAGGCACCATAGCTGCACGAAGCCGCGCCCGTCAGGACGCGGACAAAAATGCTCGTCAAGCCGCGCCGGTCCGTAGTCGACTCGGACCAGGACAGAATGCTCGGAACCCCGCAGACGTTGGAAGGAGCGCCCACCAAGTTCCCGAGCGGGATGACTGTGGCAGCCACCGTGACGACAGTGGCGCCACCAGCCGTGGCCGTTCCCCGACTTCCTCTGGCATGGGGTACACGGGCCCGAAAGCATTCGGCACCTGCATCCGCAGCGTTATCTTCCCGTCGCGATTCCGAGCCACCGGCATCGACAAATACACGGTTGAAACTCGGCCAGACATTTGGTTGGCCGACTATCACACGGCATGCAGAACCAATGGAGGAAAACGACTACGTCACGATCCATTACTTGCTGCTGTTTCTAGCCGACTCAGCACGAGCCTGGCTCACCAGCTTACCTCCGGGTTGCATCTAGCCATGGAGCGGCCTCGAGACCCTCTTTGTGAACAACTTCCAGGGCACTTACAACAGGCTCGGGAATGCATGGGATCTCCACAGTTGTACCCAAGAGGCGGATGAAACTCTCCAAGAGTACATCCAGCGCTTCTCTAAGAAGAAGAATTCTTTACCTGAGGTCCGAGAAGGTGATGTCATCACCGCCTTCTCCAAGGGAGTTCGAAGCACCGACCTCATCCACAAGATAGCGCGTAAGAATCCCCAGACTACGCGTGAGCTCTTTGACATAGCCAACAACTTCGCCACCAGCGAAGAGGCTGTCCGCAGTGCTACCAGAGACCACAAGGGCAGGAGTAAGGGCAAGGCGTCCGAGTCCCCAGTCGGGACGCCCACCCCGAGTCGTCCAGAAAGAAGCATCGGAAGCGTAAAGGCGGAGATCTCGTTGCTGCAGCCGAGCATGCCCCGCCGTGCCGTCCTCAGCGCACCAACGCGACCTTCGAGGAAATGATGAGTCAGCCGTGTCACTTTCATGGACCCAAGTCTAATCACCTGACACATGACTGCAATCTCTTAAAGAATTTAAACAAGCCCTACGTCCCCAATCGGGGCAAAAAAGAGCCCCCTCAGGATGAAGGTGACGAATTCCCAAAACAGACTGCTTGTGTGATGATTTTCGGCGGCCCCAACGGCTACGAGTCCCGGCGTTATCAGAAAATCACAGATCGAGAGGTCAACGCAGCGGAATCGGCCGTGCCCAAGTACCTGCGATGGTCCGAGTCCGTGATTTCCTTCGGCCGCTCGGATCACCCCGACTACATCCCCCATTCGGGACGATTCCCCTTGGTGGTAGACCCAATCGTTTGCGGTGTCTGCCTTACCTAGGTCCTCATGGACGGCGGGAGTGGTCTTAACATGCTCTACGTCAAAACTCTTGACGACATGAAGATCTCTCGCTCCGGGATCAAGCCGACTGGTGCCCCCTTCCACGGGGTGGTACCCGGCAACATGGCGAGTCCACTCGGGCAGGTCAGCCTGCCCGTCACTTTTGGCACTCCCGAAAAACTTCCGAACCGAGACCCTCACCTTTGAGGTTGTCGACTTCCTAGGATCGTATCACGCCATCTTGGGACGTCCCTGCTACGCCAAGTTCATGGCTGTCCCTAGCTATGTCTACCTAAAGCTCAAGATGCCGGGCCCCCACGGGGTGATAACAGTGCAAAGCAGTTTTCAGCATGCATACACGTGCGACCTGGAAAATTGCAACCTCGCTGCGGCTCAAATTGCTGAGGCTGAGCTTTGCAACCTCAAGTTGGCAGTGGTCGAGGAAGCACCCCCGGCCAAGAAGGCTTCAACATCGACATCGTTCAAGTCAGCGCGGGACACCAAGTCGATCCAGCTCGACCCCGAGGACTCCTCCAAGACGACGCAGATTGGGACTGCGCTCAGCGATAAATAGGAAAGCGCGCTCGTCAGCTTCCTCCAGGACAACCGGGACATCTTCGCATGGACGTCGTCCGACATGCCCGGAGTTCCAAGGGAGGCTGCCGAGCACTCTCTGAATGTTCGGCCGGATGCTAAGCCGGTCAAGCAGCTGGCTTCATTAAAGAAGTGTATCATCCCGACTGGTTAGCGAACCCAGTTCTTGTTCGCAAAAAGAATGGAAAGTGGAGGATGTGTGTTGATTATACTAGCCTTAACAAGGCATGCCCCAAAGATCCTTTCACTCTTCCCCGCATCGACCAAGTGATTGATTCCACGGCCGGGTGCGAAATTTTGTGTTTTCTCGACGCTTGCTCGGGCTATCACCAGATTAAGATGAAGGAGGATGACGAGATCAAGACATCTTTCATCACTCCATTTGGCGCTTTTTGCTACGTCTCCATGCCCTTCGGCCTCAAGAACGCAGGCGCTACGTACCAACGGTGCATACAGCATTGCCTTCAGTCGCAGATCGGCCGGAACGTACAAGCCTACGTCGACGATGTGGTGATCAAGTCCCAAAAAAGAGAAGACCTCCTGAGTGACTTGGGAGAAACCTTCTCCAACCTTAGGAGATTCAGCATGAAGCTCAACCCCGAAAAATGTGTATTCGGGGTCCCTTCGGGCAAGCTACTCGGTTTCATCGTTTCCGAATGAGGGATCAAAGTCAACCCGGAGAAGATCGATGCCATCATCAAGATGGGTCCACCGAAGAACCTCAAAGATGTCCAACGGCTGACTGGGTGCATGGCAACTCTCAGCCGATTCATTTCCCGACTCGGCGAGAAGGCCATGCCCCTCTACAAGCTCATGAAGAAGTCATAAACCTTCACTTGGACATCCGAGGCCCAAGATGCCCTCGACAGCTTGAAGAAGTTCTTAACCACCCCCTCGGTGCTAGCGTCTCCAATGCCCAACGAGCCGTTGCTCCTTTATGTTGCAGCAACTACTCAGGTAGTTAGTACGGTCTTGGTTGTGGAACGCCTTGAGCCCGGCCATGTCCAGAAGGTCCAGCGCCCGGTTTACTTCATCAGTGAAGTCCTTTCCGAGTCCAAGGCGCGGTACCCTCAGATCTAGAAAATTGTCTATGCGGTGTTCATAACATCGCGGAAGCTAGTCCACTACTTCCAAGGACACCCCATCATGGTGGTCAGCTCCTTCCCGATCGCCGATGTCATCAACAATCGCGACGCCACGGGCAGGATTGCCAAGTGGGCGATGGAACTCATGGCCTTCAGCATAGTTTATGCCCTCCGCACGGCCATCAAGTCCCAGGCTCTCGCCGACTTCATGGCCGAGTGGACAGAAGTCCAATCTCCACCCTCCGTCGTCGACCTCGAGCACTGGACACTCTACTTCGACGGCTCTCTGATGCTTCAGGGCGTGGGGGGCTAGTGTCGTGCTCATATCTCCCAAAGGCGAGCGCTTCAAGTACGTATTATAGATTCACTTTCCGGGCATCTAACAATGTTACCGAGTACGAAGCTTTGCTTCATGGTCTTCGACTTGCCGTTTCACTCGGGATCCGTCGCCTCCTGGCACGCGGAGACTCTGAACTGGTGGTCCGGCAGGTCATGAAGGACTGGTCATGTAGAGACCCCTCCATGGAAGCCTACTGCCAAGAAGTACGTAAGCTCGAAGCCAAGTTTGATGGTCTTGAGATAACCCATATCCTACGCCGAGACAACGAAGCCGCGGATGCACTCGCCAAGCTGGGATCCAGTCGGGACCTCGTCCCGGCTGGAGTTTTCCTCCAGGAGTTGCACACCTCCTCTATCAAGACAAAAACAACACCCAAGACCGAAGAACAGCAGGTCCCGGAAAGTGACGCCACTCAGCAGCCCTCGTCAGAGGTCTTGGCTGTCACTCCCAACTGGACAACGCCCTTCCTAGATCACCTCCAACGGGACGTCCTCCCACCAAACCAAATCGAGGCGCGCCGCATTGCGCGACGTGCCAAGGCCTTCGTCATCGTCGATGGTGAACTTTACAAAAAGAGCACCTTCGGGGTCCTCCAGCGGTGCATATCCCAAGATCAAGGAAAGCAACTGCTGCACGATATCCACTCAGGATTGTGTGGGCACCATGCGGCACCTAGGTCACTAGTCGGGAAAGCCTTCTGACAAGGTTTTTACTGGCCAACCGCCGTGTCAGATGCCAAACACATCATCCGCACCTACGAGGGATGCCAGCACTTCGCCCGGTAGACACACTTGCCGGCTCAGGCGCTCCAAACTATCCCGATCACCTGGCCCTTTGCGGTCTAGGGTCTAGACATGGTTGGTCCCCTCAAGAAGGCTCCCGGGGGCTACACACACCTTTTCGTCGTAGTCGACAAGTTCACCAAATGGATCAAAGCCAAGCCGGGGGCCACGATAACTGCAGAAAAGGCCGTCGAATTCTTTCGGGACATTATCTTCCGTTTCGGCATGCCCAACAGCATTATCACAGATAACGGCACCCAGTTCATGGGGCGAGCTTTTTTTCAATTCTGCGACGACTACAACATCAGCCTTGACTTTGCCGCCATGGCACACCCGCGCACCAACGGGCAAGTCGAGCGGTCCAATGGTCTGATAATGCAAGGCCTCAAGCCTCGGATCTTCCAGCGACTAAACAAATTCGCAGGCAAGTGGGCAGCCGAGTTACCGTCAGTACTTTGGAGCCTACGGACTACGCCCAACCGGTCCACCAGTTATACACCTTTCTTCATGATCTACGGAGCTGAGGCCATCCTCCCGACTGACCTGGAATACGGTTCCCCACGAGTCCGTGCCTTCAACGAGGCCGAGTCGGAGGAGGCAAGACAAGACGCTCTCGACCAACTCAAAGAAGCACGCGAGGTTGCGCTCCTTCGGTCGGCTAAGTACCAACAGGGCCTACGATGCTATCACAGCCGGCACGTACGCGGCCGCTCGTTCAACGTCGGTGACCTGGTCCTACGCCGAGTCCAGTCCAGCAAAGAGCAGCATAAACTTTCATCACCATGAGAGGGTCCGTACATAGTCGCTGAGGTGTTACGCCCGGGGGCTTACCGATTGAAGGACGACGATGGCAACATCTTCACCAACGCGTGGAACATCGAACAACTACGTCGTTTCTATGCTTAAACACTTTATCTGATAACATGGAAACATGAATAAAAAGACCTTTTTCGCTCACTCGAAATAAGTTCCTTTTCCCGACTGACCCGCTACGCTTGTTCATAGCGGGTACTCGGCAACTGCACTGTTTTCCTCGCACTCGTGAAATATTTTAGTACTGTGTATAAAGTCCGGCGTTAACTCTTTGACTCCAATCACCGGTTTACGCCGCAACCTTACGCTACACGGGACACACGCCCACGGCTAATCCCTACGCAAAGGAGGCTACAACGGGTTGGCGAAGAGCAGAAACGAATGAGCAAACATACACAGGAACAAAGTCTTTTCATGGCTAAAATAAATTTACTTATTAATCGAGTAGTTTATACATAAGTCACTCGGCATCCCCGAGTGCATACATAAGTCACTCGGCATCCCTGAGTGCATGCAAAAATAACTCGGTGTCCCCGAGTTCTTACAAAAATCACTCGGGATTCCCGAGTCCTTACAAGAAATAACTCGGCGTCGCCGAGCTGTTCACAGCTACTATTATTTTTTACAGGTCCGTGACACTGTCACGGACCCGGAATGGCATATGATTAGGGGAACGAATGGTCGCCAGGGGCCGAAGGACCAGTCGACCTGGGGGCACGGTACCTGCGCCGTACTCACCGAGGCGGAGTGATCCGACACCTGACCAACGCAAGCCGGCCGGAAGCGACTAAACTTCCCAGAACCACATACGATTCCTCGATCCAGTGAAGGTTTAGAGTCGTTCCCGGATTCTACCACGCAAAGCAAGGTTGGAGGAGCCCGGCGATTCTACCCACACCCTAACCTAGCTCGGAAGCTAGTGGGTCGCTCGAAAGCCCGGTAGAATACACCCACACCCTGCCTGGCCGACACAGCATCTCAGCCAGCGGGTCACTCAACCGATTCCTGCTCGACATAGTAAAAAAGGGAACAACCGTAACCCTTCACGGCATACCCATATACTTCATATCATACACGCATTGCATATGGGCAGCCCTGATAACAACTTGTATATCACAGCAAAGCACTAAAGGGAGAGATTCCCAGATAATTACAACACGTCCCATACTCGGGACAGTACTTACCTTACATACAACACGACCTAGAGGTCAATAAACATCCAGTAGCCGCAAGGGCAGCAGTGGAAACATCAACTAAAAACACCCGAGATGGTGAGGAACCCATCTCAAACATCCCACAAGATTCCCAAGGAGGTCGAAGCCGAAAGAGGTAAACCAAAGCAGTGAAATGTCAACTCCAGGGATGCTCCACTAACCTGCCTAGGATAAACCTAGGTGAGTACAACCACCGTACTCGCAAGACATTGCTTATTGATTAATGAAAACATGGTATTAATCACATTTGACAGGTGGGAAAGGTTTACAAGTTTAATCAAGTTAAGTTGCGTACAAAAAGTAAGACGAACACCAGCTACCCCATTCTAAGTTCAGATTTCAGCAAACATTAGCAATAACTTAATAACAGCAAGGAAACCATCTTAACCACGGTATAATAATAATGAGGTAACCTCTAAGCATAGATTAGGACAACCACAGGGAGGTAATAGCAACCTTCAAACACACATTCAGCATAGCAATACAAATGTCATCATTTCCAATCCAGTCGGGGGTAGCCCACACCCCAATTTAATCAGTGATCCATCACTACAACAGTTTCAAACAAATAATCTCTCGGACCGTTACCGGCAATCGATCACCCGAGTGTAAAGAGTGCCTTATCCCTTGGAGGTTGCAAGGCTCCAAGGGTCTTAGTCTTACCTCAACTACACCCCAGCCTCGATGTCGCTAACGTCCACGCGTGACAAGGGGAGTAATCACGATGGAGTCACCTCAGGGTTGGTATCACGACAATCTTCTTACACCTGGTCGCAACAAGCGTTCCAAATGATACCAACTTTATCCATCTGACACTTTCCCTTCGGCTCTCACATCTCACCTTAGTAGGTTCAAGTTGATAGGGCAACCAAGTTTATTCTCAGCCATAGCTGCTGCATACAACACGACCTACACATACTAGTGCGGTACCAAGTACCGATCAAGCAAACATTCACTCAAGCACCAAGTCGATTTAATTAATCAAGTCAAACAGGGATTAATACACAATGTAATGATTAATCAACAAGCAATGGAGCTTGCCTGGGAGCGGGGCGACGATGTATAATGTATCCACGAGCGTTCATGAGAAAACCCGAAGTAGCCAAACTTCAATAAGAAGCAAATAACCTCTAGAAAGGAAAAAGACCAGTCTAAGGAAACATTGCGAACGTCACAAAAATACATGCAATGCAACTACGGTGGATTAAAACGAAGGTATACAATTACATAAGCAGGTCAGTATTCATTCCAATTTTGGTTTAGTTTTGGTTGTGTTATAACTTTAATCATGGATGAACCTAAAAGATGGATGCATGCATGGGATACGATATGCAACTAAGGAGAAAGGTTTTTAATCTATAATTAGGGTTAGGGTTCATTTGATTGATTCGTTGTCGTAGGTGAGAGCATGGAGTCGTGATTAATAGGGATGCATTCGGTTGTTGAGATATGCAACTAAGATGGAGGTATAACCTGATAACACGATTATATGCCAGTACTAGATGAGTTATGACGTTAGTCATTTTAATCTTTACCGTTAAGCTAGATTCTCTAGTATTACTACTTAGTAGTAAGCACAAGTGCAATTTGGTCATTTCTGAAATCTCTAAATACAGCATCGTACGGCAAGGGCATTATGAAGGCTTACAAGTACAAGGATGATCTTAGGTGAAATAATCATTTTACTAGGAAGGTGCATGCATTTCCTACGAAGCTTCAAGTCCAATTAGATTTTAGCATTTCCTGTCTTCTTCTCAGTAAAGTGAAATATATATTAATTATCTTATCCCTAATATTATCTCATCATCTAAGAACAATAAGTGGGTTCATCAGGTCATCCTTACAGATATTACATTTTCTAGTTAATCAAGAGTTCGTTGCATGATTCCACATGTCATAGAACTAGGTACTATTTTCTTTTCATTTAAACTCACAGGTATATAGTATAAGGAACTGTCCTTATGAGTATATGTTGTTAGCATACGGATTCATTTAAGCAAGACACAGGTGTAAAGCCCAATGTTATTTCCTTACTTGTATCCAGCATTAGGTGACTTGGTCAATTGTAAATGAGTCATGAACAAGTATACATATATATTTATATGGGTACTTCTGAACTAACCTTTTTCATCAACCGATTATAACAACCACTAGATTAGTTGGTGCACTGGGTTATATTGACATCTAGCATTCACCCGAGCATCACACGGATTTATTAATAGCTAGTTTGCCTTAACCATGAACTCGTGGCATGAGCTAAACGGATTGTTCAGCCTCATATGCTGGTTCCTAAAACTGTCTGATCCAGTAACCTTATGAGTCTGCCATTAAATGTCATGAGAGCATTAACGTTATCTTTAACACAAATTGACCGTGGTCGTTAACCCAAGTGATTAACAAAGTGTCAGTGCATTAGATGTGTCATTTAACGATTGATTTACACTAGCAGCCAATGATTTGTACATTTCAACGGCACCCCTTTTTCTAATTGGTATTCAACCCCTACGATAACAACTCTGACTTTTGATTGATGCATACATTCACAGCTTATATTCACTGAAGCATTAGCTAAGTTAACCCGTGATCTCCTTATGTGAACATGAGTTATCCGGGGAACATAGAGCATGTGGAATTGTCACTAACAGGCGCCATTGTTGCTAAATAAAACTAACCATCAGTACCAATTGGTTAGCACATCAATGTGTTACGTATAAGTTAAACATTAATCGGTTGGTTTCACTGGGCATCAACAGACAATGAACGCACGAACGAACTGTCAGAGAACTTAGTCATTGCTCTATTGAGCCTAACTGCCGATTAACCAAGCCTTGCCTCAAAAATTTCGTTCATCCCGGGCATTTGCTAAGGCACGTTCACTGCTATTAGGGATGTGCCAAAAGGATTAACATTTGCAATTAAAATTTCAGACATCGCTGCTCAAGTAATCATAAGATGGTGTATTAGTTCATTAATTACAGTTGTTAGGAATGTCTTAAACCGAATGCCTCACAAGGAATAATAATAGATAAAAAGAAAAGGAAAGAAAATGGGTTGAGCGAGTGCTCACCCCTGGCGGCGAGGCACACGGCGAGCAGCTCGGGTTTGGGGGAAAAGGCCCGGACGGCGGCGAGGCCTGGAGAGGCGGCGGCGCTGAGTAGGAGGGGACCGGAGACAGGCGAGGACGGCACGGAGCAGGGGCTGGTGGCTCACCGGCAAGTAAGCCCACCGGCAGCGGCGCACCAGAGGGGCGGTGGGCCTGGGGCCGGTCGGGGCCGCGGCTGAACTGGGCGGCGATGCGGGGGAGATGGCACTAGTGAGGTCCGGCAACAAGCTTGGAGAAAAGTGGGGGAATCGGCGGCGGTGCCGAGGTGCTTGGGGGCTCGGATCCGGGCTGCGTGGCAAACCCGGCGGCCGGGAACCGGTGAGGAGGGCGGGCAGAGGTGGCTTGAGCTCGCCGGCCGACGGAGAGGAGGGGCGGAGGGAGGCCGGCGGCGCTGGTAGCAGAGGCGGCGGGCCGGGGAGCCGGAGGTGCGGCGTGGAGCAGAGGAGAGGAGCCGGAGCTTTGGGAGGCGCAGGCGGAGGAAGAACGCCGGGGAGCTCATGCATGTGGATGATTCTTAGATGGGTGGAATGCTCAGGAGGTGGGGAATTTAGGGGTATGACATGCAGGGATTGAATCTTCACCTTTAGGCAGGATTTGGAGGAGAGGTGACGGTGGGGGATGAGTTGGGGAAGGAGGCTTTGGAGAATAGAAGAGAAGAAAGAAAATGGGGGATGCCTGCTGCTGTGCTGAGTGGAGAAGAAAAAGGGGAAGCTGCGGTGGGGAAGGGGAGCTGCCAGCGGGGCCCACGTGGCAGGTGTTTATTTCATTGCTGTTTTGGAGCTAGGGTTAAAATATGAATGAAAAATTTTCAGACTTTGAAGAAATGTGCGTTTCTCTAGTGGACTCCTCCCAATTTCATATGTAAGAACTAAGATTTAGGAAAACATTGACTAGAAGGGAGGGTATTTGCAATTAGATTGAAAGTTTTTGAATATAATTCCGCTGGCGTATTCGAACTTTACAAAGATTACTGAAGTAAAATTAAATGGAGTTTTGGTTTAAAGTTTTGCTTAAGGTTGCTCCCACATCATATTTTAAATTGTTAGTCGGTACAAGTTTGAGTTTTCAATCTGAGTCATTTTCGAACTATCTATATGCATGCATGTAAAGGAAGAACTCCAATTTATCAGATGATCTTCACTGATCTCGTGTCTTAAGATTTGGATCATTACAAGACCTACCCCCCTTAAAAGAATCTCGTCCCGAGATTCCTACGATAAAGAAGAGAAGAAGAGGTGTTCAACTTGCAACAAATCTTTGATGAGATGTCAAGCTGTCGATAGGGAGAAAGCAAAATCACTTATCGACTTTTACACTAGTTCTAGAAAGAGAAAACCAGATCAGAGTACCATTCTTAGGAATGGTTTCATCTACGGTGTTCCAGTTTTAATAGGCTCTACACTTGGTTGAAAGGAGAGATGAAGAGACGAAGGTGGAAGGAGCAAGAGCAACTAAGAGGTGTTGCAAGGATCGATGGTCTTGCCAACTCAGAATTTAAGATTGTTGGTTTGAGTGAGAGGAATTGCTATGAACAAATGATCTTACCTCAAATGGGGAATTGAGGAGAGGGTGGAAATATGATTCTGAAGTAAAAGAAATGTATGGTCATGATTACTTCAGATTGGCAGCATACCCCTCCCCGATCGCCTGCATGTCTAGCAGGGGATAGTGAGACCGCGCCACCGCTAGAACCATGGTGGCCCCCGTCCGCGCAGCCTCTGACTCTATCTTCTTCAGCTGGTCAGGCGCCTGCATCAGGCGCTCCGTGACTACCTCTACGGAATCCGGGGCCGGCTCCTCTAACCAGATGGCGCTGCACGCTACCCGTCCCGCTGTTAGCAACGACTGGGTCATCCCACGGGCCTTCTCGAGGCGCACCTTAAACTCTACAAAGACAAAACTCAACGGTGAGCAAAGAAGACCGGCAGGCCCCGACTAGCTCCAAGCCCGGGTCAAAAACTCACCAGTCTCAGCCTCGGCGGCTCCCCTCTTCGCCGTTTCGGCAGCCGCCATCGAGTCGGCGGCCCTGCGCTCGAGCTGATTCGCGCAGGCTTTCTCCGCCGAGAGCATCTCCTGGAGCTTGCTGGCTTAGTCCTTGGCGGCGTCGAGCTCCTGGGTGCGGGCCTTCACCGCCTCGAGCTCCACCTTAAGCTTTGCAGCCTCGCCTTTGGCGGCTGCAAAGGATAGCGTGTCAGTAAGACAAAAGGCGACAAGGGGCAACAAACACCACTCGGATCCCTCACCTTTGGTTCGGGCGATCTCCTGTGAAAGGCCCGCCTGCAGAGCGGTAATCTCCACCCCGCGCTTGCGGGCCATATCCTCCGCCGCCTGCCGGCTCGCAGCCAGCTTGTCCCACTCGGCCTTCCGCAGGTCAAGTCGGTCAAGGACCGGGAGCCGGTCCTGGAGGAAGGCGGTCTTGTGTTGTGACCGCTGATTCAGACTCTGTAAACAGAAGACGAAAAAGTAAGGCCACCCAGGAAGGTTATCAAAACCCTCCACTCGGTCCCAAGGACCTAGCGGAGGCTCGGGGGCTATCTGGGTGCACTATTCGTGCACCCAGAGTCAAACCTACAAAAGAATGCAAAATAAACCCTCCACCCGACTATCCTAGTCGAACGCAGGCTCGGGGGCTACACCCTCTGGGTGCACTGTTCGTGCACCCAGAGTGAAAACTGCAAAAATGCTAAGGGCCCTCCACCCGACTACCTTAGTCGGGCAGAGGCCCGAGGGCTACTCCCTACGGATACACTCTTCAAAAGCAAAGGTGACTCACCTGCATCAACGGGCACAACCTACCGTTCAGCAAGTTGGCTCCCTCCTTCACCGTCTTCAGCAAGGCCAGGAGCATCTCACCGAGCTGAGCCGCGACGTCCGTCGCATCATTCCATTCTTTCTCCTCTTGGACGTCGTCGATCTCCCGGATCGTCATAGCCGGCCGCCACAGGTCCGATTGCCGGACCTGAAGCGGTCGGAGCACCAGCTTGGAGGACAGCTGGGGAGGAGGAGCAGCGCTGAACTCCTCCATCGGCGGGGGCAAGTCGAGATTGCCCCCACGGTCCTGCGGGGCGGCCCCAGCCGACTCGGGACCTGCTTCTCCTGCCGCCTCCGAGCTCTGGCCGGCGTCCGTAGGCACTCCCTGAGCCGATGCTCCGGCAGAGGGCTCCTCCCCTTGAGGACCGGTAGGCGAGGCGAGCTGCACACTGGGTTGCTCGGGGGACGGCTGGGGAGGCGAGGACGAGGCCGCATGTGGAGGCGACGAGGGCCGGGTGCCCGATCCCGGCGGATCCCCGCCTCGGCCGGACCCCGGGGCGCTCGGGGGAGCCTTTGGGATGTCCCCCGCCCTTTGCATCCTACAGAAAGGAAGTTGAACCCATCAGCCTTCGAAAAACACAAATGAACAAGCAATCGCTGAGACACTTACTTGGCCGATCGAGGGATGGAAATGCGCTTCTTAGGCCCCGAGGCTCGCCGCCCGGAACGCGGTAGCGGCCGGGGCTGCCGAGGTTCCCGACCCACCTTGGGCCCCGAAGGCAGTGTCGGCATCTCTCTTCTCCCCCCGGCTGGGGGGAACGTCGTCTTCCGCCACCCGAGGAGTCTCACTCGGGGCGGCAGCCAGCGCCACCAGGTCAGGGCCAGCGGACGAGCCGTCCTACTCCGCCGGAGCAGTCCCCGCGGCGGGCGGAGCTGCCGAGTTTGGACAGGGGTGGAGCCACCCTGCCCCGATGAAGTGGTGCCCACCGCGGCGGGCGTCGGGCCGGCGGCGGAGCCGCCCTATCCCCTCGGGGCAGGGCCCGCCGGTGGCCTCCGCCTCTTCACGCGAAGGGGAACGTCATCATCATCCTCGTCCTCCTCCGAGGCCGGCGCGCTCGGCGGAGGAGGGCGGGGGGCCGCGGTTGCCGGCGCCTTCCCCTTAGAAGGTCCGGCGCCCTTCAAGGACCCAGCGCCCTTTGAAGAGCCGGCGCCGGAAGAAGATGCCCCGGCTGCTCCCTGCGGTGGCGGCCCGCCGCTCGGGACGTCGGCATATCGCGACTGGTTCCATATCTCATCCTCCAGGAGGGGAGCGTTGGAACAAAAGCCGAACAAAACCTGCAAAGGCACAAAGGCAAACCCCGAGTGAGACTCGGCGAAGAATTAAGGAAAGAAAGGGCAAGGAATCAGTTACTCACCTGACTCGGCGGGTTCGCCCGGCTGAAGGGCGGCGGCCGCCCGGAGAAGTCTAGGCTCGTCCCCTGAGCCAGGAGCTTCTCGAGCCGGCTCTGGACCTCGCCCTCCGTGAGCCCTTCGGTGGACTCCCGGGTCGCGTCATCTTCGCCGGTGTACTCGAACATGGGGTGCACCCGAAGCTTCGCAGGCTGCACCCGCCATCGTACGAAGGTCGCAACGACGACCGTCCCGGTGACTCCGGCCTTCATCACCTTAGCGAGCTGCGCCATTAGGATGGTGACGCTGTCCTGCTCCCTGTCGAGTGGGGGATCCGACCAGCTCGGCTTGACTTCTGGTGGATGGCTCGAGAAGGCTGGCAGCGACAGGTCGGGGTTGGCGCAGTAGAACCAGTTGGCATGCCAACCCTTGTTCGAGGACTGCATCAGCGGGGCCGGATAACTCTTCGCCGCCCCAGACCTCAGCTGGAACCCGGCACCTCCCACTACGGCCGGGTTGTCTCTGCTCGGCTGCAGCTTCACCATGAACAGGTGCTTCCACAGGGCAAAGTGTGGCCGGATGCCGAGGAAGCACTCGCATAGTGTGATGAAGCACGCGACGTGGAGCACGCTGTTGGGGTTGAGGTTGTGGAGCTCCAGTCCGTAGAAGTAAAGCAGCCCCCGCAGGAATGGGTGGACCGGCACCGAGAACCCCCGCTCGAAGAAGGAGCTGTGGACGACTAGCTCGTCGGTGTTCGGGGTAGGAATGGTCTCCCCCGCGGTGGCGCGCCACTCGACCAGCTCCTTTGGTGGCAGTAACCCTAGCCGCACGAAAATTTCCAGCCGCGCCTCCGTCGCCGTCGATTTCATCCTTGGGGCCATCGGATCGGCGGGCGAGTCCCCTTCACTCAGCAGCTTCCACACCAAAGCGTCTTCTTCGGCTTCGGTCGGATCAGCTTCCCAATACGGGGCTTGCATCCGAGGTGGCCGGAGTGAGAGTTAGGGTTTTGGGCGGAGCGGCGCGCACGAGCTGATTTGGGTGAGGAGAAGACGAAGGGTTTGGGCGCAAGAGGAAGGAGAATGCGTGTGGATGTGTGGGTCGATCCCGCAATCTCCTCGGAATATAAAGGGACGGATCGAGCGGTTCGGTTTCCCCACATCCGCACGCACCAGATTCACCACGCCCACGATGCGCCTCTTCAGATTCCATTACGCGCTTCTGACGGGCCACGTCGCGCTTCTTCCGCACCCACGACTTAACGGCGCTGCGATTCGTGCAGTTTAATGAAAGGGGATCTGACGGTTGGCCTTCCAGGGTTAATAACCGATCGGAATATACCTCCGCTAATAGCAACCGAAGCGTGTTTCCCGCAAACCACCAGCTAGTTACCCACTGAATCAGAACTGGGCGCTACGGCTGTGAAGGGTATCAGTGGCTGGCCTCAAGCAGGAATGCAGTCACCTGAGTACACCTGAGTGAAGGGCAGTAATGGCGTCCCTTCCGTAGGCTACAAGTCGGATGCCGAGCAACTCGGAGCTACCGGATTCTCCGCCTAGACCTACCGAGCATGCAAGCCTCGGAGGCTCCGGGGTTCGAAATTTCCGGACCCAGTGGAATGACCCGGTGTAAGGCTTTGTTACTCGGGGACCTATGCGCCATGGCTTGTTTCTCTGGTTCTGACGTGAATTTTGGAGGCATTCCTTCAGGGGACACTAGCTGGCCTTAATCCACTCGGGAAGGCCGGGTGCTACTCGGAAATCCAGTCGGGATTCATGGTACGCCCCACGCTGGGCTATCAGCCGGTCTCTGTCCATGAGGATGGATCAGGTACCACCAGAGCTTACTCGTTATTAGCTCACCCGCCATAATATTCCTGCCTTACAGGTGGATGTTACTCGGCATCTATTGTCTTTTCCACAGGAGTTCTGACAGTCCTTCGCAATCTCCCTGCAAGTAGAAGTCACTCGGAAAGCTTGACCGGAAGAGAAGACTGATAGCAGCAAGATCAAGAAGGACTCGGGGGCTACTGATGAGGACATGGCACCTGGGTGTCATCAAGGAGGACGAATCCGGCCCTCTGGCCACAGGGTGGGCCGGGCCGACTACTCGGAGTCCGACTTCTATATGGGGGCACCTCATCAACGTGGAGTACAAGACATGGACTAATACCTGCCCGGCATACTCGGAATTTGTTGTAACTAGTTAGGAAATCAATCTGTTAACCAATCCGGATTCTTATAACCCTACCCTGGTCGCCTATATAAGGCCTAGTAGGGGACCTCCGATCGGTAAGCTCTTTAGTCATAGACAATCTCCATTGTTTCATAGCTCAAGCCATCTCGAGATCGATTCTCTAGGGCTTGCAGCACTCGGGATTCAAGCTATACTAGCCACCAAACACAGGACGTAGGGTATTACCTCTCCGTGAGGGCCTGAACCTGTCTAAATCCTGTCTCCCGTGTGCACCCATCCTGATTTGTTGTGCTCACGCCGCCCCATATTCAGTATTGCTGGAATAATACTCCGACAACAATTCTATTACTCGATTATTCCACCTTGCTTGCAAAGCTTAATGTGAAGTGCAGGACTGACAGCCAAGGGTGAGAACTAATTTTTCTGCAGGTCATACAACGTCATGGACAACTCACACATCCGCTGCTCCGTCCAAGTGGCCCACTGTTCAAGCTTCATCCATCACCAAGTCAAGCTCCATGGCACCTCCGACAGCTTCGCAAGCATCTACGCCAACATCCCATAAACCAGCCATTCCAGCAAAGAGCTCGTCATCGTCCAATGCTTCCACGTCAAGAACAAAGGACACAATGTCATCGATGCAAGGGGTATGGTCACATGCAGCGAGAATGCCCAGAAAAGTGCGTCTTGGTCATCTGTGAAGATGGTGAGTACAACTCTGCTAGTGATTATGATGAGGCCACCTATGCTTTTATCATGGAGCAAGAACAAAATGATCAAATTTCTAAACAAGACACGGAGTTAATTGGTGTAGATGATGCGGATAATTATGTGAGCTTGATCACACAACGTGTGTTGAGTGTACAAATGAGCCGTGCTGAGCAGAATCAGTGGCACAATCTATTCCACACGAAGGGTGTTGTGAAGGAACGTGCAGTCCGTATTGTTATTGATGGAGGAAGTAGAAATAATTTGGCTATTATAGAGATGGTGAAGAAGCTCTCTCACACCACTAAGCCACACCCTCATCCTTATTACATCCAATGGTTCAATAACAATGGCAAACTTAAGGTAACTCGAATAGTTCGCGTGCATTTTACTATTTCCACTTATGCTGATATTGTTGATGTGATGTGGTTCCTATGCAAGAATGCACTGCGTTACTTGGTAGACCATATAGAGAATCAATTCATGATGGTAGAACTAATCAATATTCTCTCATGCACAAAGGCAAGAAAATTGGTTTACTCCGTATGACTCCTAAACAAATCTTAAAAGATGGTCTTGTTAGAGCTAGTAGAGCTAAGAATCAGGAGCAAAAAAAAAGTGAAAATAAGATTGCAGCTAAAGACTTTGAACAATACAAGACTAAAAGAAAATTTGGAACTCAAACCTGCCAATGAGATAAGACTAAAGGATACATTTTTGCTTGCTAGGAAGTCTAATACTTTTGATTTGGATGCTAGTAATTCGGTTTGCTATGCTCTGATTTGCAAAGAGGAATTGTATACATTTTGCAGGAGCTTGCCAACATCTTTCCACAAGACGTACCACCGGGATTACCACCTATTTGAGAAATTGAGCATCGAATTGACTTAATCCCTGGTGCCTCACTTCCCAACCGTGTGCCATACCGTACCAACCCAAACGAGACTAAAGAAATTCAGCGACAAGTACATGAACTGGTCGACAAAGGTTATGTTCACGAATCTCTTAGTCCATGTGATATTTTTGTTATTTTGGTACCCAAGAAAGATGGATCATGGTGTATGTGTGTTGATTGTAGAGCTATCAATAATATAACTATTAGATATCATCATCCTATTCCAAGACTAGATGATAAGCTTGATGAATTAATTGGCTCTATTGTGTTCTCTAAAGTTGATTTGCGTAGTGGTTACCACCAAATTCGAATGAAGTTAGGTGTTGAATGGAAAACAACATTTAAAACTAAGTTCGGACTTTATGAGTGGTTAGCGATACCTTTTGGTTTAACTAATGCACCTAGTACTTTTATGCGGTTGATAAATGAAGTTTTACAGTATTTCATTGGGTGATTTGTGGTGGTCTACTTCGATGATAACCTGAGTTATAGCAAATCTTTAGAGGACCATAGTGATCAAATATGTGTTGTTTTTAATGCTTTATGTGATGCACATTTGTTTGGTAACCTTAGAAAGTGCACCTTTTGCACCGTTCGAGTATTGCTTCTTGGTTATGTCTTTACCGCACAGGGTATTGAAGTTAATAAAGCCAAGATTGAAGCCATATAGAGTTGGCCACCTCCTAAAACGGTCACACAAGTGTGGAGTTTTCTGAGACTTGTTGGATTTTATCGACGCTTCATTAAAGATTTCAGCATCATTGATGCACCATTGAATGAGCTTACCAAGAAGAATGTTCCATTTCTTTGGAGCAATGCACAAGAGGAAGCCTTCACGATATTGAAAGATAAGTTGACACATGCACCTTACTTCAGCTCCCTGGTTTTAATAGGATGTTTGAGCTTGAATGTGATGCTAGTGGGATGGGAGAAGGTAAACTTGTTGCATATTTTAGTGAGAAATTGAGTGGGCCTAGTCTGAACTATTCAACTTATGATAAGGAATTGCATGCTCTTGTTTGGAGTATGGAAACTTGGCAACATTATCTATGGCCCAAAGAATTTGTTATACATACTGATCACGAATCTTTGAAGCATATTTGTAGTCAAGGTAAATTAAATCGTAGGCATGCTAAGTGGGTTGAATTTATAGAATCTTTTCCCTACATCATTAAATGCAAGAAGGGTAAAGAAAATATTATTGTTGATGCCTTGTCACGCCGTTATATAATGCTTTCACAACTTGACTTCAAGATTTTCGGATTGGAAACCATTAACAGCAATATGAGCATGATGCTGACTTAAAAGATGTATTGCAGAATTGTAAAGATGGAAGAACATGGAACAAGATCATCCTTAATGATGGATTTGTTCGGTGCTAACAAGCTATGCATTCCAGATAGCATTGTTCGTCTTTTGTTGTTACAAGAAGCGCATGGAGGAGGATTGATGGGACATTTCGGCACCAAGAATACAAAGAATATCCTTGCTACTCATTTTTATTGGCCGAAGATGCAATAGGATGTTGAGAGATTCGTTGCTTGTTGCACTACATGTCAAAAAGCTAAGTCATGACTTAATCCTCTTGGTTTATACTGTCTCTTCTTGTCTCTAATACGCCTTGGGAGGATATTTCCATGGACTTTGTTTAGGATTGCCTAGAACAAAGAAGGGGTGGGATAGTATTTTTGTGGTCGGGGTTTGATTTTCTAAGATGGCACACTCTATACCTTGTCATGAGAGTGATGATGCTATGTGTCACGGACCCGGAATCCACATGTGATTAGGGGAACGCGAAGTCGCCAAGGACCGAAGGACTCGTCAGCCCGGTGGCACGGTACCTGCGCCGTGCGCACCGAGGCGGAACGATCCGACACCCGCCACGTGCAAGCCGGCCGGAAGCGACCAATCTTCCCGGAACCACAAATAGATTCCAGATACCGGTGAAGGGGTAATACCGCGTGATAAGCCTGCGCTCCGCGATAGTCATAGGAGGACTAGAGCTCGGGATATGCATCCCCTCAACCTAACCTAGCCACGAGGTGCGACTCTGGGAGGGTCCGGCTCTGCTCTGCCGTCAGCGCGAGGCGTGACGGTCGTAGGAGGCTTAGCGAGTACGGGACGAATCCCCTGGATCGACTCAACCAAAGCTACACAGGACTAGTGGTTCGCTCACCTCTGCCATCACGAAACGCAATCCTAGCACGCAATAATACCGCTGCACAGTTGCCCATATACTTCATCACATACACGCATTGTACATGGACAACCGCAAGTAACAACTCGGATATCACAGCACAAACTCTACATTACGATATTAAGCTAACTGTCCACTTCGGACTATAAGTTTACAGCAGTCGGCCATAACCGAAAACATATCCGAGTACGGAGTAATTAAACAACAGCGGAAGAAAGGTAAATGAGCCCCACAGCGGTGCCTTGACCGCTGACTAAAAGCCACAACAACCCCTGGGTCGATAGCCAACCAAGGAAACCGGAAGCTAGGCGGAATTGAAGTAATCCTCGACCACTGGCTCACCTGCAATGATCTAGGAATATCCTAGGTGAGTACGAACATACTCGCAAGACTTATTCGTGCTTGATTAGATGTCCTACACATGCTAGTATAGCAACAATTAAACATGATGCAAGTTGAGCCAACGAGATTAAGGCAAAACATGGTATGAATAGCAACAAGGGAGGAACACAACAATTCCCACTTTCAGTTCAGATCTCATATAATTTAACACACAACCATGAGAACATCAACCAATATTCCAAGTTGTCTAGGGGCAGCCCACGCCCATCTAATTTAATCGACCACCCTGGACCGTCCCGGCAATACAACTACTACGGGAAGTATCGAGTGCTCCTCGCTCGGAGGTTGCAAAGCTCCGGTGACCGAGTCTTACCATCAGGTAACCCATAGCAGTGAGTCTGGCAACAACCAGGAGGGTTTTCAACTTATCACATTTTCATTCCAATTAATCTCTCGGTCCGTCACCGGCAATACAACCACCATGGGAAATATCGAGTGCTCTTCACTTGGAGGTTGCAAAGCTCCAGTGACCGAGTCTTGCCATCAAGTAACCCAGAGTGGTGATTCCGGCAACGACCACGCGGTGATAAGGGATGGTGACACGCTGAAGATAGGGTTGGTGTAGCGACAAAACTCTACTTACTCCTGGGTCGCCGTCACCCTGCATTTAACACCAACCGTACCCATTGTGCACGCCCTCGGCTCTCCCAACTCACTTAAGCAATTTCAGTTGAAAGGGCAGTAAGGATGTTCTCAACATAAGGATACATCCTACACATACTAGTGTGCTCAACCTTGCCAGTGATACCGAAGTAAACATCCACACATAAGCACATATGAACAGGGCATACACATAAGTACGGCAATTAAAAATGCAACAAGCTCTGCTTGCCTTGGCCGTAGGGTTCCTGATCTTGCGTTGAATCGTGAGCCTGGTGGTCGCCTTCTTCGAGCCCTATCGTAAACAATACGAACACCGGAAACAAACGGCAAAAGAGAAGGAATGAGACCCAGCATGTATGCATGATGTATGAAACTAAGAATTAACTCCTAAAGTGACCTGTGGATATTAGAGTCCTATTGCGATAAGGATTTCTAAAGTTGGAGTTGTCGAAGTCCGGTGGTTGCCCTAACCATGCATGCATGAGAAATGAGTGTAGATACGCAAATCTAAGGTGACTTATCGATGTTAGAAACCTAGGGCAATAAGAATTTACGATAGGTGATAGTAGGTTTTAGGTATGACCCTAACGCTGTATGAAATGTCGATCTCGCTTAATCACATGTAAAGTTAAGGTGGCTATGCTCATGGCACAGCCCTAATTCAAGGTGTGGGTATTTTGAAAGTATTCAGCGCTACAAGGTCAACGCAACTGGAATTACTGAATTTGAAGCCGAAATCGTTAAGTTATGGTGGGCAGATATCAAGTTATGACTATTTTGTGTGACTCCGCGTTCGTGGCGAACACTACTACGTATAATAGATGATCATGACCCAACATGGTGGTATTACAGTAGGGTTCTACGATACGAAACCAACGCAATGAGATCTACTCAGTTTGGAGCTAATTCCATCAAGATACGGTTTGTCGAAGAACGACGCTCGAGCAGGGGTGAACTAACGTGAGTTCAAATTGGTCTGTGGTGCAATTGCTCAAATTAAAATTTTGTTCCAACCAACATGTAGGAAATCTTACGAGGTTTCCGAATATAAAAATTTCGTCGCAATCGGAGCTACGGTTGAAGAGATATCGCAGTTTAAAGTTTCCCGGAAAATGGGTTCAAACCCTAACCCTAGACCTGCGAGGAAAGAAATGCTAGATGTACCCGAAGTACTGCCCTAATAGCTACCCGCACCCAAGCTACACTTACCCCAAATTTCCTACCCCTAACCATCTCAGGCTGACAACGGGTCCTACCCGTCGGCGCTGACTGGGCAAAGGAATCCCAGTCAGCTGCTGACTGGGTTCCCGGGGCCTCTAGTAGGGCGCCACGTGGCCTCTCTCTCTACACTCACTCCCTCTCATTATCTCTCTCTTTTCTCTCTTCTGGTCGGCCGGAGAAGAAGCCTGAGGCGGCGGCGCTTCACCGGAGACCACGCCGGAGCTCGCCAGAAGCCACGGCAGAGCTCGGGGAGATGGGGAAAAGCATCGCGGGCTTACCCCAAGGGCGACGCACTGGTGTGGAGGGGCTACGGCGGCCGGGAACGAGCTCACGGCGAAGAAGAGCGGCGGGGAGATCCGGTCGCCGGCGACGAGGTGGTTCCGAGCTCCGATCTGCAAGGACGAGGTGAGGGAAAGATTAAGGAGGGGGAGATGGCCACGGAAAGCAAGAAAACGAGGAGAAAGGAGCGCCGGAGTAGTGGCCCGAGCTCACCGGAGCTGATACCGGCGACGGGGAAGAAGGGTACAGGCGCGGCGGAGTTAGGGTTTCGAGGGGTGGGGCTAGCCCTAGGGTTCGGACAGGGGAGAAGTGGGGGAGCGCGCGGTCGGGCGAGGTATTTAAGAGGCGCGCCGGTCGGAAGGGGGCTGTCGGGCGGGGCACCACCCACGGCGGCGAGTGGTCGGGCGCGACGTGGAAGACGCGGCCTGACCGGTGGGCCCGGGCGACAGGGGAGCGGGCGGAGAAGGCGCCAGCGCCGGAGGCGCCTCCCCGAGGAGAAGGCGGAAAGCGGGGCTGGGAAACGGCTTTTGGGTGGCGGGGTGGAACGGGCTGCTCGGGTGGGCCGACCGGGCGGGGTTTCGGCCCGGTAGGGTTTAGAGTTTTTCTTTTCTTTTTGATTTTCTTTAAACCAGTGCTACTTATTGTGTCATTTTATGTTTCAAAACAGCTCCAAACTTCTTGAAATTTTTACAGGGTATTCAGGGTTTTATTAAGGATCTATGTAATACCCACTTTACGATAAATAGGTATTGCTCTGCACTCATGCATACATGGCATTATCATCAACCACACCTTATTCAAACTTAGTTGTATATCAACTTTACTTTATAGAATATGTTAATATCTCATCCTCGGTGGATATTTATACAAACACCAATCAATTTATTTGAAGTATTTCAAATAACAAGGTCAAAACACCAATCAACTTATTTGAAGTATTCGAATTAACAAAATCATCGTTAAGGGTGGTAGAAGTCATCGAACCCTTCGGTGAATCCTCGTCCCTAACATAAAACCCTAACGGTGCCAAACTAGGGTTTCGTCGACAGAATAGTTCCCCAGTGGTGCAAACCTCCCAAACTTCATAAATAGTTTCAAAAGGAGTAACCTTAACCCCTGACCAATTTTCAAAACCCTTGGACATCACTAAAACTCAATTCTATCTCAAATCCCAATTCAAACCCTAAATTGAAATTGAATGGGAACCTAGGTCAAATCAGGCCCAAATTGGTTCAAACTCCTCCAGTAGCTCAAGAACAATATCAGAAAGCTCCTGTAAAAATTTCAACTTATTTGGAGTTAATTTGACGCATAAAATGACAAAGGGGAGGGTTCTGCAAATAGGAAATAAAAAGAAAAAGAAAATAAACAAACCCTAATCTACTCGGGCCGACAGCCCACCCGGCCGGCCCACCAGAGCGGCCCATCTCCTCCCGCCGGACCCCCTCACCATTTTCCGCCTCCCCTACCCGCTTCCCGCCTTCGCTCCAGAGAAGCGCCCCGCTGCGGTGCGCCTTCCCCCACTCCCCCGCCAGCGCCCGGGCCCGCCTGTCAGGGCCCGGCTTCCACGTCGCCGCCGCTCGCTGGCTCCGGTGGGCGGTGTCCCGCGCCCCGGTCCGCTTCCGACAGCCCCGCGCCGCCCCATAAAAGCCCCCGGTCCGCTCCCGACCACTCCCTCCTCGCCTCCCCGCTTCAAACCCTAACCCTAGACCGAATCTCCCATGCGCCCGAGCCTTCCCTCCGCCTTCGTTCCCGGCGCCGGCAGCCTACTCCGACAAGCAATTGCCGTCCCCTCGGTCCCCCTCGCGCCCTCCTGCTGCTTCCTCTAGCTTCCTCTCCTCCGGGTCTAACTCCTCCTCCTCTCCTTTGCGCAGATCTACCCCGGGGACGCTCCAGCACCGGTGAACCGAGCTCCTCGCCGTTCATCGCCGTCCCCAGCTCAACCCCGGCCGCTTCAGTCCTCCCCGAGCACGGAAACGATCCTAGGGTGAGCCACCCGTCCTCCCTGCCCCTTTTTCCCGAGCTCCCCGTGCTACAGGACGCCCTCCAGAGCAGCTCCGGCGAGGTCGCCACTGTCTCCCCTGTCGCCGGCCACCGGAACCGAGGGAGAGAAGAGAGAGGGAGAAGAAAGGGTGAACGTGGCAGCTTTTGATTGGGTCCGAGTCCCTGAGAGAATGACAGATGGGGCCGGGCTGTGCTGAGTAGGATTAGGGTGTGAGAATAGGGGGTAGACCTCTCGGGTGAACCTAGCCGGATGGGTCCAGTGCGCTGAGAGAGAGAGAGGTTAGAGCCTGGGTACGCATAGCAATTAGGATTAGGTTAGATTTGGGCAGATTTTGTATAAAAATTCAAAGGCTCGTATCTTTTAAACCGTGCATCCAAATTTGACAAACTTTATATCATTGGAAAGCTGGTGAAAATATCTACAACTTGGACGCATCAAAAGGTTATTTTGAGTACAGGAACAGTAGGTTATCTAGGGTTTAATCCATCGTTCCGGCTAGTTTCGAAATGCGATAACTTGTGATCCATAGCTCGGATGTTAGCAAACTTGATATCGTTGAAAAGCTTATGAAGATTCCTACGACTTGGCTGAAACAAAAAGTAATTTTAGTCACATGCACAGTACTATACTTAGGATTGTTGCCTTGCCCTGTCACGGCTCGGTGAAACCCTAGTCTTGTGAACCAACTCCCTTCGTACGATTCCACGTACCTTAGCCTCCTATTACATAACTTAACTTCATATTGACTTAATATACCCACTCGTGCAATGTTTCATCACTAAAGACGCAACCCTAACTCATCGGAGCATTTTAAATCGTCATGCATGCATCTACAAATCACATGTCTCCGATGACTTAATATGAACCCATGCAGATCATCACGACTCTTCGACACCCATTGCACGTCTAGTCTCATGTAGCTCACATCATTCATACATACATACATGCCGTCTTCTTATTTCTTTCTCGTTTGTTTCCGGTGTCGTCATTACTCGAAACAGAAGCAGAAGAGGACAACCACCCGGCTTACGACCCTTCGCAAGAACAGGAACAACCAGAATCAGGCAAGCAGAGCTTGTTGCATCTCTACCTTTCGTACTCTCGTGTATGCCTTGTTATATGTGCTATGTGTACAATTGTTATCGTTGAATCGTTGCAAGGTGCGTACACTAGCATGTGTAGGATGTGTCTTACGTCGAGAACATCTTATAGCTCTTCAACTAAATTGTTAAGTGAGTTGGGAGAGCCGAGGGCGTGCACAATGGGTACGGTTGGTGTGAATTGATGCATGACGGCGACCCAGGTGTATGAAGGTTTTGTCGCCATACCAACCCTATTTCCAGAGTGTCACCATCCCTTATCACACGTGAACGCTAGCGAGAACCAACACTGAGGATAGTTGGGATAGGCCTCCATGCACTTTGTGAGGCTCGCTACCTCCAAAACTGTTATGCACTCACTATGCCTGCAGGGGTTGGGTTGTCGGTAGTGGTTCGAGAGATTAAAATAAATATGTGTGGATCTGATCAATTTGGAATTGACTTATATATATGGATTGGATCAACTGGGACTTAACTTAGGGGTTGCCCTAAATGAATTGGATGATGTTTATTGAATTGATTCGGATTGGACTCATGAGCTGCCCCAATGGATTCGGATTTGATGATTGACCTCGTGGTAAACTGGTTGTGATATGGTGTGTCCTGAGTTAACCTGTTGTTTAGTCTGTCCTTACTTCACCTTATTAATGTTATGTTCTTAACTTGTATATTGTTACTCTGAGAAGCATCCATGTTTAATTGTTGTTATACTAGTATGAGTAGGACATTTAATCAAGCACGAAT
The DNA here is from genome assembly GCA_019208055.1 of Stipa capillata. Lineage (NCBI taxonomy): Eukaryota > Viridiplantae > Streptophyta > Magnoliopsida > Poales > Poaceae > Stipa > Stipa capillata. Next base: position 19,299 of record JAGXJF010005740.1, on the reverse strand, counting down.
AAGCCTTGCGAGTACGTTCGTACTCACCCAGGTTATTCCTGGAGCTTGCAGGTGAGCCGGTGGTTGAGGACTATTTCGATGATGCCTGAAATTGTTGCTTTCTCGGTTAGTTAGTCGATCTATGGGATAGGTCGTAGCTTTTGTTCAGCGGTCACCATGCCGCTGTGGGACTCATTTACCTTGTTTTCCGCTGTCGTTTAACTTCTCCGTACTCGGATATGTTTTTGGTCATGGCCGAATGATGTAATATATTGTCCCATCGTGGACGGTCGCTAGTAATATCCTATGTGTAGAGCTTTGTTGTGATGTCCGAGTTGTTAATTCCAGGCTGCCCTTACGCAATGCGTGTATGATATGAAGCGTTTCGGGTATGCCGTGAAGGGTTACGGTTGTACCGGTTGTTACTCGGTTGGGCAGGAATCGGTTGAGTGACCCGCTGGCTGAGATGCTGTGCCGGCCAGGCAGGGTGTGGGCGTTCTACCGGGCTTTCGAGCGACCCACTAGCTTTCGAGCTGGGTTAGGGTGTGGGTAGAACTGCCGGGCTCCTCCGACCTTGTCCGGTCTAGTAGTAATTGGGAACGACTCTGACCCTTCACCGGATTACGGAATCGTATGTGGTTTTGGGAAAATTGGTCGCTTCCGGCCGGCTCGCACGTGGCGGGTGTCGGATCGCTCTACCTTGGTGCGTGCGGCGCAGGTACCGTGCCACCAGGCGGACGAGTCCTTCGGCCCTTGGCGACTTCGCGTTCCCCTAATCATATGCAATTCCGGGTCCGTGACAATCTACTGTAGAAGTTTGGAGAGATTTGAGGAGGTTGAGAGCTAGGCTCTAGTTCAAATCCGATATTTGACCTAATTTGGCTTTGGGAGTTGCAATTGAGTCCTTGGGCTTCGAGGAATTTCAAGGCTTCTCCAGGGTATTCAATAGGGCATGTGGGGCCCACTGTAAAACTTTTAGGTCTTTCGGAGTAGGGTTGAGCCCATTTCAATTCAAGTTTCTAGTAGGACTTCGGAGTAGACCTGAAATGCAACCGAGTCCTAAATTCTTCCAAACCCCTAATATCTAGGAGGGACTAGGGTTTGCCTTTCTAAAACTATCTGTGAGGTTTGTGAACCCCTTTCACCTATTAGAAGTTACTATACTCTCTCAACCCTAATTCTGGCTAGGAACGGAGACTCATCGGAGAGTTCGAGGATTTTCCCCACTTTTATTAATGATGTTGTTAATTCGAATACTTCAAATAAGTTGATTGGTGTTTGTACAAGTTTCCACCGAGGATGAGATATGTACATATTCTATAAAGTTTCATCGTACTTTATCTCAGTTTAAATAAGGGGGGTGTGTGTGTGGGTGTTTATCTGCATGAATATGATGACGTGTATGCATGAATGCGAGGCAAATCCTACTTATCAATTCTGGGTATTACAAAACCTACCCCCCTTAAAAAGATCTCGACCCGAGACCTCTAACGTTCAGCAAACAAAGGTGGGAGCTCGGTCTTGAGCTAATCTTCACATTCCCACGTAGCTTCACTCTTTAACGAGGTTGCTCCATTTGATCGAAGATGTAATTTGAGTGGTCTTCTTGTAGTTCTTTCATCTTGGGATCAAGGAGGGGTTACAACATGTCTGCTGGTTTCTGATGCTCAACCTTGACCAGGTGACCTAAGTCGTACTTTGTAACAAACCGGGCAGGTTTTTGTTCATTTGGGTTCATCAAAATGACAACGAAGGTTTTGGTACATCTTTATACCACCGGAATAAATGGATAGCGGGGATCCATATGTTTCATGGAAGATTAGGTCCTTGCGTTGTCAATGGCCAGTCGTGGGATCACTATTTGACTTCTACACCAGTTCTTGTCAGTTCTGCAAATTCAGAATTCAAGATCATTGGTTTGAGTGAGTGAGGCCATGACGACCAGCTGTCTCTATTCCAACGAGGCTGCCGGAGATAGCGAGGGTAGAGACTTGGAAGGAATTGAAGTATCTGTTTATGATTAGTCAGGGAGAAAAACCAGGAGTAGGATTGGGGCATCTGAAAGCTTTCCGTTAGGCGTATCCATCCTTTTCTTCTGCTGTTTATCTCTCTCCTGTATTTGATCGTTCATTCAACCTCCTTACCTCCGCTTTCTCTATACCATTCTTTGTATGGGGTTTAGGGTGAATTACGATGCAAGATATTCTTGATTTGACTGTTAAGCTAGATTCTCTAGAATCTTTGTTGTATTTTTCTCAGTAAAAACAAGAGGTAATTATTCCTGTAATTAACTGGGTGGTGGGGATTAGGAGATGACAGAGTCCATCGGCACCATACCATGAGATGGAGGAACGTGGAAAGAGGGGGGCAAGGTTTCCCCCGCCTTGGAATGCCCTCGGTTCTGATCCAGGTACCATCACATCGGTTAGTGATAATCCTCTATTAACTTCCATCTTAACCACCCTTACTGACTAGATTGGTTCTCAACTCCGGATCGGGCATTGCAACTACGAATAAGGCAAGGCTAGGAATGGGACCTAGTTACCATGTGTTTGCTAGCTTAATGCAAAGGGACGGGATGCTCTGGAATCGAAAGGACGGTGGCAGAAGTTAAGTTAACAGGAAGCGTACCCAACCCTTCCTCCGGTGTATCCTGTGCTTCTTCGGCGGTGACGTGGTTCACCTGGCCACGGCCGGCGGTTTGAGCTCTATTAGGGGCTGGTTCCTTAGCTTGAGGTCCTCCACTGACTCGTCTGGCTTGTCTGCGCGGAAGATAGCAACGATTTGCATAGTGCCCCATAATTCCGCATTTGTAGCATTTCACCTTGCTCAAATCCTTAACGGGTTGCAACTGCCTTCCTTGGGGACGAGACTGAAAGCCTTGCTAAAATGGACGAGGGGCGAGGCCTTGCGGACTCTGAGGGGGTGGTCCACTGGGACGGGGTGATAGTGGCTGCCACACCCGTGGTTTCTGCGAACCGCTCCCAGCAGATTTCAGGAACTCTCTCTCGCGCTTGCGGGTCTGGCTGAGGGCTGATTCTTTGGCCTCCACCTTGATGGCTTTATTCACGAGATGCTAAAAGTTGCGCACATCCACTGTGGCGAGCTTAGCCTGCATCTCCTCGTTCAATTTGCCCATAAACTTTTCCACCCTATCTTCGTCTGTGGATACTTCACGCGGTGCATACCGCGCCAAATGGTTGAACTCACGGAGAAACTCCATGATGGGCTTCTTGCCTTGACGAAGGTCTCGGAACTCTTCCTTCTTCAATGCCATGATACCGGCAGGGATGTGGAAATCACGGAAGCCGGTTCGGAACTCGGCCCATGTGACCACATGACCGGGGGCTTGGATAGCTAGGAAATTCTCCCACCAATCTGCGGCAGCGCCTTCGAGGTAGTGGGAGGCGAAGTTGACCTTGTCGTCTTCCGTACATTGAGCTAGTTGAAGCTTCCTTTCAATCGTGCGGATCCAATTATCCGCCTCTAGCGGGTCATCAGCTCGGTCAAAGGTTGCTGGTTGAGTTCTCTGGAAGTCAGACAGATTGCCTCTGCCTTGACCACCTCCTGCGCCTTGGTTACGCAATATCTGCTCTTGATTGCACACTAACTGCTCTAGGATCTGGTTCTGGGTGACCAAGAGATCGGCGGTGCTGGGCTGCTGGGGAGGGGGTGGCACTTCTTCTTCTTCACGCTCACGACGCCCGCGAGCGGCTCCACGGGTTCCAGATGCCATGCTGCTGAAGTAAAAAGGCACCGGATGAGATAAAGAAGTTGGACACTTGGGAGATCAAGGATATTTCCACAAGGGTATAACCAGGTAACCAAAGATATGGCACATCGTTTTGTACACACTTTCACGAGAAAGTGAGGCGCAAAACAATTGCAAGGAAGGTTGACGCTAAGACACGAATGCATTAATACGATCAACGGGTTCATACAAGGGCTGCGGTTTAGATCACCCTCTGGTGAATTAAACGGGTAATGTTCCAAAATTGCAGCCATGGATACCCAATTACAACTCTCCAAAAGATACCCTAAATCCTGACATGTGGTTCGGCTTGCATTCTAAAATACAAACCATGAGATCGGCTCTATGTATCAAGTACTCCGGGGAATGGGGGAATCCAAGTTCTCGGAGCATATACAAGAGTACCTCTGGAAATCCATCGACATCCAAAACATGGGTGGCATGCATCAACTGAGGGGAATCCAACTAGCAGAGCAAACAACAGGGTTAAAGTCAGCCACAAACACAAAACCAAAGCGATAGGGAAGGGGTCTCAGAACAAAGAGCGGGGAGGATAAGGAATAAAAAGCAGTCTACTTACAAATTTCAAATATAGGGTTTAATTTTGCAAATAGTTTTCTCGACATTGCCGAGTCCTAACTAACGACCACCTGCAATTGGCTTCCTACGGTCAGCTCGGCTCTGATACCAAGCTGTCACGGACCCGGAATCCACATGTGATTAGGGGAACGCGAAGTCGCCAAGGACCGAAGGACTCGTCAGCCCGGTGGCACGGTACTTGCGCCGTGCGCACCGAGGCGGAACGATCCGACACCCGCCACGTGCAAGCCGGCCGGAAGCGACCAATCTTCCCGGAACCACAAATAGATTCCAGATACCGGTGAAGGGGTAATACCGCGTGATAAGCCTGCGCTCCGCGATAGTCATAGGAGGACTAGAGCTCGGGATATGCATCCCCTCAACCTAACCTAGCCACGAGGTGCGACTCTGGGAGGGTCCGGCTCTGCTCTGCCGTCAGCGCGAGGCGTGACGGTCGTAGGAGGCTTAGCGAGTACGGGACGAATCCCCTGGATCGACTCAACCAAAGCTACACAGGACTAGTGGTTCGCTCACCTCTGCCATCACGAAACGCAATCCTAGCACGCAATAATACCGCTGCACAGTTGCCCATATACTTCATCACATACACGCATTGTACATGGACAACCGCAAGTAACAACTCGGATATCACAGCACAAACTCTACATTACGATATTAAGCTAACTGTCCACTTCGGACTATAAGTTTACAGCAGTCGGCCATAACCGAAAACATATGCGAGTACGGAGTAATTAAACAACAGCGGAAGAAAGGTAAATGAGCCCCACAGCGGCGCCTTGACCGCTGACTAAAAGCCACAACAACCCCTGGGTCGATAGCCAACCAAGGAAACCGGAAGCTAGGCGGAATTGAAGTAATCCTCGACCACTGGCTCACCTGCAATGATCTAGGAATATCCTAGGTGAGTACGAACGTACTCGCAAGACTTATTCGTGCTTGATTAGATGTCCTACACATGCTAGTATAGCAACAATTAAACATGATGCAAGTTGAGCCAACGAGATTAAGGCAAAACATGGTATGAATAGCAACAAGGGAGGAACACAACAATTCCCACTTTCAGTTCAGATCTCATATAATTTAACACACAACCATGAGAACATCAACCAATATTCCAAGTTGTCTAGGGGCAGCCCACGCCCATCTAATTTAATCGACCACCCTGGACCGTCCCGGCAATACAACTACTACGGGAAGTATCGAGTGCTCCTCGCTCGGAGGTTGCAAAGCTCCGGTGACCGAGTCTTACCATCAGGTAACCCATAGCAGTGAGTCTGGCAACAACCAGGAGGGTTTTCAACTTATCACATTTTCATTCCAATTAATCTCTCGGTCCGTCACCGGCAATACAACCACCATGGGAAATATCGAGTGCTCTTCACTTGGAGGTTGCAAAGCTCCAGTGACCGAGTCTTGCCATCAATTAACCCAGAGTGGTGATTCCGGCAACGACCACGCGGTGATAAGGGATGGTGACACGCTGAAGATAGGGTTGGTGTAGCGACAAAACTCTACTTACTCCTGGGTCGCCGTCACCCTGCATTTAACACCAACCGTACCCATTGTGCACGCCCTCGGCTCTCCCAACTCACTTAAGCAATTTCAGTTGAAAGGGCAGTAAGGATGTTCTCAACATAAGGATACATCCTACACATACTAGTGTGCTCAACCTTGCCAGCGATACCGAAGTAAACATCCACACATAAGCACATATGAACAGGGCATACACATAAGTACGGCAATTAAAAATGCAACAAGCTCTGCTTGCCTTGGCCGTAGGGTTCCTGATCTTGCGTTGAATCGTGAGCCTGGTGGTCGCCTTCTTCGAGCCCTATCGTAAACAATACGAACACCGAAAACAAACGGCAAAAGAGAAGGAATGAGACCCAGCATGTATGCATGATGTATGAAACTAAGAATTAACTCCTAAAGTGACCTGTGGATATTAGAGTCCTATTGCGATAAGGATTTCTAAAGTTGGAGTTGTCGAAGTCCGGTGGTTGCCCTAACCATGCATGCATGAGAAATGAGTGTAGATACGCAAATCTAAGGTGACTTATCGATGTTAGAAACCTAGGGCAATAAGAATTTACGATAGGTGATAGTAGGTTTTAGGTATGACCCTAACGCTGTATGAAATGTCGATCTCGCTTAATCACATGTAAAGTTAAGGTGGCTATGCTCATGGCACAGCCCTAATCCAAGGTGTGGGTATTTTGAAAGTATTCAGCGCTACAAGGTCAACGCAACTGGAATTACTGAATTTGGAGCCGAAATCGTTAAGTTATGGTGTGCAGATATCAAGTTATGACTATTTTGTGTGACTCCGCGTTCGTGGCGAACACTACTACGTATAATAGATGATCATGACCCAACATGGTGGTATTACAGTAGGGTTCTATGATACGAAACCAACGCAATGAGATCTACTCAGTTTGGAGCTAATTTCATCAAGATACGGTTTGTCGAAGAACGACGCTCGAGCAGGGGTGAACTAACGTGAGTTCAAATTGGTCTGTGGTGCAATTGCTCAAATTAAAATTTTGTTCCAACCAACATGTAGGAAATCTTACGAGGTTTCTGAATATAAAAATTTCGTCGCAATCGGTGCTACGGTTGAAGAGATATCGCAGTTTAAAGTTTCCCGGAAAATGGGTTCAAACCCTAACCCTAGACCTGCGAGGAAAGAAATGCTAGATGTACCCGAAGTACTGCCCTAATAGCTACCCGCACCCGAGCTACACTTACCCCAAATTTCCTACCCCTAACCATCTCAGGCTGACAACGGGTCCTACCCGTCGGCGCTGACTGGGCAAAGGAATCCCAGTCAGCTGCTGACTGGGTTCCCGGGGCCTCTAGTAGGGTGCCACGTGGCCTCTCTCTCTACACTCACTCCCTCTCACTATCTCTCTCTTTTCTCTCTTCTGGTCGGCCGGAGAAGAAGCCCGAGGCGGCGGCGCTTCACCGGAGACCACGCCGGAGCTCGCCAGAAGCCACGGCAGAGCTCGGGGAGATGGGGAAAAGCATCGCGGGCTTACCCCAAGGGCGACGCACTGGTGTGGAGGGGCTACGGCGGCCGGGAACGAGCTCGCGGTGAAGAAGAGCGGCGGGGAGATCCGGTCGCCGGCGACGAGGTGGTTCCGAGCTCCGATCTGCAAGGACGAGGTGAGGGAAAGATTAAGGAGGGGGAGATGGCCACGGAAAGCAAGAAAACGAGGAGAAAGGAGGGCCGGAGTAGTGGCCCGAGCTCACCGGAGCTGATGCCGGCGACAGGGAAGAAGGGTAGAGGCGCGGCGGAGTTAGGGTTTCGAGGGGTGGGGCTAGCCCTAGGGTTCGGACAGGGGAGAAGTGGGGGAGCGCGCGGTCGGGCGAGGTATTTAAGAGGCGACGCGCCGGTCGGAAGGGGGCTGTCGGGCGGGGCATCGCCCACGGTGGCGAGTGGTTGGGCGCGACGTGGAAGACGCGGCCTGACCGGTGGGCCCGGGCGACAGGGGAGCGGGCGGAGAAGGCGCCAGCGCCGGAGGCGCCTCCCCGAGGAGAAGGCGGAAAGCGGGGCTGGGAAACGGCTTTTGGGTGGCGGGGTGGAACGGGCTGCTCGGGTGGGCCGACCGGGCGGGGTTTCGGCCCAGTAGGGTTTGGAGTTTTTCTTTTCTTTTTGATTTTCTTTAAACCAGTGCTACTTATTGCGTCATTTTATGTTTCAAAACAGCTCCAAACTTCTTGAAATTTTTACAGGGTATTCAGGGTTTTATTAAGGATCTACTGTAGAAGTTTGGAGAGATTTGAGGAGGTTGAAAGCTAGGCTCTAGTTCAAATCCGATATTTGACCTAATTTGGCTTTGGGAGTTGCAATTGAGTCCTTGGGCTTCGAGGAATTTCAAGGCTTCTCCAGGGTATTCAATAGGGCATGTGGGGCCCACTGTAAAACTTTTAGGTCTTTCGGAGTAGGGTTGAGCCCATTTCAATTCAAGTTTCTAGTAGGACTTCGGAGTAGACCTGAAATGCAACCGAGTCCTAAATTCTTCCAAACCCCTAATATCTAGGAGGGACTAGGGTTTGCCTTTCTAAAACTATCTGTGAGGTTTGTGAACCCCTTTCACCTATTAGAAGTTACTATACTCTCTCAACCCTAATTCTGGCTAGGAACGGAGACTCATGGGAGAGTTCGAGGATTTTCCCCACTTTTATTAATGATGTTGTTAATTCGAATACTTCAAATAAGTTGATTGGTGTTTGTACAAGTTTCCACCGAGGATGAGATATGTACATATTCTATAAAGTTTCATCGTACTTTATCTCAGTTTAAATAAGGGGTGTGTGTGGGTGTTTATCTGCATGAATATGATGACGTGTATGCATGAATGCGAGGCAAATCCTACTTATCAATTCTGGGTATTACACTATGCATGTTGCTGATATATTCTTTGGTGAAATTGTTCACTTGCATGGTGTGCCAACCACAATTGTTTCTGATCGTGATACTAAGTTTCTTAGTCACTTTTGGAGATGCTTATGGGTTAATTTGGGGACTAAACTATTATTTAGCAATACCTGTCACCCTAAAACTAATTGTCAGACTGAAGTAGTCAATAGAACTTTGTCTACTATGCATAGGACTGTTTTGAAAAATGGCTTGCATATGTGGGAAGAATGTTTGCCTCATGTTTATTTTTTTTATAATCGTTCAATACATTTTAACACTAAAAGTGCAATTTTGAATTTGCATATGTGGGAAGAATGTTTGCCTCATGTTTAGTTTTCTTATAATCGTTCAATACATTCTTCGTCCACCACTTGATGTGTTACCCCTTCCATCTTTGGAGAAGGTAATTTGAATGCTCAACGACGTGCTAAATTGATCTCAAAATGCATGAGACTACTAAAGAGAATATAGAGTGCATGAATACTAAGTATAAACTTGCAGGCGATCAGGACAGGAAACATGTTACTTTTGAACCTAACGATCTTGTCTGGTTGCATTTGAGAAAAGATAGATTTCCTGATTTCCGCAAGTCTAAGTTAATGCCTCGCACTGATAGACCATTTAAAGTGCTTGCTAAAGTTAATAATAACTCATATAAGCTTGAGTTGCCTGTAACTTTTGGGGTTAGCCCCACCTTTAACATTACATATTTGAAGCCTAGCCTTGGAGAAGAAGATGAGTTGTCATCAAGGATGACCTAAATTCAAGAAGGGGAGGATGATGACGACATCCCTGTTACAGATACACACATTCAAGTACCGGTACTACAAGGTCCTATGACTCGAGCTCGTGCACGCCATGTCAATTATCAGGTACTTTTGCTTCTTGGTGATTCACATGAGTTGTACATGAATATGATGCTACTCAAGTTCGATACTCTTTTGCTATTAAGGAACCAAGGATCGGACATGACACCATCGGAAGCAAGAGGATCGCCAAGTGAAGACTTCCGGACAGTGAAGCCACCATGATGACTTGTTGACGGAGACCGAAAAGGGAGCAAACAAGATATCAAGTCGAGCATCGATCCCCGCCAAATCCGGACACCTGGAAGGTCTGGATGAACATCTGGATTGCTACTGGAGAGCCCAGATCTCCACCCGGATCCCAACTAGGAGGGTCTGGATTTCGGCCGGTCAGACCGGCCTGATGGCCGGCTTAAGCTTCCCAAACCGCCTTTTGGTAGTTTGGATCCGTTTCGGGCTAGGGGTCTCCTCCCACATATAAATAAGCCCCCCAGGACCTCTATAATCCATGGGTTTTAGTTAGATAAGAGTTTGTCACTTGCAACTTTGCATCCATCGATTGTGTTCAACAAGCAGTTGTAGAGACCACTTTCGAAACCCCAATGTATTGTTATACTTCATCTATACCCAATTTCAGATTGCCTCTTCATATTTCTTGCTTGTTCTTCGATTGCTTGTAGGGAATTCAACCTCGTGTTCAGCCTGGCCGTGCTTCCCGCATTGTCAGTTATCTTCAAAGTTGGTTTAGCGACTGCTAAGGTGCATCGTCCTCATAAGGTGTAGTCGGATCATCAAAGTCGCCTCCACAAATCGATCTCGTGTGCTCTTCAAAAGACCGGAACACCCATAAGCTTATCATAAGGGCTAAGGGATAGGGGTCACAAAGATGATGTCAGGTGGGTCGAGGTACTTTCTCTCGACCCGCACTACTACAAGTGACAGTGGTTAGGATTATTATTAATTCGAATCATTTTCGAATATGATGATATAATATTTGGTGAAAAGTTTTTGACATCTAAACACTATATACTTTGGTTCTAAATTCCTTTTTAGGTGAGGGATGAAAATGGACATTTTCCAAAAATAAAATAAGGGCATCACAGCTATCATTTTGAGTTGTCATTTCCTTATCTTACATTTTGGTGCCAAGACTGACACATAGATTTCTACTAGCAAAGTGCCCGTGCGTTACAACGGATATGAATTTTAGATTGTACTTTATGTCTATTTAGATTGTGCTTTATGTCTATGTCAAGCCCGACGACAATGGTACGATGTCCTAAAGTAATATTATTTTTTTCCTTAAAAGCTCACCACTCTACGGATATAAAAAAATTGATTGCGAAACATAGATAATTAAGCTTACTTGACATTGTTACGCAACATAGCAAAATTAACCATTAATGTTTGCTAAATAAGTAAAATGTGCTTGAAGAAAAGAAAGAGATCAAAATCTGGACATATCTATTTTTGTTATTTTGAAATTTAACTTCATTATAATATGTCATTATAAAAAAATTTACAGCTTATCAAATAAAACATGAAATTTGAACACAATGGATTAGGACCCTATTCCCTAGCTGGGGAGAATGTTCAGACCCTCACTTGAAGCAACTGAATAAAATTCCTAGCCACAAATTTTAAGCATTTAGATCTTTATAAAATGAATCATCATCTTCCTCCCCTTAACTTATAATAGAAAAATCATATGTATAAAATTCGAATACTCCTAAAATAAATAAATAATAGTATACTACTTATTAGCACTTTCCAAGGAGGACAAACATCTGAAAAAAGGGCATTACCTTCTCTTGTTTCTTTAGACTGAGTAAAGTTTGAAAGCTTGAGTTTTTCATTTGCTTCATGAAAACCCGCTGCTAGTTTTCAATCCGGCTTCATGTCCTAGTGAAATAGAAAAACAAATAAATGCATCAACGATGACATGGTCGTGCACTCTGCGGGGCTGCCCTTCCTGGCCAGCGGCCTCGGTCGCTACATGTACAGGCCAGCGATAGGGGAAGAGGGCGAGAAGAAGCTCCCCATGCTCACCTACTTCCAAGGCGAGGGCGAGGGCTTCTACATTGGCTCCTACGCCTAGCCCAACTTCCACATCGACTGCCTCCGCCTTGCCACGAAGCTCCCCACGGTCGTGCTCTCCTTCAACTACCACCTCGCGCTAGAGCATTGCCTCCTGGCGGCCCACGAGGACGCTGCCACGGCCCTCCTTGCTAGTGCGGCCGACTCACGCCAAGTGTTCATCTTCGGCTAGTCAGCCGGTGGCAACCTCGTGCGCCACCTGGCCCTCTGGTTCAGCACCGCGGGGCTTGATGCGGTGAAGATCACTGGGTACATCCTGCTCATGCCGACATTCATCACATCATCAACCCCATCTTGTTAGAGATTTTCTAGGGTGATGGTTAAGTCAATTTATCATGAGTCCATATTTTAGTTAATTAGTTTGTTATTTTTTGTTAGAGATTTTTCAAGAGCGTGGTTAGTGGAGTTAAGAGATTTTGAAGAAAAGACATTACCTTCTCTTGTTTCTTTAGACTGAGGGAAGTCTGAAAGCTTGAGTTTTTCATTTGCTTCATGAAAACCCGTTGCTAGTTTTCAATCCGGCTTCATGTCCTAGCGAAATAGAAAGACAAACAAATCATCAGCGGCACAGTCATGCGCTCCGCGGGGGCCGCCCTTCCCGGCCAGCGGCCTCAGCCTCTGCATGTACAATCCAACAACCGGGGAGGAGGGCGAGAAGAAGCTCCCCGTGCTCGCCTACTTCCATAGTGGGGGATTCTACATTGGCTCCTACATATCACACCCTATTTTTCCGAAACCTGAAAATTAGGGTTTACAAAAAAACTTTTTGTGCTGATAAGAATATTTTCATAAAAAACCTAATTAAAACCTTGGAGTCCCTCTCATAACCTTATCATCGTCCAGGATAACTGCCAGGTGATCTCCTTCCCCTCTCGACCACATGTGTTCAAACCTCCATCGCATTTATCTCTTCACCAGTTCAACTTTGCGTCCCTCGACGTAAGGCAACCTCCGCCTGTCTTTTACCCTATCAGGTTACTCACAAATCTGTATATGCAAACCTGTGAATTCCCACATGCATATACCCATATATATATGTTGGAGGGGGGCCTGTGCGCTAACCCTAAACTGACGGCTATAATTAAGCATAGCGTAAAATAGTCTAAAAAGCCCCTCAGGAATGTGTTTTACCTCCGAGGGCAAATTTGTAAATTCCTCACCTTTTTTCCACCTCCACCTCTATAAATAGAGCCTGAGGGCAAGGGGAGGGGGATCCACTTTTTTCCTCACTTCCCATTTGCAAACCCTAATTCTGGGAGAGAAATACGAAACGAGCTCGCGAGACCTAACGTCGAACGTCACCTTCTCCCCCGTACCCCCTGCGCATACCCTCGTTCGTGGCCCGCAGAGGTCCAAGCGTCCTCACGTCATACGTCCCGCGTGCGCGACTGCGGTGTCACCGCGACGTAGCTCGCCTAGGCAACCCTCGTAGGTCTCAAGAGCCGTGCGGGGGTGCCACAAGTTTACTGTCTAGCCTCATTGCTACGATAGTTGGCGCCGTCTGTGGGAAGCTAGCAAGAAGCCGTGTGACGAAGACCGCAGCTACCACCAGGAGCATGAAGAAGCCACCGTCAACCCGCAGGACGATCGAGCCATGCCACCCAGGAAGCAAGGAGGCAAAGGACGGCACGTACCGAGGTGCACGTAGCAGATGCCGCACCCAACCCCTCCGCCAACGCACAGGTAGTCGGCTCAGAAGCCTCCGCCCAGGTTGCCAACAACGAGGTGGAAATCGAGGCCCTAAGGCGGCAAGCTGCGGAAGCAAACTGGAAGGCGTAGGAGCTGCAGGCCGAGCTGGAAGCGCTCAAAGCCAACGGCCTGCGCATGGAGGCGCTCTTACGCGAAGCCACCGAAGCACATGCACGACAAGCAGCGGCGGTGGACACGACGAGCCCGGCCCCCGACACCGCGACGGCACTGGCTGACGCCCTTCGCAATCAGTAAGCACTAGGACGCGCAGTGGGAATGGTGCAGGTCCAAGCAAACCCACAGGTCACCTGTAGCGATCAAATTTTAAGACAAGAGATCGGCAAGGATTGTCGTGAATAAATTGGTTTCTTCTCATCTTATGCATGCATTTAGGCTGTTAAGATACAACTCCGATTAAAAACCCTAACCCGCGACTTTATGGTTAATGTGAAATAAAACAGTGAAACCTATACATTTTCAGAATTAAGGACTAAGATTCATTTTCAAGAAAAGGATATTTGCTTAATAGACCACATAAGGGAAATGAGTGGTCGGCTAATTGAGGGTGTGTACACTGGTATAATTAATTACAATTCAAACTCCATTTTGGACTATATGACCAAAGAGTCAAAAAGGAGATTAAAATGGGGTGGTACTTTAGTTCGTTAAATTTTCAAACAGCATGTATAGATCCTTAAAACAGTTCTAGAAAATATTTTTTCTAAGGCCTAATCTGAAAAGGAATCAAAACACCCATTGGCAACCCCTGATCTCCACGTAGCAAGCAACCCCCATCTGCAGTCCTCCTTCTTCTCCACGTGCCCCAGGCCGCATGCCCCTTTTCTTCTCCCCATTCTTTTCCCCCAACAGCTCCCCACCGCACGCCTGGGTATGCCGCCGCCTTCTTCATCCCCAGCACCGCAGCCTCCCCCCCCCCAATCGGTGCCATTCCTTACCTCCCTGTCACCTGCGCCTCTCCAAGCTCGCCGGCCTCCCAAGGCCCGAGCTCCCTGGTTCGCCGCATCCCCCTCCGCCTGCGCCGCCCCATCCGGGCCTTCCTCTCCGCCGCCGCCACGGACGCCACCGTCGGCGACCTCCCCCTTCAGCTCCCCTCCATGCGCCGCCCTCTGCGCCACACCCGAGCCCGCCTTCGCTCGTCGCCGGCCGAGCCCCGCCACTAGTCGGCCGTCCTTCTCCGTGCTCAGTCCCAGGCTGCCACTCGCCGCTCCATCTCCACCCCTCCCCTACTCAGCTGGCCTCGCCACCGCCGCCGGCCAGCGCCTCCCATCCAACCGCCGCCGTCGGGCCGCTCCCGGAGCCCCGCCTCTTGCTGCCCTCCGCCTCTCCACACGCCTTGTCGCCTAGGTGAATCCATCCCGCCGCCCACGATACCCGGCCAACCGGCCCCTGCACCACTGCCTCCGGCGGCCCCCTCCTCCTCCACTGTGAAGAGCGCCGCCACCAACCCTTGGAGCTCCTCCCCCAGTGATGCCGCCGGCTTTGACCTCGGCTTCCCCGCCCACGCCGCTAACTCCACTGCCTCTTCCAGATTCCTTCCCTGAGCTCAAGCCGCCGGGTCGACCTCCTCCAGAGAATCCCCATACCAGCCCCGGTGGTCTGATCGATGGTCATCAGTCGTCTCGGCCGTTAGCGATTAGGGGAGGTTAGTACAATTTTGATGCAGTCTTGGTTACGGTAATAAATGCACTAATTTCTTGATAAATGTGGGCAGTTAACCTGTTAGTAGTCAGCGGTTAAATGTTAGTTGAAGTTGAGTAGTTAGTAGTTAGTAGTGAGGTTTGTCGCTGGCAGTTAGGTTAGCGGTTGATAGTTACATTGGTTGATAGCAGTTAAGTAGTCGATTAGTAATATTTGGGCTCAAGACAAATTAAACAGGCTAATGATTCCAAATACATGCTAGCGGTGATGAATATAATTGATGCTCTATACTGGCTACCGACTAACTACGTCAAAACGGTTAATCGTTTGATGACTGACATAACCGATAACTAGAAAGCTGTAATGATCGTATGATTAACATGCTGATCAATGGAATTGTTGGTTAATTGTACGAGTGAGCAACGATTGTGCTTAACATACCTCATGAATTTTGATCATTCCCTAGCAGCGCTACTGAAATTAATTAAGTAGTTAATTAACTATCGTACTAATACCTGCTAAGACCAACTCACTAATATCATTTTTGTCAACTATTGGCCACGGATAGTTGCTGACCAATACGCTAGTGCCTCTAATACCTGTCTAATAACTAGCTACTGCAATCACTCTTTACGCCAGGAAAAGAAGTAACCACTGTGATAACGATGGGGATGATTTAACTGATTGATATTAACACCTACAGGATAAGCTAATTTGGTACACTATCATATATCCATAGCTTATACACATTTGATAATCCAAGGGCTGCACTATTGCATTATCTCAGGCAGTACTACTTCAGTGGTAATCATACTCATCCGGCATATTAGCAAGGCCTCACGTGCAACTTCAGTCGAAACCACAATCGAGGCATCGATGGTTAACTAAGAAGCTAATGAGATGATTAATGCTCTAGTTGCTCTAATGCCTAATAGCTAGCTCACCTCACTAAGTCTGAACATTTTGAAATATTCCAAATATCCACTGACTAGTGGCTAGTCCATTTGGTAAACACGCGGGTTATAGTATGGGCTAACCTGTATCTAATTAGTAGGCTCAAACCATGAAAAATACTAGTGACCTATTAGTAAGTGAATAGTCAAGTAGTAGCTGATGTTTTCAGGCATTCTTAAGGCGCCGTTCTAATGATCGACAATAAAGATTAACCATCTTCCTTACTTTAATTGGAGCCAAATTGACCACCGTTTGGTTTAATTAACAAGCATGCTATGTTTAGTAGAGACATTCCAGTTTAATGTAAAATTATTTCTTCTACCGAGAAGAAGACAGGAAATGCTAAATGTGATTAAACTTGTAGAACTCGTAGACCAATGTAAACAACCTTCAAAAACATGAATACTAGAGAATCTAGCTTAACGGCCAAATCAACAATGTCTAGTACCCTAATCCACCTAACCTCAGTATGAAAGCATATCATTCCATGCATGCATCAATGTAAATGTTCATCCACAATTCAAGAGATGTCACCACTAAAACTAACCCAACATCTGGAATGAACACAAACCTGCTTATGTACCTGTATACCTTATTTTTAATCCACCGTAGTTGCATCCATGTCAATTGCATCCGTGCATGTTCGTCATTTTCAAATTAGCTTCTTAGGCTTGTTTTTCCCTTTTTAGAGGTCGCTTGCTTCTTACTGGTGTTTCGAGTATTCTGGAGTTCTCCCGCATGCTCCCCCGTACTTCCCCGGGCAACGAGGCAAGCTCCATTGCTTGTTGATTAATCATTACATTGTGTGTTAATCTTGTTTAGCATACTTAATTGGATTGACTTGGTGCTTGCGTGAATGCTTATTTAATATGTGCTTGATGTCGTACTAGTATGTGTAAGTCTAGCGTTATGCAGCAGCTATGGCTGAGAATAAACTTGGTTGCCCTAATCACTTGAACTTACTTAAGTGAGATGTGAGAGCCGAGGGCGTGCACAATGGGTACGGTTGGTGTTAATTGTAGTATGAAGGCGACCCAGGAGTAAGTAGAGTTTTGTCGTCACACCAACCTTATTTCAGCGTGTCACAATCCCTTATCACGCGTGGACGTTAGCGGAACCGAGGCTGGGGTGTAGTTGAGGTAAGTCTCCATGCCCCTTGGAGGCTCGCTACCTCCAAACGGTTATGCACTCACTACACCTGCAGTGGTCGAGTTGCCGGTAACGGTCCGAGAGAATTGATTGAATTTGTTATTGTGATGGACATGTGATTTAATTGGGGTATGGGCTGCCCCCCGGAGGAATTGGAAATGGTGACATTCATATTACTATGTTCGTGTGTGTGTGCTTGTAAGTTTGCTATTATTTCCCTGTGGTTATTCTAATCTATGCGTAGATGTTACCCCATTGTTATACCCTGGTTAAGATGTTTTCCTGTTGTTATTAATTTGTTGCTAATGTCCGTTGAATCTGAAATTAAAATGAGGTAGCTCATGTTCATTTTATCCCTTGTATGTAACTTGAACTTGATAAGTCAAACAGGGCTAATACCATGTTTTAATTAATTAATGAGCAATGTCTTGCGAGTACGGTGGTTGTACTCACCTAGGTTTATCCTAGGCAGGTTTGTGGAGCATCCCTGGAGTTGACGTTTCGCTGCTTCGGTTTACCACTTTCGGCTTCGACTTCCTTGGGATTGTTGTGGGCTGTTTGAGGTGGTCCCCCACCATCTCGGGTGTTTTACCTTGTGTTTCCGCTGCTGCCATTTGTGGCTCTTTTGATGTTTATCGACCTTAGGTCAATTGGTATGTAAGATAAGTACTGCCCCGAGTATGGGACGTGTTATAATTATCTGGTAATCCCTCTCTTTAGTGCTTTACTGTGATATACAAGTTGTTATCGAGGCTGCCCATATGCAATGCGTGAATGATATGAAGTATATGGGTATGCCGTGAAGGGTTAAAGCCGTTCCTCTTTTTACTAAGTCGAGCAGGAATCAGTTGAGTGACCCGCTGGCTGAGATGCTGTGCCGGCCAGGCAGGGTGTGGGTGTGTTCCACCGGGCTTTTGAGCGACCCACTAGCTTCCAAGCTAGGTTAGGGTGTGGGTAGAATCACCGGGCTCCTCCGATCTCGCTTTGCGTGGTAGAATTCGGGAACGACTCTAAACCTTCACCGGATCAGGGAATTGTATGTGGTTCTGGGAAGTTTAGTCACTTCCGGCCGGCTTGCGTTGGTCAGGTGTCGGATCACTCCGCCTCGATGAGTACGGCGCAGGTACTGTGCCACCAGGTCGACTGGTCCTTCGGCCCTTGGCGACCATTCGTTCCCCTAATCATATGTAATTCCTGGGTCCGTGACAGCTTGGTATCAGAGCCGAGCTGACTGTAGGTAAACCTTGCAGGTGGTCGTTAGCTAAGAATCTGATGTTGCCAAAATTATTTATAAAACTAAAAATGAGTTTCAACAAGAATAAGTATGGTTCATTTTACTTCTTATCCCCTTCCATCTTAGATCTGAATTTTCTTCTTACCTAATTCACTTAATTGCAAAATGTTTATAAACTCTCATCCCATCTTGCCTTCCTATGCAAGATGCCTCTCGGATGTTTTTAACCCTTGTTTTTGTGCCTTCTTAGTGAGTGGTGTAGCGGAGTTCTTCCTCTCGCATTTATATCCCTCCAATCTTGCCCAAGTACATTAACCCTTGCCACCATTCATTCTTCGACGTGTCAAACTCTATGACCTTCAGTGCTATCTACCCTACTGTAGGAATTCATCTCTGTCATAATGGTCGAGAGATCTCCACCTTGCTAGCTAACCTCCTGACTAACCAAAAATTCCTATTCCCCGGAGGACATTGATATGCTTGCCCTCCTTTCTGTTCCTCCGCTCTACCTTTTGGGCTAGTTTATGGACCAATTTCTTCATAACATGGTGAAACATTCCCGATATTTCGAGGATTCTTCTCATGTTATGCCATCCTGGTAGATTCTCACACAATTAAAGTGTGTGCTGTCCAGAAATTTCAGCAAGCTCCTAACTACTTCTTTGCCTTGTGAGCTAAGTTTCTCCTTCTAAAAGTTGGCCAAGGGATTAAACCTTTTCATATGAAAATTATGGCTGCCCACTATTCTTGCATATTGTGTTGAAATGTCTCACTCGAAGGTGTTGTCAATTTCATCTGTATGCAAGGATATTACGTACCATTCATATGAAACATGTTGACGCAGATGAGGCACAAGGTCATCAACATTGCTGGATGAACGAGATGGATGCCATCCTGGATGCTGATGAAGACGCTCGCGAGTACGTTGCCACACCAACTACACGCGCTGCGAGGCACA
>JAGXJF010005739.1:0-80615 GCA_019208055.1 Stipa capillata | reverse complement strand
TCCCATGTAGATTCTCTTGTTAAGGGATGATTTAACTTGAGATCGGCAGGCTCAAGGGTTTAAACAAAAAAAAACCATTTTTCAACTCATGCATACATGTAGATTCTTGCATCTCACCATTAAAACCTTAAAAGGTTGCTCTGGCATCAACTCTACCAAGATTTAGAGAGCTAAGTACAAAAAGATCTTAACCAATTTATAAGCTACTCAAAGTACCAGCTTAAACACTTTGATGTTTCAATTAAAATTTACTTGTATAACTCAACCTAAAGATCTTTCTGAAACTCCTATTCTCGGGTAGGTCCAAAATCTATTAAAGTGAATAAGAACCAGGTTAAGTAGGAAATTTGGGCAAAGGTGAGACCTACTCAATGAATTTAGCCCAAAGTTCCTTTTGATGTATTATTCCAGAGTCAAAAGTTAGAGTTTAAGTGTGATTAACTTAATTTCAAAAGTTAGAGGAGTGCAGGTAACCTAAAGGTTCTGTACATACCCTTTCTAAATTTTCAGAATCTTTATTGAATTATTGTTTCCTCAAACTTTAGTATACAAAGCAATCAAACACAGAAAACAAGAAAATAAGGAATTTCTACTTTTCCTCCTCGTGCTGGGCCGCGGCCCAGCTCCTCCTTCTTCCATTCCCGAGCGGGCCTTGGGCCATCTCCCTTCTTCCCCCAGCACGCCCGCACGCTCGCCTCCTTCCCAGACGCGCCGCCGTGCCGCTCCCTCTG
Organism: Stipa capillata; assembly: GCA_019208055.1. Lineage (NCBI taxonomy): Eukaryota > Viridiplantae > Streptophyta > Magnoliopsida > Poales > Poaceae > Stipa > Stipa capillata. Next base: position 79,884 of record JAGXJF010005739.1, on the reverse strand, counting down.
CCGAGCGGGACCCACCCGCAGCACCCCGCCGCCACGTGGCTGGGCACGCGTTCCAGCGCCAGCAGCCGCCGGCAGGCCATCTCCTCCACGTAGCAAGCCCGCCGGCCACTTCTTTTTCTTCTGCCCCTATCCTCCGATTCCTCCAAAGCCACCAGATCCTCCCGCCGAGCACCGCCCCCCGACGGGGCACTCCATTTCCAGCTGTGCGCCGCCGCCACCGACGGCGTCTGCCCAGCTTCGAGCACTGCGCCGCCGCGCCTCCCGCCGTTCTTCCTTTGCCCGCCTAGCTCCTGTCGCATCCGAGCCAGGCGCCACCGTGTGAAGCTCCTGCTTGCCGCTGCCGCCGCGCCTTCTCCGCCATTGGCGAGCCGTCGCCAGTCAGCCAGCCCTGGCCTCCAACGCGCCCTCCTCGCCGCGTCGCAGCCCCCGCTGTCCTCAGCTCGCCGGCGCCCCCAAGCCGCCCCGCGCCACCGCGTCATGTGCCGCTGCCTCCGCCCTCCTCGGCAGGAGCCGCCGACAAGCCTCCTCTCCTCCGTCGCCGACGGGGCTAACCGCTCTGCCTCCAACCGGACCGCAGCACCGAGCTTCCCGCCGCCGGCGTCCTCGACATCCACGCATCCAAAGCCATCTCCCAAGCTCGCCTCCCCACGCGTCCAGCTGCCGGGCGGAGCTTCCCCACCGAGCTCCCCTCCGCTGGTTGCCCTCCCGCCTCAGCGCCACCGGTCACGCCCCGCAACGTGTTCGAGGGAATGCCGGAGAAGGATGTCGTCGGCCGGAGCGCCCCCTAGTCACCCATTGGCTTCTTCAGCCCCGTCAGATCGACGCCAGCCTCTGTCATCTCTGTCCTCGGGTGAGGTTTCCAGCAGGGCCAAGCGCCATTCTCTTTTCCCCTTTTCCTCTGTTAATTGAGTTCAGACAAAACACAAATTGGGGCAACCGGGTGTTAAACTTGTAAAGACTCTACCTGAAAGTAACGACTAGCGAATCCATTAGCCGAGGCACCGAATGCTTATGAGTAGGATGTAACCATCTGCTAAATAAGTACCGCTACTAACTAAACGCAATTAAAAAGGTAATGGCTGTATAAGCTTTCACTTACATATACTAATAATCAACATGTATGCTTAGTGTAACTACTGTACCGATGTCAGACTTGGATTATCTGAGTCACCACCGCGTGGTTGGATATTGATATGTGGTTTGTGATCAGTATACTCGATTTAAAATTTTGAATGAGTGTAACATAATTTATATTTGAGCATATTTCCTAAATTCTTGTGAATACTAGTTAGGATTGACCAATCTGTTAATGCCTTCCTCAGTTAGTACATTGGATTGAGTACATGCGTTCTTGCTGAGATGTTCTAGATAAAATAGTGACCCTAATGCTTAGTAGCTAATGGACGAACAGCTAATCACATGAGTAATTTGTTAACTGGTTGAGAATTAGTTATTATAAGCCAATGAACCATCTTTACCATGATTCCCAAATGAAGCTTGGAATCTTGTTCTAAATACTACAGAATGGAACGCTTAAACCCACATGATAAGTGGTGGGCTGTTTCTTTTGCCGTGGAATGACGGTGTCAAATGTAGTCAAAGTTACCTGTTCTGAGGTTAATTGTTTAATAAAAGTCAGTTGTAACTAATATACATATTAACTTCGGGTAATTACGGTAGGAGGTGGACTAAATCGTTATTTAGCGCAACTAATAAACTGCCGATTAATCCATTGAGTTATACCCGCACACCAAATACCCCAGATTTGCATATTCCCCTTTAATCAGGGATCAGATTCATGATCGTAACTAATTACTCTTAAGACAACTTGAATTGAGTGTTGATAAACTGGTTTTGATATCAGTAATGGCTACGACCAATTGCTGCTAGGACCACTTAACTTCCCTAATGATTAGCTAAACCAGTATACCATTCACCGATGACATGATATGTCAACTTCAGTCAAGTCTTAATCAATGTCTAGCTTAACTAAATGCAGTAGTCAACAGTATAGCTAATGAACTTCCACGCCAATAACTGGTAGGTCAGTTACTGTTAGTAACTAATGACTAGCTAACGGTTAATGGATGGCTAACTACTTCAACCATAGACTTGATTAGTTATATGCTGTAGGTCTGCGTAGGGCTGAGAGTTCCGAGCTCAATTCGATGCCTCTCTCAGGGTTATTATGAGATGAAACTAAAGTAAAATCTGAAGATGCCGTCGCTAGCCTCGTTTTAAGTGGTCAATTGTCCTTTTCGGATAAACCATTTGTGAGATACGGCCAAAACACTCCTGCTATCCTGAGTTCGTTAAATTATGGCTTGTATCTTTGGTAAATTGGAATGGCCGTAGTAGTGCAATGATTAAACCATGAACCTGGTATATATCAACCTTGTTGCATACATGTTGTATAATAAAGTCGATGACCATGCCATTTTAACGTATAACTCATGTTATCTCTAAAGAGGTTCAATCTGAAATTCTACACTTAGCACCTTATCCCAATCCACTAGTATTTAATCCGTACCTTTAAATTGCCATGTGTACATCATACCTGTTATTACTATGATAATCCAAATTTTATTAAGATAAGCTAATATTAATTGATCAAACCTGCATGTTTAACCTCACTTTATAGAGTTTTCACCTCCATCTTAGCTGCATATCTTAACACTTGAATGCATCCATGCATCCTGTCATTCTCAAACTAGCTTCTTAGATTTGCCTTTCTCTGTTGGAGGTTAATTGCTTCTTATCGGTGTTCCACACATTCTGGATTTTCTTGCAATGACCACCGGAATGTTATACTTCTCCCAGCAATGAGGCAAGTTCACAAAAATACTCGTTAAGATCCCCTTAAGTTTATTTCATGCTTTGCTATTGGTTAAGGTTAATTGCTAGCTTGTACTGTCAAATGATTGCAATGTGAAGGTGATGGCGAATCACTAGTATTGCTAGGTTCGATTGTGTTGCAAGGTCAGCGGTGACCTTTTAATTGGACTAATGCAATATGAAACCCTAATGGTGAGATGCGAGTGCCGGGGTACTGTCACTACAGATGGATCAATCAGGTGGATTTAACCTGATTCGATGCGGTGTCGTAGGGCTTTACCTGTCACCCACGGTGGAAGACTTACCGCAATGATCGGGTAGTCGAGGTCGGCCAACCCTCGGACTAACGGCATTCCGGAAGTACTTCCCTTGGTCAAACCTTGTTTGGTTTGCTCAGAAACATTTGATATAGTCTTGTTTGACTATCTTTAAATCACCCCAAGCTTGTTTGACTTGATGTGATTATTGGGTATGAAGTTCTTGGTTGAATTGATTCATATTCAGATCTGAAGATAACTTGTTCATGTGATATTTGTTGATATTGCTTTATCAATATTGTCCATGTTGCTGTTTATCATGCTATGGTGATATACATGTTAGTAATTGATTCATGATTAATAGCTTTGCTGAACTAACATGGGATGAGTATATGAATGTGACTTTGCAAGTACGAAAGTACTTACGGAATTCAATTCCGAACTGTTGCAGTGAGACTAGAATCAAAGTTTCTATAATGCTGATTTGCGCAAGTGGATATCTATTTGCAAGGTTGTCCTTCTCGGTCGCACGTGTGGGTTACGTGTTTCTATTAGGGATGGTTGGCTACCATTCCAAGGGTTTTTCAGTTATTTCCGCTGCTGTTTTTGAGCTTTAGAAGCATGTAAACGACCTTCGAGTCGTTATTATGTGATGTAAAACCTCTCTCGAGCAAGAGGTGAGTTATATATCTCAATAACTATTGTCTTTAGAGTTTGACTTGTGATATGAAGTTGTTATCTGTGACCGATCCATATACAGTGCGTGTATGTTTGAAGTATATGGATTCGGTCGTAAAGAAGTGATGTCTCCTCTTAGTGCTCACTCCGGAAAATGTTTCGGTTGAGTGACTCGCTGGCTGAGATGCAGTGCCGGCCAGGCAGGGTGTGGACTCTCGTACCGGGCTCTCGAGTGACCCACTAGTCCCCGGACTAGGTTAGGGTGAGGGTACGACAGTCGGCTCCTCCGAAACTACTTGCTTAGTGACTCAAGAGAAGCGTCAACTCTTTACCGGGCTTGGAATGTATGTGGGTTTGGGAAGATTAATCGTTTCTGGCCGGCTGACCCACGGTGATGGATACATACGACGTAAGTGCGTATGGTATGTGGGTCCGGTGTCGGGTTACCCAACGGTGATGGATACATACGATGTATGTGCGTATGGTATGTTGGGTGACTTCTCGGTCTTTGACGATTAGTCATTCCCTAATCATATGGAATTCTCGGGTCCGTGACTCTTCTCCCCGCGTGCGCTCTCCCCCGCCGTCTCCCGCTGACAGCCCGGGCCCGCCTGTCATCCCCCTCCTCGCTCCGCTCCCGCGCCCGGGCCCACGTGTCAGGTCCTCCCTCCTCCACGTCGCCACCGTCGGCTGGCCGGGGTGGGCGGTGCTCCCATCCCGACCCCCGCTGTCCGAGCCGCCGCCGCCCTTTTAAAAGGAGCGTCCCGACAGCCAACCTCCTCTCCCACTTCACTCCCCGCGAAACCTAGCGCCCAATTCCTCACTTCCCGAGCTCCTCCCCCAATTCCAGTAGCTACTCCGGCGAGGAATCGCGGCTGCTCCAGTGAGTCTCTGACCTCCTCGCTCCATCCCCGAACTTCCTCTTACTCTCCCTCGTCCCCCCTCCATTTTGTTCCTCAGATCTGCGCCAGAATCACCAACCCCGCCGCCTTCGTCCTCAAGACCGGCGACAACTCCGACGAGCTCTCGGGCCTGCTCTGGTGAGCCTCGGGTTCCATTTTCTAAACCCCGAGCATCCCCTCACTCCCCTTAACTCGCTCCGTCCCTTTTCTCCGCAGATCTGAGCTCCGAATCCACTCCCCGCCGGTCACCGACGGACCTCGCCGCGCGGTCGTCATCGCTAACCCTCCTCCGGTCATCCCCGAGCCTATCCTTGCGCGTGTCAGCTTCAGGGTGAGTCCCTGGTCCTTTTGCCGCCCTCTCCGAGCCCGGGTCGGTAGTCCAGTGCCGTTCCGATGAGCTTGGGCGCCACTCCGGCTGTGCGCCGCTGTCTGAACCGCCGGCCTCGGGTAGACAGGAGAGAGAAGAAAGAGAGAGAGGGAGAGAAAGCCCCGACGCGTGGCGTGCTCAGGTTGGCTCCCCGACCACCCGAGCCACTGACAGTAGGGGCCCGCGTACCTGCTGACGTGGGTTAAGGGTGGGAAACCCTGGGTGACTTCTCGGGTGCACGTTGGATTTGGGATCTGGTCGGGGTAGACTTCGGGTGTACCTAGCATTTAGGGTTAGGACTGTTTAGGTTAGATTTTGGATAAAATTTCAAACTTGCATAACTTTCAAACTACACGTCCAAATTTGATAAATTTTATATATTTGGAAAGCTTATGAAAATCCTACAATTTGGCTGAATCAAAATCAATTTTGAGCACATGCACCGTATGAATCTAGGGTTGTAATTTTGCCACTGTCGAGGGTCGATAAACCCTAGCTTCGCGATCGTAGCTCCGATTTCGACAAGTTTTATAGTTTTGGAAACCTTGCGAGATCTCCTACGAATTGGAGCAACAAGATGTCCAGTAGGGACACATACCTGGTAGGGTGCAAGTTGTTAGTCCTTTTTATCGTCGTACCTCGATAAACCCTAAATCGATGAATGTAGCCCCGAATTGAACAATTCCAACTACGTTAGTCTCGTATTCCAGTGCACTTTCATATGATAAATATTGTAGGTCATGACCATCCTTGGTGAATAGTAACATTCAAACCCTACCACTGCATACAATGACATGCATGTAGAATTAGGGTTTTCGCACAACTTCTATTAACTCACTCCAGGAGATTGGACTACTCTAGGATTCAACCATCCTTAAGCCACTATAATAATGCACATCTAGCATGTACATCATGCATACATGCTGGACTTATTATCTTTTGTTGTTTCTTTTCCGGTGCCGTATTAATTACAACAGAACCCGAAGAAGGCGACCACCCGGCTTACGACTCCACGCAAGACCAGGAACAACCCGAACAAGGCAAGCAGAGCTTGTTGCATCCTTACTTTCCGTACTCTAGTGTATGCCCTGTTTATGTGTGCTTATGTGTGAATGGTGCTTGAATGTCACATGTGAAGTTGAGCACACTAGTATGTGTAGGATGTGTCTTAGGTTGAGAACATCTGATGGCTCTTCAACTAAATTGTTAAGTGAGTTGGGAGAGCCGAGGGCGTGCACAATGGGTACGGTTGGTGTTCATCGTAGTTTGATGGCGACCCAAGAGTAAATAGAGTTTTGTCGTCACACCAACCCTATCTCAGCGTGTCACCATCCCTTATCACACGGGAACGTTAGCGGGAACCAACGCTGAGAATAGTGGGGGTAAGCCTACATGCCCTTTGGAGGCTCGCTACCTCCAAACGGTTATGCACTCACTATGTCTGCAGTGGTTGAGTTGTCGGTAACTGTTCGAGAGATTAACTGAAAATGTGTGGATGCTGGATTGATTTGGATTTGACCTAGGGGCTGCCCTAATTGAATTGGATGATGTTTACTGGATTCTTTTGGATTAGACTCCTGGGCTGCCCCCAATGAGCTTGGAATGGTTGAATTGATCTCGTGGTGACTTGTTTACAATATGTTGTACCCTGAATTAGACTGTTACTTATCTTGTCGTTACTTCCCTTGTTTAGGCTATGTTCTTAACTTGTATATTGTTACTCTGAGAAGCATTCATGTTTAAATTGTGTTGTACTAGTATGGGTAGGACATTTAATCAAGCACGAATAAGTCTTGCGAGTACTTTTGTACTCACCTAGGTTATTCCTAGAGCTTGCAGGTGAGCCGGTGGTTGAAGACTATTTCAATGACGCTTAAACTTGTGGTTTCCTTGGTTAGCTATTCGACTCATGGGATAGGTGGTAACTTTGGTCAGCGGTCAATGCGCCGCTGTGGGACTCTTTTACTTGCTTCCGCTGTTGTTTTAACTACCCCGTACTCAGATATGTTTCCGGCTATGCCGACTGATGTAATCTTATAGTCCGATGCGGACAACTAGTTTATTATCGTAATGTAGTGCTTTGCTGTGATATCCAACTTGTTATTCAGGCTGCCCGTATGCAATGCGTGTATGATATGAAGCGTATGGGTACGCCGTGAAGGGTTACTGTTGTTCCCCTTTTTACTATGTCGAGCAGGAATCGGTTGAGTGACCCGCTGGCTGAGATGCTGTGCCAGCCAGGCAGGGTGTGGGGCGTGTTCTACCGGGCCTTCGGGTGACCCACTAGCTTCCAAGCTAGGTTAGGGTGTGGGTAGAATCGCCGGGCTCCTCCGACCTTGCTTTGCGTGGTAGGATCCGGGAACGGCTCTAAACCTTCACCGGATCAAGGAATCGTATGTGGTTCGGGGAAGTCTAGTCGCTTCCTCGCGTTGTGCAGGTGTCGGATCACTCCGCCTTGGTGTGTACGGCGCAGGTACCGTGCCACCAGGTCGACTGGTCCTTCGGCCCTTGGCGACCAGTCGTTCCCCTAATCATATGCAATTCCGGGTCCGTGACAAATTGGTATCAGAGCCGAGCTGACCGTAGGAAGCCAATTGCAGGTGGTCGTTAGATAGGGCTCCCGCTGCGCCACCTGGCCAGAAAATTATTTAAAAAGTTAAACACTATGTTCAAAGTTAATAAGTAGATTGCTTTTTATTCCTTAACCTCATCGCTCTTAGTTCTGAATGTTCTTCCCTATTGCATTTGTTTTTCTTTGTGTGGCAAACCATATCCTCACTAACCCTAAAATTGTATAGGATGGTGTACAACATTGTGACCGACCCGCACCAGCTAGGAGGATGGGCCACCCTGTTGTGGAGGATGTTGGAATACCTTGGTGTGCCCCAGGAAGACCTCCCCGCTTTCCATGCCAAGACCTATGAGGTTCGCGGGAAAGCTCACTTTTGGATGGGATGGGTTATAGTGAGAGTCTCTGATCTGGATCAGACTTTTACGGCACCCAGAGCTGGTGATAATGATGCCCGACTTGAAGCAGCTAGGAAAGCAGTCCTCCATATACGGCATCGCTTTGATGAGATTTTCCTGTTCTCCCCGTTCCGTCTAATTCCCCAGGCAAGTGATGGAGGCAACAATATCATGGTACCAGCGCCAAGCGACGACGAAGAAGAGACTGAGTTGGAGACTGTCAATCACATTGTCTCGGCGGAAATAATGTATGATGGGTTGTATGTGGATTATGGAAAAGCTACTCGAGAGGTGGAACGGCTGACGAGAGTTAACCGCTAGCTTCGTTCTGAATTACGTCGGAGATGTCATGTGGCGAATGAAGATGAGTCTTGGGGCGAGAGCCCTTATTGTTCCGATAATTGGTCATGTTATTAACCTCTGTTTATAATATGGTTAAGATTACGCACATAGTCCATATTTGTACAATGCATCTCATATGGTTTCCATATGAAGTATTGCAATATATGTATATGCATACATACGATAGCACATTCCATGTTTCAGATAATAATTTGCTGAGAATTGGTTTTAGCACATTATTGTACTCCTGTTTCTAGTTTAATTATTTGTTTGAACACAATTTGGTTGTACATGTTCATCATGATGTTATGTTGCATAATCATGTAGTTGCATATAGTCATATATATGTATATGTGTTGTTAGACTTAATATTTATTGACTGTCTATATGTCAGAATAACAACTCTACTGAGTTATTATTTGACAATATAGTTTAATCACAGTTTGCAAAATCAATGATTGCTATTGGATTATAGTTACCTTTTAGAATTACAACTGCATGATCATATGTTATCTTATGCTACGCCATGACTAGTCTCTAATTCATGCCTAATCTATCTAGCTTGTTACATGATGTCTAATTATATGTTGCACCGTAGTTCATATAGATTGTCATGTCGTCTATTATCATTTCTTGCCAACTTGCATGCCAGGACCTCACTTGTCTACTAGTATGATGGGTCATATTTGTTTTACTAGTATGTCGGGTTTCCATGTTTAATCATATGGTTGTGCTATTGTTGTCATCAACCATATCCTGTTCCCAGTTGCATAGCTGTCCCTATCTCGCATGTGGATTAACTTTAGTCCTTTTACATGCAAATCTATATCCATAAACTATCTTTTTCTCGAATGTTCCTGATCCAGAAGACCATCTTCGAGTAAATTACTCTATCTGGTTGAGATACATTAATCTCACACCTTCCTAGTTGTCTTTCGACAATCCTATCCCTTCATCTTTATCATTTGACACCTATCCAACCCTGCTAGCCCTATCTTCTGGTATTTCCATTTGATATTTAATTGGATTTATATTTATTTGCCTTGTACTTATTGCTGTTGCGATGAATAGGAAGTAACGAAGTTGGGTAAGGACAAGTTCCTGCAGAAGAAGACCAACTCGTCAACAAAGGCATGCCCCCTCTTCTTGATCATGTTGATCCTATATTTTCAAGTCATTATATTTTATTATTTATAAAACATGCATGCTGTTTTATTCCAGTAGCTAGCGTGTCGATTGACACGACCATTATCTTTCCGCTTGTCGCCTGTTTACTTGATACCCTGAGTAGATTAATATGTTATTATTTCTGAATAGAGTAGAGAAATGCTTAGCCATGCTTAAATATATCCTTAGGATGTTTTGAGTTGCCTCTTCGGAGGAATGATCTTCGGATCGATGACCCTTGATATTGAAACTTGTTGTTATGCTCGCTGAGCTAGGGCTGGATGCCCATTGTTCCCTCTTTCTATATTCTCCCTGTTCTACTCTAGGTGAAACTTACCATCTAAAAGGTGCGGGCGACAACTAAATCATGAGTTGAAGGAGAAAATGGTCGTTCCTCACGGGTTGAGAAAGCCATTAGTCATCCGTATTGAATAAGGCGAAGTCATGACTTGAGAAGTGTGAATACCGTATGACCACATGCTATATGGGCACTGGCTTGATTGAGTAGGTTAGTCGAGCCTTGATGTCGACATCACCGTACTGCAGAAGGGTGGACGTAGTTACGAGGACCTCGGCACAGATGGGAGGCCGGAGGGTGGGGATGTACTCTCAACTCCGTGTCAGACCCGATGGGCATGTCGCATCAAGGGGTGATTGGCTAAAAGATCTCGTCACGGTCACCCTGCCGACACACCGATGGGCGTGTGTACAAGCCTGCACAGCTTGGCATAAGGGGATGATCGTGTCATATAGGTAAAGTGTACAAACTCTGTAGAGTGTCAAACTAATCGATTAGCCGTATCCACGGTCACGGATGTCATATAACTCATTCCTGATGAAAAGGACCTGTCTTTCTCCCCCTTACTAATTCCCTCTACCCCAGTTCCTGGATGAGTTTAGGCCGGATGCTTTACTCGCATGTGCTGTCGTGGACCCTCACATTTATGAGAAACACCCCTGATAATAAAACTGGTTTTCATCAAAATGATGCTTTTGAAACTACTGTACTATTACAACCAAAGCTACTTTTATGCAAAAGAGCCATAAAACCCTTCCTTTGCTTAAACCTGCACGTAGTCGTAGGTTTGCTAATGAGGGGGGCACGCTGGGTACGTGAAGTACTCATCGAGCATGTTGTTTGTTGACATGTTCAGATATCTATGACGATGATGAAGACTATGAGGAATCTTCTATGTCAATGCTGAGGTTAGGTCACGTGGCCTCCGTCGACTGCCTGTGGTTGAGATGGAGACATCTACGCTTTATTTTCGCTGTGTTTCTGAATGGTAAGGGGACATAAGTCCTAATTACTTTATTTAGTCATATCACTGCTATAACTCATTTGTTTATGTTTCTAAAATGTTTCGTGATGTGTGCAGTGATATCAATTCACCTATGTTCATCAGCTTGATCCTAGACTGATGAGGAGACACACAGGGAGGTCTGGAAGTTAAGTCCGGTCCTCAAAACAAAGCTTGTCGTGGTAGAGATGAAACAAGGAAGGTTGATGCACTGCTGCCGTGGCAGCAACAACAGCAGATTTTTCTTGCTACATCAGCAGATTTGCTAGTGTTGGATCTAGACTCTTCAATTAGTATCCTGCTGCAGTAGCAGATCTTCTATTTTCTTGCTGTGGCAGGAATTTTGTGTGCTTGTAAGGAATTTGGAGATGAGGTCAGATAGGTGGAAAGAGCACAATATGAGCTTTCCAAAGAGTCCAGATCACTCAAATCGGAGTCCGTATGCTCGAGATAGAGACGTTGAAGTCAGGACTGTCTCAGCAATCCGAATCAGCATCCAGATCTTGTGGGACTTGATCTCTAGCTCTTCTCGGACTAAAGTGACATGGGAAGACTTCTTGTACATGACCAATTCATGTTGGACATGGTCATAGCCACATGAAGTTCATTCCCTCCTCCCCTTGAGAGCTTGAACTTGAATCCTCACATGTTCTTGAAGATCTTGACGGACCTCTTTTGTTTTTTATGGCTTGAGTAGCAGATGTAGTTGAAGCAGTGGAAGTAGAGGTGGCAGTGGGTGTATCCATGGGGGTCATGTCCTCATCAGCTGCCTTTCCTACCACTTGTCATAGCCGCTCTTCTTGAGAACCTTCTCACCATTAGAGCCATTTTTTGCAACCCTTGTTACACTGTTTGGCTTGGACATCATCTCTTCTTCACTTGTGCTTTCCTCAATGACTTGCTTGGCCTCAAAGCGATGTTGCTTTTCTTTGAGCTCAAGCTTGATTTGTTGAGAGCACAAATTTCTTGAGTCTCTTCATCCATCAGTCATGAGCAAGAATTCTTCCAAGGAAATCATGTGGGGTGAGCTCATTGAAGTTGTCCTTCTCACGGATGAGGGTGACCAAGGTGTGGTCTTAAGAGCAACTGAATGAAGCATATTCTTGAATACATAGTTGTTGATCATCTCTTTGCTTTCTAGTCCCTTGATCTCATGACGAGATTGTTGAGGTGAGTGTATATGTCATTTGGAGACTCATTGTCTCCCGTGACAAATCGATCAAGTTGCCCTTCAAAAATTCAGTCTGATTCTCTGATGATTGAGGTGCCTTCATAGATTTCTCTTAGTGTTGTCCAAATTTCCTTAGCACTCTCAAGTGTGTGCGTCGAGTGAACTCTTCTCCACTCAATGCAAGGAATATTGTGTTAATGGCTTGAGCATTGGCATGGATGAGTCTATCTTCATCGGGGTGTTGGATTTTTCTACATCAACCATGTTGTACCTACTTGCGCAATGTGCCAAATGGAAGGTTACTAAAATCAGTGTATTTTATTTTTGCTTCCATGATGCATAGTGTGTTCATCAAAGTAGGCGGCTCTACGGATAAACCACTAACATAAGAATGACCAATGTTGTAGTTTGTCGTGGAGGCACATTGTTATAGTTGTTACTACCACTACCACTTTTAGGTTGCCTACTACCACCTCCAGCTCACCATTCAACATCTTGTTCTCTCTAGACAGTGAACCCCAAGAGAGACCTTGCTCTGATACAATTAAAGGATCAAGATGTCGGCCTAGAGGGAGGGTGAATAGGTGACTAAACAATTTATTCAATTTTAATATTTCTTGCAATAATGCACAATTAACATTATCTAATACAAGAACTATATGAACACCTCTAGATACTAGTTGACCACAAGCACAACAAATAGACTAGGAAAGTACAATTTGCATAAATTAAAGAGAGAAATGAAATAAACAAGCAGACGCAAGGAGTTGTTACCAAAGGTTAGATCTTTGGGGAATCCTATGTCTCTGTTGAGGAGTTTGGTCAAAAAAGACCTAAACCGGCTCTCTTTCAAGACAAATCCTCGAGAAGGTGCACAGAGTGACTCTTCCCTTCTTCTTGGTTATTCTTTCCTTGTTGGAGGCAAATCCCAGCCTTCACAAGCTTCTTGAGGCTCACCACAAATTCTTAGAAGCTTTCAAGTATTCCTACTCATCTAGGAGATCCCAATCTCCAGAGTAACAAGTAAGGGTGGAAACGGATCAGATACGGACCAGAAGGCCCTTCCTACATCATTTTCCATATTTTCAAAATGAATACGGATATGAACATGAATGTTATCGAATACGAATATGGATCAGATATTACTCGAATACAAATACAGATTGGATATGCACTAATTTTGGTCAAATACGAATATCCTACAATTTCCTTGAAAATTATGTCAAAATAATTTCATCAAATGAAAAACCTGAAGGCCGCCTTGATGTCCGCCTCGTCGAGATAATCAAATGGATATCTAGTTTGCCCAAATCAGAGGTCGGATTGCAAAGCTACAAGTTCCAAAAGAATTCCACTCATATCGGACTTGATTTGTAGTGCCATGTCCGTATTCGTATCCGAAAAAATAATTCGGATATAATATTCGTATTCATATCCCTTTTGATTCGGATGCTGATTTTGCTTACCACATCCATGTTTTTTCTAGATACGGATACCGGATAATACAAATTATCCACATTCTTTTTCCACCCTTAGTAACAAACACGATGAAGAACTTGGAGATGAACTTAATGCTCAACTAATCGCAACACACATTTTCTTGAAATCTTCCTCACAAGAATCAAAGGTTGAGGCTGAGGAGGTGGAAAAACTTTCTTGAGTGTGGAAGATAGTTTGGCAAAGATTTGCGCTGGATGGGAGAGTGGGGGGTATAAAATAGCCCACTCATAAACACTAGCCATTAGCTGCAGAAATCAGTTGTCCGGAGTATCCAGGATCACACCTGATGTATCCGGGATCCAAACACGACTGCCTTAGAACACCACAGAGCAACAACCCAAAGACTCCAGATCATTTTCTCCAAATTATAGGAAAAAGGCTAAAGACTCTCAAGGGGGTAACAGAAGCCCCTTAAAAACGTTTTGCACAGTCAAATACTTATTTCTAACACTCTGGATGATCAAGTATCTGGGGATCAACCTCAGACACTCTAGACGTGTGACAGAGAGGACGAAAACACCCGAATACACCCGGCGTATCTAGCTCAGATACTCCGGACCAAACACTTAGGATTTTTCTAGGGATCATTTCTACCCAGACACTCTAGGAAATACCCAGATACTCCGGAGGGGTAACAGAATGTCAAAGTCCAAAGTTAACTTCCAGACCCCTCTGTGTAAATCCTTGTAAGGTTCAAGATCAAGTTGACGGACACAGGCAAAAATATTTACCATTACATGACATCAAAGTTATTACAAAAGTTTAAATACAAATATTTCACATGGCTTACATAATACCCACCATGTATTATGACATTATTACAATCAGAAACAATGGATAATAAAAGCTAAGCATACATAATACCCACCATGTATTATGACATTATTACAATCAGGAAACAATGGAAATAAAAGCTAAGCTCTCCATCCGTACCACAAGTAGTCGATAGAGTCCAGGTACCTACTCATCAGGATCATCGTAGAAATAATTCTCATCTGCATCTCCATCAACATAGTCCTCTGTCCTTTATACATTACCATAACAAAACATGTCGATGAGTACTTCGCGTACTCAGTGTGCCCCCTCATAGTAAACATCCTAAACCAAAGTATATGAGGCTACAAAAGGAAGGCTTTATGGCTTTTTTCCATAAAAGTAGTTTTATTTTTAGTGCTACATGAACGTGTAATCTAACTACAATTGTACTTGAAATATAGGTTATATTTGCATGCATCTATTGTGTAAAGGATCAAGAGCATCTAGGCTATATAACGGGTGGAAAGGTATACCTAGAGAATTCAATCATCTTTGGCCTAATAAAGCGAGATGGAATCGTTGAGATAAGCTCGGCAAATCAGAATGAACATGGCAGCATTATAAAAGGGTGTGTAATTACTTGGACCATAACATGGTCATACCTATGAATTCTTTAGATTACACACACACATATATATATGTGGCTACAACTAATTTTCTATTTTCTTAAGCTCTTCCTTCCAATTAACATTAAAGATTTTCATCCTAGCAGTTATCAACGCCAAAAAACATGAAATGCAGGTCCTTGACTCACTCGGTATTACAATAAACCGCAACAACCTCACTACTACAGTGAGAAATCATTTTGATGACGAGTAATACGCAACCACTATATACGGGGTAGCATCTGTATACGGATACCCCAGATACCTGGAGTAGCTGGCGTAGCGGTAAAAGAATCTAGAAGATAAAAGGTCCTCACGTAATGAGGACGAACACCCCTTGAACTAGGAAGTCAATCCCTATGTTTAAGAAGGAGCAGGATCTCGGTCATAGATAAGTCCATGACCTCTACGACTTGGGTCATCCCCTATATAAGGACCCAAGGACCCCCTCAAGGAAGATCAGATCCAATTGCAGTAAACAAGCTATACACAAGCAAGGAGCCTTCCGAGATTGTGCCCTAGCCTCCTCAAGAAGACTCCACAAGCCGTCTAGATCTATTCGGAGAAGACCCCGGCTAGGTTTAGATCCCATCTAGGATAGCCACCAACATCCCCTTTTCTAAGCTAGTCATGATTCAATATATACAAACAGGATGCGGTTATTATCCCACAGGAGGCCAGAATCTGTATAAAAATCATGGTCCGTGTTCCCTGATATTGCTAGACAACGGTCCCAGGTGTCTCTACCCTTCAACAAATCTCTCTGTCTCATGACTATCGTAAGATCGGTGGTTCACCGATCGTCGATAGATGGCGCCGACCGTGGGGACCTCTTCGGCCGTTTCTATCCAAACAGAGTTGGAGTCAACACGAGACACGACAAGCCCCGCGTAACGAACCGGCTTCTCGGATGAGGGATTCTACGATAACTTCAGTCACCCATCCGATCCAGACCTAATGTTCGAGCACGTCAATCTCGGAGATTATTCCCCTGATGAGGATTCTGATAGCGATGCAAATTGCTTCAGGATCGAGTGTGCTAGGGCTTTCCATGGAAAATTGGGACTTTCCGACAACACTGTCGCAGATGCGGTGAGCCTGATGTCAGGATTGTCAACCGCAAGATCTAATCGGTCACCCAATCAAGACCATACCCTTGAAATCCCTCCCAACGGAGAAGACTTGATGGATTTGGAGTACACATCGAGTAGGGAAGACCCTCGTATATAGTCTTCGCAATCACGAATGGCTCAGGAAATCCCGAGGACCTGGTGTAGAACGATGGTGTTATCAATCCACAAGGAGGCACTAAAAAGCCGCTCCGGGACAAGTCATCAGCCACACCGCATGGAGATAACAGTCAACCGATAGATCCAGATACCTCCCAGCGAGGGGGAGAAGGGTACGTGTCTCGGACTGATCAGAAACTCTCTGAGGTCCACCATAGACTTCTGCATCCTCCGACACATGATCTTACCACCCCGTTGGAGAACAATGGATGCGTGACTTGGGGGCTAAACTACAACAGGCTCTAGTGCAAGACGAGTCTTCTCGATTGATATCTGTTACCCACAGTTCCAATCGCAGAAAGACTCCTGCACGAACACCCGGAGAAGAATCAGATTCAAAAGGATGGTACAACTGAGAGGGATGACATCCCAGAAACAGGCCTAATCGGGAGGTCGACCGATCCTATCGAGAGTACCGCCCTCTGACTAGAAATGAATATTGAAACCTACGTGAGAAGCTTAGCCAGCACAGGGACTCGAAGGATGGGAGAGGACATTTCGGAGCTCGAAACGTACCTAAGAGAGGACATTTTGGAGCTCGAAACGTACCCAAACCTCATAACCAGAGTTGGGAGCAATCTCCAACTCCATAAACCTCTCGAAAAACCATCAACGGATGCCAAGCCTTTGTGCCAGACCTTCGGCGGGTACGTTGGCCATCTCGATTCAAGCCTAGATCGGTGGAAACGTACGATGGCACCACGAACCCGGTGGAATATTTACAGATCTACACTACAACAATCGAAGCCACCGGAGGTAACGAGAAGGTCATGGCTAACTACCTCCCAACTACCCTAAAAGGGGCAGCAAGGACATGGTTGATGAACGTCCCACCAGGAATAATCCACTCGTGGGATCAGCTATGCAAAGTGTTCCTAGGGAACCTCTAGGGAGCATATGCTCGTCCAAGCAAGATCGATGACATTTTCCAACTTACCCAGCAGAAGGGTGAAACTCTACGAGAATTGACCAAGCGCTTCAGCACTGTCCGCAACACCATATCTGAGGTAAGCGATTTTGATGTAATCTATGGTTTCGTCAATGGTAACAGGAACAAGCGGTGCATACAAGACCTGATAATGCACCCCTCGAGAATGGTAGCACAGCTGATGGACCTCGCCGAGAAGGCTACCAGTGCCGAAGAAACCCTGTTGTTCATCAAATAGCAAGAGTACGGGATGACCTGGTCTCCCACCAGACAGGTGGGGAACTCGTCGAAAAGCAAACTCAAGAAGAGGCCCTTCGGAGAAAATGGATAAAAGAGGCGAAAGACCGATGAGTTAATGGCCAACATCTCCACGAAGCATGCATGGCAACCCGGCTCGAGTAACAAGCAGTCGACCTCTACCGACAAAATAGGTAAGAACTGGTGTGATTTCCATCAAACCGACTCACATGACCTCCGCTAGTGCCAACTCCTCAAAAGTACCTCAAGGCGGAGAACGAGAAGCTCCGTGAGAAGTCCCCGCAAGTCACAAACCACAGTTGAGATTCCAGTTCTGATGACAACTCAGGCCACGAACTATTCCTGGACAAAGTACGAGCGATCGACCACATGTTCAGGGGCTCAGCTTCTTACGAGTCAAAGAGACAATACAAAATTGTGGCCCGAGAAGTCTTGGCAATGGTTCCTCGAACCCCTCGCGCTATCAAGTAGTGGTCGGAGACTAAGGTCTCCTTCGATCAGGACGACCGTCCCGAGAACTATGCCTGACCAGGACGGTATCCAATAGTCGTCGAGCCCACAGTCAACAACTGTAAGGTAGCCCGAGTACTCATCGACGGGGAGAGCTCACTGAACATTCTCTTCACAAGCGCCCTCGACGTGATGTAGATTCCACGTTTGTCTGTCGAATCGGTTACTCAGTCCTTCCACGACATTGTGTCCGACTCCTCAGCAACTCTGATCGGTCAGATCACGCTCCCTGTGGCCTTCGGGACACAGGAGAACTTCCAAATAGAAAGAGTCCTATTCGATGTGGTCGATTTTGAGACGGCGTACAACGCATCTTAGGGCGACCAACCCTGGCCAAATTTATGGCAGCTACTCACTACGCATACCAATCCATGAAAATGCCAGGGCCAAAAGGGGTCATCACGGTAAAGAGCTCTACCCAAGAGGCGTTGTTCTGCGATAAGCGTAGCCTGGACCTCGCCAAACAACTCTAACGGAGCGAGGAAGACAGGCACCTCAATTATATCAAGGAACACCAGATTTAGTCACCAATAAGGTCAAGTACCAGAAAGACCTTCGACGAGACATCTGGAGACAACTCCCACAGGTCGGGGACCTGGTTCTACAACTTGTTCGGAACCAGACCGACAGCAACAAAACTGCATCCTAGGTACCGAGAGCAAGTCCGCACAAGCACTGCCCTTCAAACCCCCGAGTCACCCTGGTTGAACTGAGCTCCTGCCTCGCGTCATCAAGCTATGAAACGAACTGGTCGATGATAAGACGCTCCAGGCGCCTCCACCTAGCATGTGCTCTCAACAACACCCTCAGTAGGTCATGACACAAAAATCGAAGAGCTCAGAGCAACCTGTAAAGACTCAGGCAGAAGGGTGTGTCCCAAGTGTTCTTGTTTTGTTTGTTCTCAGCAATAGATAAGTTAGCTCCTTTAGTTCCTTCCCAGGCAGTTTTGTAAACACATACCCAATTGAATACGACTTACATGCGTAATTTTCCACCCGAAAATTCATTCTTTTTTCAATAGATTGTTAGGGGCAAGATAGGCACTACGGAATTGATAAGTCACCAACAATAGGTCGCACGGAGTACCCAAGGCTCAGCACTCAAAAAAATGAAGGAAGATCAAGCTCTAGACTTAGGGGAGGAGGAAGGTCCCTTATCCCGTTGACGAGTGATAAAGAGTCCCTGAACTCTCCACTCAACCTCGACCTAAGGCCTGATCGACCGAGAACCCCAGCTAGCAGCAGAAGTCTCTAGAATGTATATCGAGGACAAACCAGAGGGTACGAACTGCGGCATATTAGGCGAAGCTGGTCAAAAACGCAGTAAGCCGACAAGGCTTTCCCAGCTGCCTATTAGACAAAAATAGCTGGGTCAAGTTAACACTAATGCACCTTATCGGAAACCAGCACTCCTGGTAAAGGACTTAGTACCAGCTTCTCGATCAAGGACCTACTAAGCAAGACTAAAACTATGTAAATAGACACAGAATACTTATTGATCAAAATCTGTCAAGCTTTTGTTTATAGGTAAATCATATGTTGAGACGATCGACAAATGCATTAGCTGCGGCCATGGCCAGGGCGTCCTGAACCCCTTGTCAGAGCCTCCTGCATCCAAACAGTGTGGGAAGGGCTCTCGGGAATGACGACACCGACTTCGCTCAGAGCAGCCTCCAGCACCCCCACAGTGTTCTTGAGGTCGTCCTTCAGGGCAGCCACTTAGGACTCGCGACGAGACACCTCCGACCGGACGTCGATAAGCATGCCTCCCAAGCGAAGCTTGTCGTCTTCTAGCTTCGGCCATAAGCTCGGACACCTCGGCATCCTTCATTCGCTTCCTCAGCTTCTCAACTTCCCCCTAGAGGGACCGACTGGGATATGGCAAACTACAACTAACAAAGGTTAATCTTCTCACAGAGCAAACCTATGAGTAACGTTTCTTCCTTTACCTTCAGCAGGGAGGCAACACATTGAGGGAAGTCGAGGCCGCCCTCGATGAGCTTTGCCAAGTCCGTGGGAAGTAGAGGCATGGATCCCTCGGATGGTGGAACATAAGGGGTTCCCGCCACCGCCGCTGGGGAGGGGACCACTGCCGAGAGAAGGCCCATCCCCAAGGCTGGCGAAGCCATCGGAGCCGGCGCCACTAGAGGGACCCCCGCCGCGACCTTGGCCGGGGCAAGTCCCAGCCTGAGAAGGAAAGAGGGAAAAGGACGATCAAGGCACGGATTAGGCTGTTCGGAGGAAAGGACTACGGGAAGCACGCTCACCTTGGGCACTTTAACTTGAGGGGCACCTTGACCCCGACAAGGGCCGATCCTCTCTTCGCTAGAGTAGTTGCCTTTGACTCCTCCTAAACCCAGGGGCTCCCGGCATCTCGCGACACCTTCTCGGCGCTCCCCTTCATGAGTGGTGGGATCTGTTCCACCGGGAGCAAGGCATTTCTCCCCTACACCGCAACAAGTGACCTTGTTACCCCAGTGATGAAACAGATCAGGATAAACCAAAAACTAGCACATCGGGAAGCTGTGGCGCCTAGACGGAGGCAACTTCTCGAAAGAGGCCTCGTCCTCGCCAATACCTCGCGCTAGTCTAGGGCTGCTGATAAGGAAGGTACCAGATTAGAGCATGATTTGGCAGAGAATGTAAGAGATTACCGGAAATGGGGATACCTAATTTCCTCCGAGCACGGAAGAAGTCGCACGAGGTTTCCGAGGCGCTTGTATCCCTAGCCCTCAGAGGACATAGGCCGCGCCTGATAAGTCCTCGGCGCTGTCCCACGCAGTCAATTCCTGGATCTTGAGCTCTTTAATCTCGTCAGCTAGCCGACAAAGGCGTGGGTTCAAGCCCACCTCGTTAGACCACGACGGCACCTGGATTGGCGCGGTGCCCCAGAAGTTGATGCCCCTGGTGGCTGTAGGACAGGAGTAGCACCATTTCTTCTCGTAGACAGTGCTTGAAGGTTATCTTGCTGAAGTCACGAGCCAAAGATGCGCAGTCTTCGCAGATGGCAGCTGCCGCTCCCAAAGATCTGCCTCCGGTCAGGATCAGGTTTATCTATTTTCAGAATTGTTTACGGATAATTTAACGGTCAAACCTAGTTGACCATTGACCAGATGGAAATAGTAAAACGAACAAAATCCCCGACAAAAAGGTCTGCTAAAAAATTCCAAAGAGAAAACGCAAGGTTTGCTATAGCTTCACCGTGTGCCTCTCGCCCTCCCTGGAACAACCGCCTCCGCCGCTCGACTCTGCCTCCAAGCGCCATCCTGGCCGGCGTCGCCTCGCTGCTTCGCCTCAATGCGTGGCCTTCGCTCCGGCGCTGCCTCGCCTCCGAGGCTCCACCAGCAGCCAGACGATTCATGAAGTACGCGGCGAGGAAAGCTGCCGTTCTGCTATCGCCGTCGGCTCTCTCGTATCTATCCTCCGCCTCGCTGCTCCCGCGATCGTGATACCTCCGCGCGAGAGCGCCGGGAGCAGGCTTTGCTAGGATTCCCGGCGAGCGCGTCTCCCTTCTGAGCTCATCAGTCAGAGGCCGCTACATCCACAATGCACGCAGGGTGTTCGACGAAACCACGAAAAGGAGCCCGTCCGCGTCAAACATGTATGCCACCAACAGCACAAGGTGTGACACTTTGAAGCTCAGAACTTCGATGTGGGAGAGAAGGGTCTGGAAGCAACCCGGACGATCTTGGATCCATCTGAAGAACGTCGTGCATACATTTGTCGCAGGGGACGCGGCACACCCGAGATCAGCTGAAATTTATGCTTATTTGGAGAAGTTGATGGAGAGACTGAAGGAACTGGGGTACACAAGTAGAACTGATATTGTTGTTCATGATGTAGAGGAGGAACAAAGGGAAACAACTCTGAAGTTCCACTGCGAGAAGCTTACCAGTGCTTTTGGGATCATCAGCACTCCAAGTGGGACTCCACTTCGGATCTTCAAGAATCTGCGTGTTTGCGTGGACTGCCATGAGGCAATCAAGTACATAAGCCGAGCCACAGATAGGGAGATCATTGTGCGAGATTTGCATCAGTTTCATCATTTCAAGGATGCTAGGTGTTCTTGCGAGGATTTCTGGTGAAAGACTTAGACAATTTCTGGTGACGAATCTATATATCAAAAGTAGCTTGGAATCCAGCTCTACCATTGGTCCACGTTGCCTAGCTCCTACTGCAGCACCTGAACTTTTCAAGGTTTTGTGATGTCAGATGCTTGCAGGGTAAAAAAAATATAGATCCCAACAAACCCTCCAATAGCTCCAGGTATTACAATAACAATGCCCAAAGCAGAAAAGAAAAATTTCGAAGCTGATTCATCACTGAAACCTGCTTTTGTTAGTGTATCCATGCCCAAGAATAATGTGAGAGCAGCTCTAGATGGTCATGGAACTGCGATTCAGGTGACTATAAATTCTATTTAATTCTATTTTTTTACTGAGCACCAATAGTGATCATACAGCTATGCTGGATGGAGTCCTCCTTCAGGCATTGTAACTAACTCTCTGGAAGTGTAAACATGCTTAAACTGGAATACTACTGTGTAACAGTACAATTACTGAAATCAAATTTGTACACTCCTGACTCCTGTAGAAGTTCCCGATCAAACTTTACGAAGTTAAGATTTCACTAAATTAATTTTATGATACACCTTATGTTTGTGGCGTCATATATCAATGTGCATAACATTCTTGATATCTTTTTTACATCATTTTCGTGCTTTTTAGCGATCAATCCCTGTTTCACCTTGTACTTACGTTGAGTGGGATCTTTCCCATGCAAGGAGGTTCAGTAATCTGTTTTTTCTCTCTCTTTATCATTGTCCTGGCTTCTGTTTGCCTGACTACTAGATATACATTATTTGTTTCAAATGAAAAGTTCTAGATATAGTACAACAATCAGTTCATGAGATGTTTAATAATTGAGAAAAATTAAATAACTATTATTGAAAGTTGAACTTTTTTCATGTTGGTGACCTATGGGCATGTGGTTGAAAATGATAATTAAGTTCCATTGTGAAACTATGGAATTTACTGCCTTTTGGGGGCAAAATACAAATAAGTTATTTCGTATTTCAACTCTTTAGTTGACTGTGGTTCTGCCCATTGGACTGCTCTATTAAAATAATGTTTTCCTGTCTCTATCAAGTTTAATAAGGAGTCTGTTAACTTCCAAGTTTTTCCTGCCCATAATTTCTGATAATCTCTCAGGCAACTGTGTTGGGACCCTTCATAATGATAATTGGGACAATGAGCCACTATTTCCTTTGCCAGAAATTCTACAAGCACAAATATGACAAGGTGTGCTATTATTTTGCCCTAGTATTTTATTTCCCTTGTTGACAAAGTAACTTTGTCGTATGGTACGGTACTTCACTTCATATGGTTCGCTGTTTTACGTCTAATATTGTTCTTAGCACAATTGATAACTAGTGTCATAGTAAAGGACTATCTATTCTTTACTAATTCAGTTTTGTCTCGGTACAAAGCATACTGTTCTTTTAGTCTGGTTAGTTCATGGCATCCATGAAATCTATGTGTGAACTCCTACAGTTAAACTCAGCAAGGAGTCAAAAATGTAAACTCACCCTGATCTGATGGTTGCTTGTTATGCAGGGGAGTTTCTCTAGAGCTCGATGGTGGCGACACCGGCGAGGGCTCGGGCCAAATATGCTACCTCATCAAGCTCCTCCTCATTGGCGACAGCCATCAGTCCCGCCATCCCTCTCACTCTCTCGATTTGTGCCAGATCTGATTGGTTAGAGCCAAATTTGGTGCCGATTCTGCAAGGTTGTTGGTCCGGATATGGGTGGGGGATCTGGGAGGGGATTTGGCGGGTGTAGATCGCTAGCTGGTTTGGTCGACTGGCAATGGTGCTTTGGCGCTGAAATTCGTGCCGTTTTGTTTGAGTTTGTGTGTAGCAATTATGTTGCGGGTGAACCGGATGATTTTTAAGTTGGATTCCTACGTTTACAATGGCTCATACTCTCTGGCTATAAATTGTGCTATTTGGTCAGTTGCTCTGTCGCGCATGTGCAACATTCGTGGGTATATCTGAATAATAGCTAGTACTGCAGTAATACTACTCAAAATTGGGGGAAAAAAGGTAAAACCTTTTAAGATTATTGTTGCTTGGTTTGATGTGAAAAGCTTTGACAAGTACATTTATGTTGACAGTTTGGCTGGAATGGTTATGTACCTTCTTATTCCTTAACCAAGTTCTCGTTGCCCAATTATACTAATAGCTCTGTGTTACTACCTACTCAGTTGAACCAAAAATCGAGTAGAGAAGCTTATGATCCCGTGATGGTGTGACTTTGATGAGCACTTTCAGTCACATCTTCTGCAACTCAATTGTGCTCTGTAGATTTTATAGTACGTACATCTAGTCTAGTGCTGTTTCACATTGTTACATTGACTAAACTTCTTACGCAAGAGTTTTGGAATTTTATTACCATAAACTAAACAATTCATATCAATGAAATTGATGTTCTAGTTGTACCATGGTACAATTCATCAGTTTTACTGACTTCGAGGATTGGTGTTTTCATGATGCTAATGCAGTTTCATAATATCACTCTACTCCCACTTGTCATACTTGATGTTTCAGTATCCTTGCTCAATGAACTAAAGCTTATGTTTGATTAGTTGCCTTACTAGATTTCTGTAGTCAAACTCTCTAAAAGTCTTGTAGTTTTCTTGCATAAAAGCATTGATGTGCCCCGCATCTCTGGTACCTTGTGCACACAGTCTAAGGCCATACATACATCGTCTAATTGTCCGTACATGCATTATGTAATCGTACGTCATGTTTTGAATTTTGAAATGCTAATTTCAGTGGCATACCATATTTTTACAGTTGCACTATACTATCCTTACATTGTAGTTTTCTTCCTGCTTCCGTGAGCAAGTAATTGTCTGCACAACTTGGAGAGACCTGTGAAAAATGAAAATGTTCAAATTGTTATTGCATGGTAAACTCTGTGAAGATGATACCATTTTTCAACCTATAGGAGCTTTAGGACAAGAATCTACATGGCTCTATCAGTGTATGTCATCATTTAGTGATGGATCATGTGTGGCCCTTGTCTCTGATTACATATTGCTTAGCTGTACTTTCTGGGACGACATTAAAAATAAATGCAGAGAGAGGCTTACTTGTTCCTTTGCATGAAAGTAGCTGTTGAAAATATGACCTAGAGGTGATGATAGAGATGATCATTTTTTTTATATTTATGATTTATTAAATAATATTTTTGAATCTATCTTTAGTATCGATAAGTGAGTATATGACTTGCTCGTGAAACTCTATATTAATGTGTGTAATGATTATTCTAAAGTGATCTCTAGCTGATAAAATATATAGGGACAAATACTGTAGGCTGGCATATATGTTGGTTGATGACCATGTTTCATGGGTCATAGATATGGAGATATCAAACTAATAATATGGACACGTGTTAAAGAACACAGGGTTAGATCAACCCACCATGAGAAACAATGAGAATGTTGTATTCTTCATCTGTTAGTCTTATATACAATGTGTATGATATGTCAATAGACTTGACATTGCCATATGTACTTGGGATGTGAAACGATTTACTTAGTGGTTGCCAACCGCTACTCCATAACCGGTAGTTATAAAAGTGGGTTTCGGGTTTATCGTAAAGCTGAAGGATCGAGATGACAACCTAGAGGAGGGTGAATAGGCCACTACAACTTTTAATCAAACTCTTCGCCTTAACAAGATAATTGTGGAATTAAATATTCTCTAACGCAAGCTAGAGTGAGACAATTCTAGATGATTTCTAACCGTCTAGGAGTCCTCAACCTCCAAGAGTGACAATGCACGCGAGGAAGCTTGAAAGTGAACTCTAGTGCTCAAGAATCGATCTTTTCTCTCTCTCTCTCAAATCTCTCTCACAAAGGTGGAGGCTTTTTCCTTGAGAGGAGAGGAGCTTTGCTCTTGGGAATGGCAGGAAACAAGAGAGCAAAGGGGCAAATGATTGCTGGAAGAGTTGAGGGAGTGGAAAGGTGAGGTTGTATTAATACTCCCCTCTCATAAATTAGCTGTTGGGCATTTTTCAGCACACATCGGAACTTCCGATCTATAGATCGAACTTCCTATATTTCAATACCAATGACTACAAACCAAATTCCAACACTTGACTTGCCAAAAAGCACTAATCAGAATATCCGATCCCTAGATTGGAACTTTCGATATCCTAATAGAGCGGAAGGATTTTCACAAAACCAAAACTTTCGATTTGTCGGAACTCCAATTATGAATATCAAAACTTCTGATCATCCCCGTCCGGCAAACAAAGAGCTCGGGATTTGGAAAAATTGGAACTTCCGATCCTGATCGGGACTTTCGACCAGTCCATCGGAACTTGCGATGGGACTTAGCACATTTCCTGGGAACTTATCAGATTGCCTCACTGAACTGGCCTAATCTGCCTGGAATGAAACTTTTGATCCACTTCAGCACTGCAACCTGAGAGCTAAAGAATCTCAAAAACCAAAGGTTCTGACCCAGTTGGAACATCCAACACTATAATTGGAACTTCTAATTGAGCTAAAGAAAGCAAAAACCCGGTGTTCATGTTGTGAACTTTTGACTCTCTCTAAACAAGCATTGATTCAATTGAGCACTAAGTTCACCAACAAACATCTATGTTGCACCACTCTTAATAGTACGGTAGTCATATACTCAATTTAAACAATAAAAGGAGAACTTTAGATTCAAAAACCAAGTCGTCTTCTCTTCTCATTTTTAGGGGTCGCCAATGTCGTAGCGCACTTGTTATTTGCACTTTCATCTATTCAAATACTCGTTGAACTTATTAATCCCTTAATCGCTTGTCATCAATCATCAAAACCCATATATGGGGCCTAGATGCACTTTTAATATCTCCTTTTTGGTGGTTGATGACAACACAATTAAAACTTATAAAAGATTTTGGGGTGAATGAGTTTTGGATGCTTAAGATATACAGAGAGCTCCCCCTAAAGATGTGCACTTAAGGATTGACTTTAGAATACAAATACACATTTTTAAAGAGAAATTTTGCGAGAGCTCCCCCTATATCTTTAGGATCTGTGGGGTGCATAATATGTATAATGAAACAATGCACAATTGTAATGGATATTAGACATATGTATGAATCATGGCATAAAATTTAATACTAATGCACATAGTCATAAGGATAGCGTATGATGTAGATGTAGCAATATTAGAGTAGCATTAGGTTCATACATGTCCACACACAATAAGAAGGATTACGGAGTTTACAAGCACAAAAAGATCAAATGAAAGCACATTGCTTGTAACTCAAACTAGATAACTACCCATAACTACCCCTCATAAGCTTCTTAAACTCCATTAACCTCATAAGCTTTCTTTCTCCCCTTTGGCATCAAAGCACCGAAAAGGAGAGAGGAAAAGCTTAGGAGATCAACTACTCATCCTCATCATCCTTGTCATCCTAAGAGTCTTCATCCCGGAGTCTTCATCTTTTGGACTGAGGCGGAGGTGCAAGAAATGGATTTTCAACAACATCATCTTCACTTAGCTCAACCTCTGAGAAATTTGGAGAACAGGGAGGATCAATGTTGAGGTGCATATGGATTTTCTTGACTTGGGTAGTGAGCTGCTTGCATGCCTTTCTCTCCTTTTTAGCCCTCCTGGAAGTCTTTTGGCAGAAGCAAAAGATGGCCTTCAAGGCACTCCAAATGGAAAAGGAAGGGTGAGGCTCAATGGATTCATCTCTTTGTGGAGCCTTTCTAGTACTTCTAGTGGTTTTGATCAACCTCACTTGCAACCTGGTGTGCCTTTGTTCTTTGTAGGAGCTGAGCTTGGTCACTCTCTCTCAATCATGAGCATGATATAGGTAGCATAGCCACATCCTCTCTTTGGATCAATGGAGATGAACCTAATCTCCTCCCAAATAAAATCAAACACATCAAACTTCCTTGTGTTTTCCTCATGCGATGGAACAAGTTCAAAGTATAGGACAAAATGTGACTTACATCCCATCCTTTGGAGCCATGGTCTTACGAAACATTCTCTTTAGATAGGCATAGGAGGGAAGTAGACCTTTGTGCTTCCAAGAGCAAAGTCCTCATCCACATTGTACAGATACTCCATTTGGTTTGTATTTCTCACTTCCTCATCATTTGGTTGACTTGAAGAAGTCTTCTTGAGTGAACCTCAGAATTCTAGCAAATTGATTGTACTTGACTTGTAACGTTCTCCTATTGTCATCCAATGCATTGTCTTGGTGGTGTCCTTCTCAATATACAAAGTGGCATACACTACTGCAGAAATCGCCTCTACTAACGGGCGAAAAACCCCCTCTACTGACGGGCTGGGGGCCCGTCAGCTGGGGAATGTCAATGGAGGGGTGCCCTCCACTGACGGGCATTCTTTAGGAGCCCATTGGTAGAGCCTGGGTCACCACTGACGGGCTTTCTTTAGGAGCCCGTCGGTAGTATATTTTCAGGGATCAAAAAAATAAAATTCAGAAACAACATTTCATCCACCCAGCCTCCACCACCCCGCGCCGCTTGCCTGCCTGCTCCAGAGACCCGCCGCGCCGCACCGCGCCGCTAGCCCGCCTACTCGACATGCCGCCTCCCCGCTCGCCCGCCTACCCGGGAGGTCACCCGCCCCGCTCGCTCGCCTGCTCGGGTCGGGGAGGCCGCGCCAGCACATAGGACAGGAGGGAGCGCCGACGGATGGCGACACCGGGGTCGTCGACGAGGCGGCGCTGGGGATGAGTCGCCGCGTGGCCAGGGTGGTGGAGGAGACGGCACGGCGTGGGGTGGTGGAGACGGCGGCGACCACCGACACGGCGCTGGGTGGAGGAGGCGGCGCCGCACGTGGTGGTGGAGATGACAACAACCACCGACGCGATGGCCGGCACACAAAGCACAAGGGGGAAAGAAGGAAGGGGAGAAGTGCGTTACCGGGGAGACGGCGGCCACGGGGGTGGCGGTGGTCAGGGATGAGACGGGGCCGGTGGTCGAGGAGGAGGAGCTGCTGCCGCTCGGGAGGAGACGCTGCCAACGCTCGAGGAGGAGCTGGTCGGGAGGAGCCACTCGGGGAGGAGCTGCTCGGCTGCTCGGGGGAGGGCGGCGGTCAGGGAGGACGGCGCTCGGGGAGGAGTTGTTTTCGAATGAATGCGCGGGACTTGGTGAATTTTTTCGAGGGGTGCCTTCACTGACAGGCTCCTAATTATGCCCGTCAGTGGAGGGGGTTTGTTAGGTTTTAGGGTTTGGGTTAGGGTTTAGGGTTATGTTAGGGTTTTGGATTAGGGTATGTTTGGGTTATGTCGTCGTTTAGCACGGGTATAGACTTATAATTAACATATGTATGGACATATAATTTTTTTAGATTTTCTGGGACCTTATTTAAGACACATGTAGTTCAAATTGGAATTACTTCCAATAAATACGCAGATATTCATTTAAACTCTAAAAATAGCAGATCATTTTGGAAAAATTTCAAACTTTACTAGAACCTATATGATGTAGTCAAGTACTTATAGAAAAGTTTTGGAGCTTTTCAGATAAATATTTATTGTATGTACTTCATAAGGTGCCTTAATTGGTGATTTATGAAATAGAAAATACATAATATTCCATAACAAGTGGCCATGTAAATTTACATTTGTCTATTAAATGGAGTTGTAGTCAAAATCTTGATTCAAAATGATGAAGGAAAAATGTTTGCCATGGAACTCATCTTCAGTAGCCTATAAAGGGTCTAGTCAGCCATGGAACTCATCTCGCTGACGGGC
Organism: Stipa capillata; assembly: GCA_019208055.1. Taxonomy (NCBI): domain Eukaryota; kingdom Viridiplantae; phylum Streptophyta; class Magnoliopsida; order Poales; family Poaceae; genus Stipa; species Stipa capillata. Next base: position 50,189 of record JAGXJF010005739.1, on the reverse strand, counting down.
TGCCATGTGGCCCGTCAATGGAGACCTCTTCTCCGTTGACGGGCTCTTACGTACTGCCTGTCAGTGGAGAGAACCCGTCAGTTCAGGTACCCTGGTTGCATCTCTACTGACGGCGACTTAATGGCCGTCAGTGCAGGTCCTCCCGTCCGGCCTGGCAGTCGCACTCCACTGACGGGCCACTAGGAGCCCGTCAGCGGTGAACCCCTTCAACGACGGGCCAGAATGGGCCCGTCAGTGGAGGTGGTTCAGCAAAGGGTCAAATTGCAGTAGTGATAAAATTGAGCAATAACTTCATTGCACCAAAGATACTCAAACGTTATGATCTTCTTCAAGTTATGATACTCACATGCAGCTATGGTCTCATTGAAGATTGGATCATCATTTTCTTCCATGTACTTCCAGTCAACCTATTACTAAAGGACACTTGAGACTTTCTAGAGAGTATTATCATCTCGTAGAAATCTTGTTGAAAGAAGTTCCAAAAATGATATCACTGGAGAATTTCTTGTACTTACGAGGATCCTCCTCTGTTTCCTTTCTCACAGCCCTAGTCATCTTTCCTTTATAATTCACAACACGCCTTGAGTGGTCATTTGACCTTATGAGCTTGGTCAATGTTGGAAGTGCAATCTCGTCTTCAACTTCAATATTCTCATCATCTTGGACATGACAAGGTCCATTTGAGCCATTTCCATGCACTATCTTCCTTCTAGGTGGGAGATGTCCACCTCTAGCCACATTAGCAGTTGTGGGTTCCTTTGGCTTTGATACACAACCCTTGGGGGTTTTGGATTTGGATTAGATCCTCTTGAAGCAAACCTCTTTTCTCTCTGCCTTTTCTATGCTCTCCTCCGCTTATCCAAAGCGGGATTGGTTCTGGCAAATAAGAGCCATCATCCTCGCATCTCCTATTGGTCCTTGCTTTCTTCATCCTTTCATATACAGGCCCTTGAGGCATTTCTTGCACATTTGAGGGTTCCAGAGCATATGCATAGTAACGACCATCCGGATGCAAAAGGGGTACTCATCATCTTGATAATCACAGTACTCACCCTCCATCTCAATTGACCCTATGAAAGATTTTAGATAAGCAGAATGGGATAAGCACTCATGATCACCAGAGAGGAAATTGTCAAGAAGCTATGAACTTAGCTTTTGAGTTTTGTAGACATTGGAAGTTCTGACTGGGTCAAAAGTTTCAGTCACCCCGATCGGAAGTTCCAATTTCCATGACCCATAACACAATTTCATAAAATTAGTGGTGTTCGACCAATCAAAAGTGTGGAAATTGTAGATCAGGTATCAAGGAGACATGGGGAAGAGGTTTACCAAACAGATGTTGAAGCCCCACGAGTTTTTGGTGGAAATGAGCTCCCGGGTATTCTCCCTTCCCCTAACTTGGCGAAGGGAGTTCTATGGCACTGATCCGAAAGAAGTTGATGCCCAGACAACGACGAGGATCACCGGTGGCGTCTGTGGGAAACGACCGGGGATGGTGGAGAGAAGATTCTGTGGGAATCCGGTGTGGAGAAGAAGTGAAAAATAAAAAGTTCCACCTCGGGTAGATAAAATGGTTGGAAGTTCCAATCTATGTAAATCTCCAGGAAAGAAACCTAGTTTTCAAGATTGGTTGGAAGTTCCGACATATTCCGACTATATGACCGGAAGTTCTGATTTGTGTAGAATCTCAGGTTTCAAAGTGATCATAAATTGAGAATTGAGAAGAAATTAGATAATGAAACTTGAGTAGAATAGCTAGAGGTATCCTTAGAGATTCTTTCCACTTGTGATCAGCGAACACTTAAGCAAATAAAGCAATGATCAAAGTAGTTTGAACAAGATCCAATGGAGAAAATGATAAATAGGGCTAAAGGCGCGTAAAATTTCAAAAGAGGCGATGAAACCCTAGAGAATTGAAGATGGTGGTTTTTCGACAATTCCACCATGTATGAATTCACATTGTACTAGGAGCAATATTTACTCAAAATAAGATCCCTAAGCACATAAGTTCACTTTATGCACATTGATCATACTAGAAGATAATTATTTGCATAATTATTGATTTGCTCACACTTTGAGGGTTGTGTGTGCTCATTGAGAGAACAACACTCCCCTAAATGTGTTTTCTCATCTCAAGATAAAACATCAAGGCAAATGGCAAGAAATGTATGCAAGGAGTCAAGCCATGTTTCAAAAATCTAGAATATTTAGTTCATTCCTTAACTCATAAAACATATGCTCATCTAGGGGTTTGGTGAACATCTACTAATTATTTTTCCATCCTTACATGACTTATTTCTATATCACCTTTTGTCACATGATCCCTAAGAAAGTGATGGTGGATATTTATGTGTATGGTTCGAGAATATTGGACCAGATTTTATGGCTATTTCATTGCGCTTTCATTATCACAGAATAGAGGCACATTTTTCATAAAAATTCCATAATCTCTCAAGGTTTGCCTCATCCAAAGAAATTAAGCGCAACAACTACACGCGTAGACATACTCCACTTCGGTGGTGGATAGAGGTATGGAAAATTTGTTTCTTGGAGGTCCATGATACTAATGATCTATCAGGGCCCGGAATCGGTACCTGATTTAGTGAACAATGATTTGCCAAAGACCGAGAAGCCACCCAATATACCATACGCGCTTACGTCATATGTACCAATCACAGTTTGGTGACCTGACACAGGACCAACATAGCATACGCACAACGTAGTCGTATGTATCGCTGTTGGTCTAGCCGGCCAGAAACTAACATTATTCGATGAGTCAAATATAATTCCAAAACACCCTATAGAGCTTGCTACCTGTATTCTGTTACAATTAGCAATTACTTAGAGGAGCCCGATACCTATGCTCACACCCTAACCTAGCTGGCTGAAAGCTCAAACTAGTAGGTTGCTCGAAACCCGGCATGGATATCCACACCCTACCTAGCCGGCAATAGCACCTCAGCTAGCGGGTCACTCAACTACAGTAATCCTTACATTGAGATAGATACAGAGAACAGTACTCTACCTCACCCCACACACTTCATAACATACACGCAATGTGTATGGAGAGATGTCATGAACAGCTTGATAATCATAACACAACTCTAAAGAGAGAATTACAGATATAATAAAACACATCCGTTACCTTTGGGCAATTACATAGATTAAAAGCAAAAGACCTGAAGGTCGAAGTATCAATTCAGTTCAACAGCGGAAACAATAAGATCAACCCAGGGATACAAGATAAGGATATGTATCCAAAAATAGATCCCACAAGATCACCGACCAAGAAAACTAGACAGGCAATCTGTCACTCCTAGTAGGAATGGGACATCAAAAATCTCCTACGCTAGAACTACCTACAGGAATGAAATTCCCAATGAGTACTTTCATACTCGCAAATGCTAATGTGCTCATTAAAGTTAATTAAGCATGGCATGAAATATTAATGACAAATAACAATTCAAGTTATTCTCTCTAAGTCCTCTCGACTTAGAGATATCCCGGGAGGAGGCTACCACCTCAATCCCATGCAAACAAAAATCTAGGAAGGGCTAACCACCCTACTCTTACATGGTTCATTTCCAATAAACTTAAGTCATACCCGACTTAAAACCATTTCAGGATAAGGCATCTCACCCCGTTCCCTCAACAGCAAAATCAACAAGATTGGTATCATATCAGCCGCATAGCTTGTTCGATCTAACATTTTGGGATAGGGCATCTCACCCAGTTTCCTCAATTTAATCAAGACTAGTATCGTATCGGCCACACAGCTTGATCGATCCATCGTTTCACAAAGTACTTGGGTTACCCACCCAAGTCTCTTAATCACAAGATGCAACACAATTGGCCTCGTATCAGCCACATAGCTTGATCAACCCCTCTGTTGACATCAACCTAGTGTGGGTGAAGAGAAAGATCCACCGATCAGCATTGCATCAGCCACACAGCTTGACCAACCCATCGACTGGCATCAGTCCCCGGCTCTAACATCTTGCTATTATGGGTTCCAATATTCAATAGGTACGTGGATTTGGGAGTCAAGACACACAAACAACCCCTAAGCATGCCAGTAAGATCACCGCTAAACCATAGCACATGATAAAAATGAGACAAGCATGCATAAACATCCATTATCAAACCATAACAAAATCACCGGGATATTATCAACAAACGAGCATACTTGCGTGGCCCTTGGATATAATGTACTTGAGGAAGATGACCTTCACGGATAAACCTCGTTATCCGATCCTAATGATGAGCATATCAAAATACTAGAAAATGATGAAAGGAAGGGAGAAATCCAGTCAATACCAGCAAAAACATAATTGAAATTATATGGAAATGCATCTTATGGTGTAATTAATGCATTTATGAAACTAATATAAGAGATTTTCATTTTAGGTGTTAAGCTAGATTCTCTACTAATTATGTCAACTTTAGGGATCGTGGCTATTTTCAAGAATATCAACTTCTTAGAGGTGGTGTAAAGTTTCTACAATTTTTTACACGATTGGTTAAACTTTAAGCATTTCTTTTCTTTTTCTCAGTAAAGACAGGATATTAAAACGTTGATTACTTAATTTATTCCTAACTACAGAGAATGACTAGTGGGGTTTTTGTATTCTATTATCTTTAGTTTTCATTTTCTTTAATTGCTTACATGTGGGGCCAGAGCCGTCATAGACAAAATATTAAATTCATGGTGTTTTCACAAGAGCATTAATTCTGTCCGATGTTAGTTAAATGAAGTAATCATAATTAGGTTATGATGCCTAATCGTTGTAGTCATTAGTGCATTACTAAATGTTATAACTAAAGTATTAAGGTTGTCTTGCACTAATTAATTGTCAATCTAATCACTGCTTAGATCAGTTAGGACCAGACGTCAAGAAATTAATGAGTTCATTGATCAAACAATCAGCGTAAGATGGATGATGTTTTTAACTATTGCGTAATTACAGCCATGCACCAGTTAAATTAATGATATCTGAAGTAACTAATTTAACTGATTATTATAATAATAGGCATTAATTATACTTTAAGGGCAATTAACTGGTCCAATTGATATCTTGTAAGTCTCCCTATTACTAATGTCAGGAATACATTAATTGGGGTTAATTAATTCCTGTCCTAAACATTGTTGTCGGTGGGTACTAAATGTGTTGGAATTAATTAACGGTACATTAATTATCAGACAGTACAATGATTAGTTGCAATAATCATGTCATGAATTAATTAGTTTAGCATTAGTACAGTCATTACAATCTAAATAGTAATTGTGTCCGAGGGTAGTTAATAATATCCTGAGCATATTTAAGTTGGCGGTTAGGGAGGATAACATCCACTGGTCGGTGCCGTTGGTCGCACTAAGTGGAGCTCGGTCAGACCGGCAGGGCACCCACCGATGGCAGCATTCCAGCGGTGCGGCGCAAGGTGTAGCTCACCGCAGAGTTGATGGTGAGGTCAAGGTGCGGTGAAGGTGGTGTGCTCAGGTGCTGCGGTGATTGAATGGGGAGAGCTTCATAGGAGCTTTCCTTGGAATCATCGGTGGCGGCTGCTTGAAGCTTGGGCCATGTCGGAGAAGGCTTCGGTAGGGAGCTTCATGGAGAGGCAGCGATGGAGCAAATCGGAGAGGATGGAGGTGGCGCTCAGGCTTGGGTTGCTGGCGGAGGAAATGAGCACAGGGAAGACAGGGTGGAGGAGCTTGGGTGCGGGCATGGCGGTATCGAATGGGAAGGGAGTCCAGCGGGGTGCTTCGGTGGGGATAAGAAGAAAAGAAAATTTAAGGGGAGATGGAGGCGCCCCGAGAAAAAAGAGGAGGTGGCGGCGACGCAAGCTGCTCGGTGGTGAGGAAGGTAGCTACGTGGAGCAGCTCGGTGGCGGCGGTGTGCGTTGGGCAGCAAGACAAGAGGCTTATAGACAAGGACAAGGGTGAGACATGCGTAGCGCCTAAAGGTGCTTTCCCAGTGTGAAAGCAGAAGATGGGGAGAGGCGTTGTGAGAAACTAGAGAGTAAACTCCCAGACCCTCCTATGTACATGATGAGACGGTGGCCCGATCTTTCGGCGAGTCGAAGGTAACTAACTGTTTGGTGGAGTTTGACCTTGATGATCTGACTATACTGTACGCAATGATATGCCTTAGCAATCTGTCATAGATACAAGTCTAGATAGTAAACTTATGGCACCCCCGAATGGCTATAGCGACCGTCGGTGGTGCACGAGGAGTACGAGCGAGTATGACCCTCTGAACGTCTGTCGAGGCGAGGCACGAGACACGTACGACAAGGTGAAACACGAACCATGTGCGAGGAGGCGAAACCCCTCTCGTGTACGATGAGGTGAAAGTCACTCTTCTATTGAAGTGTAGAATTAGGGTTACAAGAAATCCTCTTTGTTCCCTCTACCCCCATGTGGGGTATTTATAGGGTTTGAGGATGGAAAAGGGGAGATTAAATTTTTGCCCTCAGATTCAGGGAATTTTTGCCCTCAGATTCAGGGAACTTTACAAGGGTATGGTCGTCATTTCCCATGCGTAGAAGATATTTTGGGAGACTATTCTGGGCATCTTCAGGGAATATTCTCTGGCACCTTGGAGGAATTCCTAAGCACGTCAACGCCCAGTCCTTGACAATGCTGACGCAGACCCTGACGACGACGGACATCGGGATGATTGTTGGCGACGTTGACGTAGTCCTCGTTTTGGCGTCGTCGACGTAGACTTTGACGATGACGGACGTCGAGGTCGCCCTTTGCGGTGTCGACGTAGTCCGTGATGATGACGAAGACTGTGGCTACCCTTGACGGTGTCAGTTTGGTCTTTGACGGCGCATGCGGAAAACTTTGAAAATGGGCTAGCACGGGGACCCCTACCCCAACAGTAGCCCCTCGACGATTCGGGCGATCTGGTGACGAACACCCAGACCGGCGAACCGATTCCTGAGAGGTCGGCGTGCAGTCTGAGCTAGTCAGGGATGTACGGATGGTTCAAAGCTTGGAACTGTCTGTACAAACAGATGAAGCACGGCTGGTTGATAGGCTGCCGCCGTGGTAGCAAAAACTACAGATTCCTTGCCACGGCAGGAAAGTGGCAGCGTCGGGGAGGGAGTTTGACAGCTCCGATTGTCGAACAGTTTTCACGGCTGTGAGCCAGAGGCCAAACTCTACGTCTCCAGAGAGTTTCAGCCAATTTTGAGAAAGTCGACGAAACGACTATTGGAAATCCCGGCCCGAAATCGAAGATTTTGAAAATGGCACCTCGACAAAAGTGCTCGGCACAAGCTAGGATCAAGGTGGAAGCAAGTCCTCGACTCAAGCTAACCAGAAAAACAAGAATCACCCAAATCGGAGTCCGGGTGAAGGAGATATGCCCTCCGCAAGATCCGAAAAAAGTAACAGAAAAACTTCCAGAGCCGAAAAGTCCTACTTAGAAGCTGAATTTTGAGGGTCAAGATGGGCATGGGTGTATACACATGTAGAATGTTTGGATGTGCCTTGTCGTTAGCTTCAATTTGAGTGGTCGTGGACCTAAAACAGAATTCGTATGAGAAAGTTATGATTGTTTTTCCAAAATCTCTCAAACTAGAGTTGGATTTGGATTTGGTATTGAATGGAGGTCCGAAGGTTCTGCTCGGAGGTTCTGGACCGGACCTCCGGGCTTCCCGGAATCCGGATGGCTTCCGGATGAGATTTTGGACCAATCCATTAGCTCTTGGAACGGCCCGGAAGGCAGCCCGGAATCCGGGTGGTCCGAAGTGTTCGCGCGAAAATTGGATCCGTGGAACACCTAAGTAATGTGGAGTCGCCAATCGTACTTTCGTGTACGATGAACGATTGCTTTCCAGGCAAAACAACAAAGGATAACTATCGTACTTTCATGTACGACGAACGATTGCTTTCCGAGCAAAGCAACAAAGATCTTCTTGCTAACGTGAAGAAGAAATGACTGTTTTCCCGGCGCAAAACAGCAAAATGACTGTTTTCCGGCGCAAAACAGCAAAACGACTGTTTTCCGGCGCAAAACAGCAAAGATCTACTACTAAGAAAATAAAAGGTAAAGGTAAAGGTAATAGGTTGATTTGTGTCGATTGTTGGATCTCTCTATCGGCCGTCACCCTTTACATATTTATAGGGCGGCTGGTCTTTCCGTAGGAGATCGGGACTCCTGATTCTAACCGAATACAGATATACAATCTTTCCTTATTTAAAGGATCCTGATCTAACGTATCCATCTTTAAACAGAACTCCTCTTCGCACACGAGTACCTTCCCGAATCCGTGATTAACTTTCCTGTGTAATTCTCCGCAATTCCTTGTTTCCCAAGTTGAAGTCTACTGATATCTCCAAGTCGAAGATCCTCGGGGTCTTTGTGAGTACCTTAGTACTCGGGGACGCGCTGCTCGGTTTCCAAATCGATCCGGACGACGCCCCGGTACTCGGGAAAACTACTCGAGTTCCCGAGCTGATCCACTCGGTGCTTGGGGACGTGGGTATTCGAGAACATGGGTACTCGGGCTGCGAGTACTCGGGGTCACAGGTACTCGGGGCCACCAGTACTCGGGGACGCAGGTACCCCGGAGTACTCGGGGTCACAGGTGCTCGGGACCACCAGTACTCGGGGACGCAGGTACTCGGGAACACCAGTACTCGGGGATGCAGACGCGCTGGTGTTCGGTGTCCGGAACCCGGGATGCTGCAATAGTTAAGCCTGTATAAAAGTTTAACATTAAAGCCACAGTTTGCTAATTCATTATTTCAACTCCCAACTGCAATATTAATTTAGCCAACCGGATAAATCTCAAAGCCAAATTTAACTATAAACACATGCCCCCTGTTTTTGGTATAATAGTATTTACCGAAAATACTACGTCAGTTCTCAGGGCGATATCACATATCGGCCACACCGGCTGTCAAGCCTCCTGCCATAAGCTCGGATAAAACTTCTTCAAATATTTCCCATTAAGTGCTCTACACAACCCTTCTCCTTGTAGAGTTTGTACAAAATAGGAATTTCCAGGAGCTATTCTTACAACTTTATACGGGCCCTCCCAACTCGGTGACCATTTGCCAAATTTATTATCTCTAGTCCCAACGGGCAAAATCGTCTTCCATACCAAGTCTCCTATTTGAAATGATTTCTCCCTTACTCTCTTGTTGTAAGCCTTCGCTACTCTCAACTTCTCTTTTTCAATCTCCCGCAAGGCCTTTAACCTTTCTTCCGGGACTTCATCTATTCTATCTAGCATCAATTGTGGTAGTCCACAGCCGACAAGTCAGTTTGTCTGGCTATTCTGAGAGCTTGTAAATTGATCTCGACCGGCAACACTGCCTCCTGTCCATACACCAACTCGTACGGCGTCACCCGAGTCGCCCCATGCTTGGATATTCGATGAGCCCATAGAGCTTCCGAAAGTACCTCATGCCATCTTCTCGGATGTTTCTCAATTTTCTTCTTTATAAGTTTAATCAATGTTTTATTGCTAGACTCGGCCTGTCCATTGGTTTGGGCATAATAAGGCGACGAGTTCAACAATTTAATCCCAAAGGACTCGGCAAACTCATTAAATTGATGAGACATGAAAGAAGCACCCTGATCAGTTGTCAAAGTTTGAGGAATGCCAAACCTATGAATAATATGCTCCAGAACAAAACCAATTACCTCCTTACGAGTCATATTTCTCAAAGGAACTACTTCAATCCATTTAGTAAACTAATCCGTAGCCACAAGGACGAAGCGATGACCCTTGGATGAAGCGGGATGTATCTGACCAATGAAGTCTAAGCCCCATCCTCTAAACGGCCACGGCTTTATAATAGGGTTCATCATAGCTGCGGGTGCCGATTGCACATTCCCGAATCTCTGGCATGCTTCGCATCCTCTATAGTAACGGAAACAATCTTCTAGCATAGTCGGCCAATAAAAACCTGCTCTTTTCAATAGCTATTGCATCTTAGGCGCCGACTGATGTGTTCCACATATTCCTTCGTGTATTTCCCCCATAGCTACTCTCGACTGGTCGGGACCCAAACACTTTAACAGTACTCCATCTATCGTTCGGCGATATAACTCGTCATTCAACAAGGTATATTTTACAGCTTGTCGCCGAATTTTCCTATCTCTTGTTCGACTCGGATCCCTTAAATAGCTAACTAGAGGTACCCTACAGTCCTTTAATTCTAAACTGCCCGCCGACTCGGCTACTTGCGGTTCTTGCACTAACCTAGTGCCCACCGAGTCGGTATTACCCCTAAGCAAGTCGGCTTCAAGTCCCGACAGGTCGGCTTCGACTTCAAACAAGTCAGCCTTGCCTTTAACAGCAGCTAGCATCGGTTCCTTTGATACGAAGAATATCCCTCTGCCGACTTGATACCCGGATGCTTGCTGTGCTAGAGAATTTGCTCTGGAATTATCTTCCCTAGGCACATGGCTGATAATGAAAGTATCTAAGGATTTGATTATATCTAAACATCGGTCTAGGTAACTATTTAATAGCCCATCAAAACATTGAAATTCTCCATTAACCTGCTGAACTACTAACAATGAATCCCCATAAGCATCTACATCTCTTACACCCATATCGACTAAGTTTTGCAAACCAAACAGTAGTGCCTCATACTCTGCCTGATTATTAGTGCAAGAATACTCTAGCCAGACTGATGCTTCATAAACAACGCTATTTGGTGAAACTAAAACATTACCGATGCCTTGTCCATTTCTACAAACCGATCCATCAAAGTAAAGCTTCCACGGGCATATACTAACATAATTAATACCTTCTTCATCTCTAACCCTATGATCAACAATGAAGTCGGCGATGACTTGACCCTTCATGGAGCGCAACGACTCATATATCAGATCATACTCTATTAATGCATACGCCCATTTTCCAATCCTACCACTAAGAATCGGTTGATGCAACATATACTTGACTACGTCGACTTGGCAAGCCACCACGCAAGTACTCGAAAGCAGATAATGCCGAAACTTGGTACATGCATAGAATAAAGATAAACATAACTTCTCAATAAACACGTATCGACTTTCAGTATCGAGTAGGCGGCGACTTATATATGCGATAGCGTATTCCTTCTTGTCGACTTCCTGAGTTAGCACCGCGCCGATCACCTTGTCTTGTGCGGCGATATACAATCTGAACGGCACACCCGACTTGGGTGCTCGAAGCACTGGAGGACTCGACAAGTAATTCTTGATGTTACTAAAGGCATCTCGCTGCTCTGCCCCGAAGTGAACTCGGCTTCATGCTTTAACCGGAGTAAAGGGACAAACGATTCAATCTTTCCCGGCAGGTTAGATATGAATCGTCTTAAGTAGTTTATCTTCTCCAGTAGACTCTGCATGTCCTTTTTGCATGTGGGTTCTCCTAACTTCCTGATGGCTTCTATCTTTTTAGGGTCAATCTCTATACCATGCTCATGAATTATGAACCCTAAAAACTTGCCAGCCGACACTCCAAAAGCACATTTGAGCGGGTTCATCTTCAACCCATATCGACGCATCCTTTCAAAGGCTAATCATAGGTCGGCTAAATGATAATCAAATTCATCTGACTTCATGACGACATCATCAATGTATACTTCCAATATTATGCCCAGAAGATCATGAAATATCAAGTTCATAGCTCGTTGATATGTGGCGCCGGCATTCTTCAACCCGAACGTCATGACAACCCACTCGAACAACCCGACGAAACCGGGGCAACGAAAGGCAGTCTTAAACATGTCCTCTTCGGCCATGAAGATTTGATTGTACCCGGCATTGCCATCTAAAAAGCTAATCACCTTATGTCCTGAGGAGTCATTTATTAACATGTCGGCTATTGGCATGGGATATTCATCCTTAGGAGTAGCCTTATTTAAATCCCTAAAGTCGATGCATACTCTGATTTTACCAGTGTTTTTCTTCTCGACCGGCATGATATTAGAGATCCACTCGGCATACCTACATGGCCGAATAAACCCGGCTTTCACCAGCCGATCGACCTCCTCTTTGATGCGGTCGTACAGATTGGGGTTGAAATGCCTAGGAGGTTGTTTGTGTGGCCTGAAACCCGACTTAATAGGTAACTTGTGCTCGACTAGACTTCTACTCAATCCGGGCATTTCAGTGTAATTCCAAGCAAAACAGTCAATAAATTCTCTAAGTAATGTGCATACCTCTTCCTTCTGACCGACTTCCATATTAGCATTAATGAATGTAGGTCGGGGAGTCTCCCCGTCACCAATTTCGACTTCTTCAAGCGGGTCAGCTGATGAGAACCCTTGTCCGAGTTTCTCCATGTCATCGAAATCTTCAATGGTTTCATGCATATCGTTCTTTCCGGAACGATATTCTTCGGTGCGCTTTTGCAACCACTTAATGCTATCTTCTTTATTCATTACTTACAAAGATAGGTCGTTAAGCTGAGCTATACAAGCCGGCTGAGCCTGTATCGGTACAAGCCCATCCCTACCGATACTAATGTAATCGTAATCTGACAAATTCCGACCCGACAAGCATCTCATATCGTCGTGCTGCCAATCAACTGTTGCTTCAGCAAGAGCGATACAGGCCGAGTTGTCTGCCTTGATAATCTCTACATCATCCTCTACCCACTGGATCAAACATTGATGCATAGTGGAAGGGATGCAGCAGTTTGCATGAATCCAATCACGTCCCAGAAGCACATTATATCGACCCTTGACATCTACGACGAAGAAAGCAGTCGGTAATGACTTACTCCCGACTGTGAGTTCTACGGAAATCACACCCTTGGCCTCAGATAATTCTCCTGAGAACCCGCTGAGCCCCATGTTAGTCTTCATCAACTCGTCTTCCTTTCGGCCCAGCTTAGAGAAAACCGAAAGGGGCATGATGTTAACTCCAGCACCACCGTCGACAAGCATATGGCTGACTGGTTTCCCATCGATATGACCCTTGATGAACAGACGCTTCAAGTGCTGTCCGGGTTCCTCTGGCTTTTCAAATGTAGCATTTTTCGGGCCGAGCACGAGTTCTGCAATCTCCGACTCTGGTGCATGAAAATCCATGGGCAACTCGAATACCATGTTGACGTCCATATCGGTGGGCATCTCCCTGACATTGCCACTGGCAGCATCAGCTTCTTCCTTCGCTATGCGCTTCTCTTTCCAAGTCATCTTTGCTGGTGTCATCGGCCTTGCTTGGTTGAACCATTCGTCGCGCTTCCTCTCGACTAGCTCCTCTCTGAGCTCGAGTGCTCATAATCGATGTATCCTCCGTTTCTGGGTGTGCGTGAGTCCTATAGGGCACCATTGAGGCTTTGACTTTGTTCCTGGCTCAACCGACCGGATGTTGCCACCTTGCTTCTTTGGTACCGATTTGCCGAGTTCATTTTTCTGCGTGCCGGTTTTAGCCGCGCCGCTGGACTCTGGCCTGTCCGAGTTGTCTATCGTGCTGAACTGTATCCGCCGGGTTCCCACTGGTGACGCCGAGTTGTTCTGAGGATTGATTGCTACGGCGGGTCGTTGTTGTTGACTTGCCTCCGGGACTCGGGTAACACCTGCTCCGTCCGAGTCAGGCGTGAACTGGGCTGTCGTGGTGCTGCCAGATTTGGACTCGTCCCGCCTGACCGGCACCCAAACGCGCTTGATCGGCGAGCTGTTTCTCTGAGACTCTCCGGATGCTGCCGAGTACCTTTGTGCACCGAGTCCCTTACGCCGACTGACAATCTCACTTGGTGACCTGGCCCTCGGGTTAAACCGAGTCCTCTTCCCTTGTGGGTATTCCCTGAACTCGGGCCTTGATGGGATCCAACTCGGCTGTGCAATGCCGATTGGTCTAACGGGCTGTGATGCCCAGGGATTGAAACCCCACGGAGGAAACTGCGGATAACACAGAGGCGCGCATCCCTAATATGGAGGACCCGTTGTGAAGTACGGTGGCTGAATGTATGGACCTTCTTGCCAGTACTCGGGAGCACCGAACTCTGGTCGTGGAGGTGACCTAGGACGCTTAGTGTTTCTGAGCCGAGTGAACACATTGTTGGGCGTGCGTGAGGCATATTTGTCCAGCAATTGTTTCACCGTCGGCTTCGACTTTGCGACTTGCCCCTTTCCTTGGTTGACCTTCCAGACTCCGATTTCTAGATTTTTTGGTTTGATCATCCTTGGAGCAGCGTTATCGTCAACAATGACGTTCTTTCCCTTTGCCGACTCGGCCTGATCCGCCCGAATTAACACCTTTTTCTTTTCCAAGTCGATCACATTGATTGGAAAAGGGTCACTATCTAGTTTCATCTTGGTGCTCTGAGCAAATATCAACCGTCCGTCATTAATGGCCGATTGTACCTGTCGACGAAACACATTGCAATCATTAGTAGCATGAGAAAAGGAGTTATGCCACTTGCAGTAAGCCCTTTTGCCCAATTCCTCCGTCGATGGGAATACATGCCCTTCCCTTACTCGGATTAGATTTCCTTGCAGGAGCATATCAAAAATCCTATCACATTTGCTAACATCGAAGGTATACTTAATTTCCTCTCTCCGAGTAGGTGTAGGCTTTAAAGCGGAGCACGCAAAAGGTTTCGACTTGGGTGCCTGAACCCACTCGGCCATGCATACGTCGACATCATCATCACTAGTCGAGTCGTCATCATATGATATAATGTTAACCACAGGTTTTTCTTTGCTTTTGTTCTTATTATCTCCAAACCGGCTATATTACTTGATTTCCTTAGCACGGTTCTCCTGTGTCACGGCTTTCTGTAAGACTTGATTAACATTCGAAAACTCTTGACCTTCTAATCTATCCCTTATGTGAGCAAGCAGGCCTGAAAAGGCGAGGTCGGCTAAATCCTTTTCGGCTAGGGTCAAACTGAAACACCAGTTTTTGACTTCTCTGAATCTTCTAATGTAATTGTACACCGGTTCATTGTACTTCTGTTTAACCATTGTCAGGTCCGAGAGCCTAAGCTCGGTCTCACCACTAAAAAGTACTCGTGAAACTTTTGCTCTAATTGCGCCCATGTCGTGATGGATTTGGGAGCAAGCGATGTAAACCATGTGAAGGCTGTACCAGATAATGATAAGGGAAAAAGCTTGACCCTGTACAGATCTGATGTGCCGACTTCACTACATTGTGCCAGGAATTGCTCTACGTGCTCAAACGTGGACCTACCCTCTTCCCCGGTGAACTTAATGAAATCTGGAACTCTAAAACCGTGGGGATACGGCGTCGTATCGAAGCATTCAGGGTACGGTTTCTGATAAGCGCGTGTCTTGCCCTTGGGTTCTACACCGAGCTCCCTGAGCGCTCCGGTGAGTTGGTCTTTAAAACTTGCATTGGCCGGTGGCAGTGATGTACCATGCGAATGCGAAGTCGGCTCCGGCAATATGGGTTGGACTTGTGGCGGATTAAAATATGAATCTGGAACTGGCCCATGGGGAACTCCGGTACCAAGAGGTGGTATAGGTGGTGTGCTATAGGCTACCGTCTGGTAGTATGGTTGTGGCACATGTGTATTAAGGCTAAGATTTGAGTGGTTGTTCGTGAGGCTCTGGTATGGCGAAGTCGGAATAGCAGCCGCAGTAATTGCTGGGGTGGTTTCCATTAGGTGATTAACTCCACCAGTGTCCGGGTACATCGGCCGCTTACCCCGATGCTCGTCATTGACCCGTGACGCCATCGACCTAACTTGGTGCTGCAGACTATTCTTCAGATCCTTAGCAAGTTGTTCTTTGAAGTCCTCAAATCGGCTAGTCATCACTTGGGTGAGCGTTTGTGCCATATTATCAATATCAGACCCATATTTACTAGCTACCGACACGTCGATCAGATGAGCAATGTCCTCAGGACAAGTCGCTTTACTTACCTTGGTGTTTAGCGCGGAAGGACTCGGCACAACTACCTTTTTGACGACGCCGTTCCTCGTCTTCTAGTAGCCGGCCAACTTCTGCCGGAGTCGTTCCGCCTGCTCTTCTTCGAGTTGGCGTTCGATCTCTCGCCGTTCATCTTCAGATAGGTCGTCGAGCGTGATGGCGATGATGTTGTCGGGGTTGACGATGCTTCCGTCCTTGGAGTCGGTATTCATTATGTAGCTCCTTTCTTCGTCCCCAGCGGAGTCGCCAATTGTGTTCGCGCGAAAATTGGATCCGTGGAACACCTAAGTAATGTGGAGTCACCAACCGTACTTTCGTGTACAATGAACAATTGTTTTCCAGGCAAAGCAACAAAGGATAACTATCGTACTTTCATGTACGACGAACGATTGCTTTCCGAGCAAAGCAACAAAGATCTTCTTGCTAACGTGAAGAAGAAACGACTGTTTTCCGGCGCAAAACAGCAAAACGACTGTTTTCCGGCGCAAAACAGCAAAGATCTACTGCTAAGAAAATAAAAGGTAAAGGTAAAGGTAATAGATTGATTTGTGTCGATTGTTGGATCTCTCTATCGGCCATCACCCTTTACATATTTATAGGGCGGCTGGTCTTTCCGTAGGAGATTGGGACTCCTGATTCTAACCGAATACAAATATACAATCTTTCCTTATTTAAAGGATCCTGATCTTAACGTATCCATCTTTAAACAGAACTCCTCTTCGCACACGAGTACCTTCCCGAATCCGTGATTAACTTTCCTGTGTAATTCTCCGCAATTCCTTGTTTCCCAAGTTGAAGTCTCCTGATATCTCCAAGTCGAAGATCCTCGGGGTCTTTGTGAGTACCTTAGTACTCAGGGACGCGGCTGCTCGGTTTCCAAATCGATCCGGACGATGCCCCGGTACTCGGGAAAACTACTCGAGTTCCCGAGCTGATTCACTCGGTGCTTGGGGACGTGGGTATTCGAGAACATGGGTACTCGGGCTGCGAGTACTCGGGGTCACAGGTACTCAGGGCCACCAGTACTCGGGGACGCAGGTACCCCGGAGTACTCGGGGTCACAGGTGCTCGGGACCACCAGTACTCGGGGACGCAGGTACCCGGGAACACCAGTACTCGGGGATGCAAACGCGCTGGTGTTCGGTGTCCGGAACCCGGGATGCTGCAATAGTTAAGCCTGTATAAAAGTTTAACATTAAAGCCACAGTTTGCTAATTCATTATTTCAACTCCCAACTGCAATATTAATTTGGCCAACCGGATAAATCTCAAAGCCAAATTTAACTATAAACACGAAGGTTCAGTCCGGAGATGTTCGGACCTAACCTCCGGACCGTGCGACATGAGTCGGTTCCGAGATATTTTCGGCTCGGAGATATTTTCCCGAGTCGGTTCCGGCCGACTCGAGTATAAAGCCCATTTTTATCCTCCCTCTCTCTCTCTCTTTCTCTCTTTCTCTCTCTTTTTCTTGTTTTTCTCTCCGTGCAGCCTCCTCCAAGCCATAAGGGCGCCGCCGCTGTACTCCGTCCGCGCCAAGACCCGGGATCCAGCTACCGCTCTACCGTGCTCGTACCGCCGCCGAGCTCGCCCACGCCGAGCCCCAGGACGCGCGGGCTCGTACTCGAGCGGCCACCGAGCTCGCTCGGACCGAGCCCTCGGCTCGCACGCGTGCGCGGGTGGCCAGACGCGGGGTTGCACACGTGCGCGGGTGGCCGGATGCAGGGTCGCACGCGCGGAGTCCGCCGCGGGGTCAGAACTCCATCCGGAGAGTTGTCCGGATTTCGGGTTGCCCGGAGGTTCAACCTAGAACCTCCGGACCAAGACTCCGGGTGCACAGAGCCCCATCCGGAGAGTCATTCGTATCCTGGGTCGCCCAGAGGTTCGGCCCGGAACCTCCGGACCAAGACTCCGGGTGCGCAGAGCCTCATCCAGAGATTCATCCGGATTCCGGGCTGCCCGGAGGTCCAGCTCGGAACCTCCGGACCAAGACTCCGGGTGCACAGAGCATCAAGGGGTTCAACAGGCTTCAGATCCGTTGCGGCGAGATGGCAACATCTCTGCGTGTGGTAAAGGGGAAGGACTTGCTCGAGGGGGTGGGAGTAGCCGAGTCAGCCTACTCCCGCTTCCTTGGCCCCTCTAGTGTGGACGCGGTGCTTTTCAGGCGCTTGACCGCGGAGGGCAAGATACCCGAACCCGGTGGCCCCTACGGCGCCGAGGCTCCTCCCCACACCACGGTGAGGGGGGTGCCCGACATGGGGCACATCGTCATCTTTGCTTCGCAATTTGATGCCAGATTGTGTATCCCGGTGGCGGGCTTGCTGCTGGAGGTGCTTGAGTTCTTCAGACCTCCACCCATCTGCCTTCGTCAGGCTAGCGGCGTTTGAGTGGGCGATGCGGAGCATGGGGATGATCGGCTCTAGGAGGCTCTTCGCTTGGCATCACCAAGCGTTGGTGATGAAGGTAAGGGTGACAGAGAATTCTTTTTTAGTGTGTGGGACGGTGAGCTTCTCCAAGCGCCAGCAGCGTACCAAGGCCGAGTATCTAGTATTCACAACCCGGGCTAGGTGGCCAGATTGCCGGGGCACCTGGTTCTACTACCGCGTCCAGGGCTCGGGCTTCACTTGGTCGGGAGGCGCCCTGACCTCCGAGGCCCTCTCCCCCTTCCTTGGATGGGGGCGACGAGGCCCAGAAGATCATGCTCCAACGCTTGGCCCACGTGCTGGCCGTGCATGACCTGGTAGAAGAGTTCCTTCTATTTGGGATCACCCCGCTGGCGGCGGGTTGGGCACCGGCCTTGGCGCCATCAGATGCGGACCTGCCACACGGCTTACGGACTCTGACCGGCTACGTCTCGAACATGTGTGAGTATTTTCTAACTTTTAGCCAAGCTTCCCTTGTTGGACTTTACCGTGATTCCTTATTTGTTTCACAGACCAATCATTACGGAGTGCAGCGGTCGCCGTGGAGGAGCTACTCGGCTGCTACACGGTTACCGAGGAGGCAGATGTGAAGGCGATGATTCAGGGGCCACGGGTCAACCGGGCGTGCTTGTGCTTCAAGTGGGCGGTGCCCACCCGGCCACCCCCCATGCCAACTGGGGCATGGTAGCGGCTAAGCGCGCTCACGAGGCGGCTCCGTCTTCACCGACTTTGGTGATCCGCGCTGTGATGGTTGGCGGGCGTCCCCTGAGCCCCAGACGGGAGCGGCCTAACCACCACTCCAGCCGCGCAGAGGTCCACGCGTTGCCTTTAACCCCGTTCGATCGGGAGTCCAGTGCAGACCGGTATGACGATAGCAGTGATAGGGCTGCTGAGCTACGGGAAGCTTCGAGGTGTCGTCCCTCCCCTCAGAGAGTGATGGACGAGTCGTCGACTGGTAGCTTCGACTTTGGCGTTGAGGGGGGTGGCGAGGCAGACACGGCCGTGTCCGCCGAGGTGCTATCTGCGCAGCGACGCCGGGGGGAGCCACCATGACAGTGTCTGCGTCACGCTTAGAGCCCACGCGGCCGGCCATGCTAGCTGGTGGGGGCAGCCCCGTGCCGAGGTCTGTGTCCCCTACGGATGCGGATGGCGGGGATGCGCCTGGCGCCCCGTTGATCCGGGGGCAGCTGCTCCCGGGGCGGTTGAGACGGGCCTTTATAATGACCTCACAGGACAGATCTGCCCCGCAGACCTTGAGACTGCTTTCTCCGGGCTGTCGCCAGCGAACGTGCGGACCGCCTCTAAGTCAGCGCTGATCAAGGTAATGTCTGCCCTTGACTTTTCCTTTGTGCATGATATCTTTATCGCTGGATCTTGATTGAAACTCCTCTTCGTAGAGCTTCCTCACGACGGAGTGGTTCCTGGAGATGCACGACACCGAGATTGAGGGCAAGATAGCTCGTATCCGGGAGGTGAAGGCACGGGCCAAGGTCACTGAGGAGAAGGCCGCGGGGGCTCAGGGGAAGCTGTCGGAGGCGGAGGATGTGATTGCCTCCCTCCGTGCTGAGCTTCACACCGCAGGGGTTGAGCGACAGGACGCCGCTGCGCGACAACAGGAGCTGGATGCCCTGGTGGCGTCTGCCGTTGCAGGGGTCAACAAACTTGCCGCTGGACTTGGAGTCTCCCTTCCGCTTCCTGACGGTGCTAGCGAGGGTGTGCCAGCCGCTCGATTGCGCTGGGTGGCTGTGCTTAGCACGGCCGTGCTAGAGGCGATCCCAGGGCACGCTCGGGACTGTGCTCAGGCTTCTGCTGAGCTAGCGTTTACCTGCCTGCGTGAGGCTGGCTGCGACCCCATAGGTAGGTTCGAGGTGGCGGATTTTGCTCTCTCGGTGAGGATGAAGATGGAGGATGCTCGCGCGCACGTCCAGGCTAGTGTCCGGGCCTTCCTGGCGTACGTGTGGGACAGGCGTGGACTGAAGTACGTTGCCGTGCTCTGGAAGTCTCGGGTCCCCTAAGAGACTCCTAGGGGCTTTCCGCGGGAGCGCCCAGCGAGTAGCCTTCACAGGTGTGAGCTTCACCCCTAGCTTTGTGTCTTTTGCTTACCTTAGCGCGGCAGGGTTTTTGCTTAGTTTTTTGCTTCTTAGTACCTGGGCCGTCACTGCGTGGGCTTGAGCCCTTTAGCCCAGTAGACCGTCTTTTGTTAGGGTTTACGTGATCGGACATGATCGGACTTTTCTTTGTAACTCTCATGTAACTTGTTAGTTATTAATGAAAATCCAGAAGATTTACCGAACTTTGCACTTGCTACTTGTCAATTTTTGTTATTTGGTTTGTAGGGTGACAGCTTTCGATGGAAGACGAGCGTGGAGTGCCTGGGGACAGTACTTGCTAGGCCTGAGTCCACCAAGCGTTGTGCTTCACGCGGGTTAACGAAAACCGAGTGGCCGGACGATGACGTGCGCATCTTGAGCGATGCAGAGGTCATGGTGTTTCTTGTGGGCCTTGCCCAACGCTCTTAAGGAGTTTGAGCTTTTCTCATCATAGCCTCGTGGTTGTTTCAATTTTTTGATCGATTGTACTAAGTATACATGCATCTTGTAATAATGGAGGGGGCATCGATGGGTATACGACGTCGTACCCCACCTCCCATCCAAAAACAATTAGCGCTCGATGGCGTGCTTGAGAGCGGTCGTTCCTTTGCAATATGCAGTAATAAAAAATAAATATGTTGTTGGGTACTCGGTACCACGCTCTACGCCTTATTCAATAACACTTAGCGTTTGAGGTGGCTCGACATCGCAGGGAGCTTATCATCGCGCGACCCCGGAGGGAAGGGACACTCTATCCCAGACGGAGATGGCTCGACATCGCGGGGAGCTTAACGTCGCGCGACCCCGGAGGGAAGGGACACTCTATCCCGGACGGAGATGTCTTGACATCGTGGGGAGCTTATCGTCGCACGACCCCGGAGGGAAGGGACACTCTATCCCGGACGAAGATGTCTCGACATCACAGGGAGCTTATCCTCGTACGACCCCGGAGGGAAGGGACACTCTATCCCGGATAGAGATGTCTCGACATCGCGGGGAGCTTATCATCACACGACCCCAGAGGGAAGGGACACTATCCCGGATGGAGATGTCTCCACATCGTGGGGAGCTTATCGTCGCACGACTCCGAAGGGAAGGGACACTCTATCCCGGATGGAGATGTCTCGACATCGCAGGGAGCTTATCGTTGCACGACCCCAGAGGGAAGGGACACTCTATCCCGGATGGAGATGTTGGAACCTGTTTCGAAGGGGCATGATGCCGCTATTCTGAGTTTTTCATTGAGGCTTAACAAGGCACGAAGGCCAATTACAGAAGGTGGCGACGATCGGCGCGGCGGCCTTAACCCAAGTAAACGAACTAGCGGGGGCAGCGACCGATGCAGCGGTCCCTACCCTAGCTATATTACCCAAAATACAAGATTGCCAATGCAGCGGCTATATCTACAGGAACTGGAGCTACACATAGTACTTGCAGAGATTGTCAGCATTCCAGCTGTGCTTCAGCTTGACCCCGTCAAGGGTTGCAAGGCGGAACGCTCCCGGGCGAGTGGCACGAAACACCTCATACGGTCCTTCCCACTTCGAGCTTAGCTTGCCGTCGGCCTCTGGATTTGCCTTCTTCTTGAGCACGAGGTCACCGACGTGGATGGGTCATGGGCAAATGGCCTTGTTGTATGCCTTCGCCATGGTGGCCTGGTACCGATCGATGTTGAGAGCAGCCTCCTGCTGAACGGCGTCAAGTGCATCGAGCGATACTTCATGGGAGCTTTCGTCGATGATCGTTGCGGTGCGCAGAGACCCAATCTTGATTTCTTCCGAGGTCACCGCTTCATCCCCGTATTATAATTTGAAGGGTGTGAAGCCGGTGGCCTGGCTGGCTGCCGTGCGGGTGGACCATAAGACGCTAGGGAGCTCGTCCGCCCAAAGACACTTGGGCAAGTTGAAGAGGCGTGTGCGGAGGCCTGAAAGGACGATCCCATTGGCTCTCTTGACAGCCTCGTTAGCTTTTGGGTTAGCCACAGAGATGAAGCATAAATTGATGTTAAGGCCGATGCAGAATTTCCGGAAGGGGGCTGCGTCAAACTGAGTCCCGTTGTCGACGGTGAGCTTCCTCAGGACACCGAAGCGGCAAATGAGATTTTTCCATACGAACCTCTGCATGGCTGCCGATGTGATCTTGGCCAAGAGTTCGGCCTCGATCCACTTGGAGAAGCAGTCGATGGCGACGACGACGAACTTGAATCCATGGCTCCTCGACCCGAATGGGCCGACAAGGTTGACGCCACAGCGGGCCAGTGGCCACGACGGTGGAATGGGCTGCAGCTCATTCGCGGGGAGCTTCGTGCCTTGCGCCATCCATTGCCACACAGGGCACATTTTGACGAGGCTTTGTGCGTCACGAAGGGCGGTGGGCCAATAGAACCCCTGACAGAACACCTTTAAGACCAAGGCGCGGGGGGCGAGGTGTGATCCACACAGCCCCTGGTGAATCTCACTGACCAACTCGAGTCCCTCTTCCTTGGAGATGCATCGGAGGTAGGGCGCGCATACCCCGTGCTTGTACAGAGCGTTGTCGTGGATGACGAAGCCCCGGGCCTGACTCTTGAGCCTTCGTGCCTCTATGGGGTTAGCGGGCTCCGTCTCGTCGGAGAGATAACTTATGATCGGGGCCCTCCAATCTTGCTCGCTGATGAGGCATACTTCAGGGAGCCTCTTTGTGGCAGGCTCCGAGATCACTTCATAAAAGGCCCCTAGGGGGACCTCGGTCTTCATGCTGGCGGCTCTCACGAGACTGTCGGCGTCGGCATTCACAGCGCGTGGGATGCTGCGAACGGTGATGCCGGCGAAGTGTTTCTCCACGGCTCGGGCCAAGGCCAAGTACTTGATCATTTCGGGATCCTTGGCTTGGTAGCTCTTGTCGACATGGCCGGCGATGAGTTGTGAGTCGCTATTGACGACTATCCTCCGCACGCCTGATGCGCGTGCCTTTTGAAGACCAAGGAGGAGTGCTTCGTACTCCACCCCGTTGTTGGTGGTCTTGAACTCAAGGCGCGCGCTGTAGGAGGTGATATTGCCCTCTGGGGACTCGAGGATTGCCCCGGCACCGGTGCCTTCCGAGCACCACGAGCCATCAACGTAGATGGTCCACAACGGGCCAGAGGGGTTCGGAGGCGCTGGGCGCTCCGACGGGCCCATTCTGCTAGGAAGTCCGCTAACACCTAGGACTTGATCACTGTCCTCGACATGAATTCAATGGAGAATGGGGCGAGCTCAACCGACCACTTGCCAATATGCCCGGAAGCTTTCTTGTTGCGAAGCATCTCGCCGATTGGGAAAGCCGATGGTACTCGGATCGAGTGGGTGAGGAAGTAGTGTCGCAGCTTCCGCGACACCATGAGAAGTGCATACACGAGCTTCTCCAGCTCGGTGTACCGTACCTTCACTCCCTGCAGTGCCTCAGACACATAGTAGATGGGGTGTTGGGTCTTGTCCTTCTCCTTGGCAAGTACGGTGCTTACCGCGACTGGGGCAACCGCAAGGAAAAGCAACAACGCCTCCCCGGGATCGGGGCTCTGCAGTAGTGGTGGCGAGGTGAGGTATGTCTTCAATTCTTCCAAGGCGGTTTGGCTTTCACTCATCCACTCAAAGCCGGAGGACCCCCGTAGTGCCTTGAAGAATGGGAGTCCTTTTTCGGCCGAGCGAGAGACGAACCTTCCCAACGCGGCGAGCCGTCCCGTCAACTTCTGCACTTCTTTAACATTCTCTGGTGGCCGCATGTCGAGCACGGCCTGGATTTTCACCAGGTTGGCCTCGATACCCCATGCCGACATGAGGAAGCCAAGGAGCTTCCTAGCCTGGACCCCAAAGACGCACTTCTCCGAGTTGAGTTTCATGCCCGCTTTTTTGAGGTTGTCAAACGTCTCTTGCAAATCCGCGGCATGGGTGCCAGCGAGGACACTCTTGACGATAATGTCATCGACATACACCTCAATATTCCACCCTATCTGCGGTGCGAGGGCCTTGTATACGAGCCGCGTGAAGGTTGCTCCAGCATTCTTGAGTCCGAAGGCCATCTGAACGTAACAGAACGTCCCTCTCGTGTACGAGCGAGGAGGCGAAACCCCTCTCGTGTACGATGAGGTGAAAGTCACTCTTCTATTGAAGTGTAGAATTAGGGTTACAAGAAATCCTCTTCCTTCCCTCTACCCCCATGTGGGGTATTTATAGGGTTTGAGGATGGAAAAGGGGAGATTACATTTTTGCCCTCAGATTCGGGGAAATTTACAAGGGTATGGTCATCATTTCCCATGCATAGAAGATATTTTGGGAGAATATTCTGGGCATCTTTAGGGAATATTCTCTGGCATCTTTGGAGGAATTCCTAAGCACGTCAACGCAGTCCTTGACAATGCTGATGCAGACCCTGACGGCGACGGACATCGGGACGATTGTTGGCGATGTTGACATAGTCCTCGTTTTGGCATCGTCGACATAGACTTTGACAATGACGGACGTCGAGGTCGCCCTTTGCAGTGTCAACGTAGTCCGTGATGATGATGAAGACTGTGGCTGCCCTTGACGGTGTCAGTTTGGTCTTTGACAGCGCATGCGAAAAACTTTGAAAACGGGCTAGCGCGGGGACCCCTACCCCAACACAATCACTAAACCAATCTTCGATGGTTATTGACCTTGTCGTAGGCACGATCAACCTGAACAATGAAGTTTGAGTTCTTGCAAGCAACCAAAGAACCAGCAAGAACTATGATTGCAATCTGAAATTGCGAGTATGAAATTGACACAAGAGCTAGAAGAACAAAGTTTGGGATTCCACTAGAGATCTAAACAAGGTGATAGTCCTACACGACTTGTAGATGCAATATTGTAGTAGTAGCTAAACAACTCAATGAAACCTGAGGTCTTAAGGGGGCACCTAAGGGGTATTTAAAGAGGTGAGGAGAGGTGGATTTCGACCAGCTATGGGTAGGGTGGCCAAATCCAACTCCAAAGTGCAGCTTTCCTCGTATACGGATTCTAAGACTTGCCTAATTTGCCTAATTCTGAAAATACATGGGCCTTTCTCAAAAATAAGTTGGTGCAGCACCTATGGACTGGTATGGACGAAAATACATGTTGGAAATTTGTATTATTCATCCAAATCTTCATAATTCATCATGGTGGCTCCAAAGTCTTCAAATAGCTTGATAGCAACTCCGCATCTCCATTCCTGTTTGTAGACTGGCTATCATCCCTCATAGCTAGGCTTGGACCTTCATTCCTTATAAGCAAAAGATCATCTCCCTTAGGCAGCACCATATGTTCTTTAATATCAAGGAAAGTACCAAGAAATGAAAGTACCTGGCAATTAAGTTGTTGAGCACAAGCCCTAGTGAAAGTGCTGGGTGCATTAGTCAATCCAAAAGGCATAACTAACCACTCATATAAATCAAATTTAGTTTTGAAAGCTGTTTTCCATTCATCACCCAATTTCATATGAATTTGATGGTAGCCACTTCGCAAGTCTACTTTAGAGAACACAACTGAGCCACTAAGTTCATCAAGCATGTCATCTAATTTAGGAATAGGATGACGATAACGAATGGTAATATTATTAATGACTCTACAATCAACACACATACGCCAAGTACCATCTTTCTTAGGAACAAGAATAACAGGGACAGCACAAGGACTAAGGGATTCGCGAACATAACCTTTATCAAGAAGTTCTTGAACTTGGCGCTGAATCTCGTTGGTCTCCTCAAGATTGTGTGGTACGGTGCACGGTTGGGTAGCGATGCGCCGGGAATCAAGTCAATTTGGTGTTCAATGCCTCTCATAGGTGGCAGCCCCGGCGGTATTTCTTTTGGAAACACATCAATGTATTCCTATAAAAGGTTAGCAACAACAGGAGGCAAAGAAGGAGGTATATCCTCAAATGAAAACAAAGCTTATTTGCAAATCAGTCCATAGCATGCATTAGAACTAGCATCTAATTCTGAAATTTCAGCACGTATAGCCAATAATGCAGCACCTTTCAATTTTTATTTCTGTAGATGAGCTAGGTGTAGCTTTGTTCAACTTATTAAATTGCTCCAACTCATGAATTACTTGTTGATTTTCAGATTTAACATGCTCTCTACTTTTATTTCTAGTAGCCCTCGCAACGTCATCATGCAAAATTTACTCAAGAGACATAGGGTGTAGAACTATTTTCTTGTCTTTATGTGTTAGAGTATACTGATTAGTTCTACCGTTATGTATACATTGTTTATCATACTGCCAAGACCTACCTAATAACATAGAACAAGCTTGCATAGGCACAATATTGCAATCAACAGTATCATGTTATGAACCTAAGGAAAATTAAACTCTCACCATGCATGTTACCTTTACTTTGTTGCCTTCATTGAACCACTGAATGTAATAAGGATGTGGATGTGGCCGTGTAGGTAGACTAAACTTCTCCACCATGTCGATGCTTGCTAAGTTATTGCAACTTCCTCCATCAATGTTTATTCGAACTGAACGCTCCTTGACGACACCTTTGTATGGAATAGGTTGTGGCGCTGATTTTTCTTGTCTCGCACAAACTGAGCACTAAGCACACAGTGTGCTATAATACTCATGTACCGGTCGGCATCTTTAGCGGTCACATGCTCTTCATCTTGGTCAGACTTGGTGTCACCTCGTTCATGTTCAGCAAGCAAAACATAGGTCTCCTCATCTAAATCACTCGCGGAGTCGTACTCGCCATCTTCACGAATGAGCAAGACGCGCTTGTTGATAGTCCTTCATGATATGGCCGAAGCCCTTGCAGCGATGGCACTGAATATCCTTTGTTCTCCCCATGGAGGCCACCAACGATGAACTTTTAGCAGGAGTTGATGAAGCATTTTTTGTCGGTGTCATAGTACGGGATGCTGAATTGGAAGGAGTAGGAGCTGGAGCTGATCTGAAGTTTGAAGGAGTCGCTGCGGATGTACGAGTGGGTGGAGCAACTAGTGCTCGCGGTGCCCAAGTGGAAGCACGACCTGCAGAAAAGTTAGTACGCGGTCTTGAGCGCCCTTGCACTTCATGTTCAGCATGTATAGCAAGGTGGAATAAACGAGTCAGAGAGTTATAGTCCTTATAAGCAAGAATATCAGCAATCTCTCTATTTAATCCACCCATAAACCTAGCTATAGAAGCTTCCTCATTCTCAACTAAACCACAGTGAATCATTCCAATTTGTAATTCTTGATAATAGTGTTCTACAGATCTACTTCCTTGATTTAAACACTGTAATTTATTCAATAAATCTCCAACATAGTATGAGGAAACGAATCGATGTCTCATTAATTGTTTTAATGCGTCCCAAGTGGTTGGAATACTATGAGGATGTACTCTACAGTGTTCTTTCCACCAAATAGAAGCAAAAGCAGAAAACTCACTAGTAGCAGCCCTAACACGTGTATCCTCCGGAAAATAATGGCATGCAAATTTCTGATCAACTAGTAACTCCCATGTGAGGTATGCATCTGGATCATATTTACCTTCATAAGGGGGCATAGTGAATTTTACCTTAGAGAATACGTCATCGCTATCTCGGTCGCGCCATGGCCGTGGTAGTCACCGCATACCATGTCAGTTGTAGCATTGTCGACAGTGATCGCAGTCGTTGTTGTGGTTGACGTCATCCTCATCCTCAGAATCAGTGAAAGGACCTCAGATGCCGACTAGAGGGGGGGTGAATAGGAGGCTAACAAGAATTACTTCTTTTAACTAGATTGTTTAGATTAAGCCTTGTGCAGAAGCAAGGATTAGCTAGCTGTGTGACAGGTGTGTGACACAGGTAAGTTGCGATGTGTAAATTAGCATACAGCTGTCACACAGGTGCCTAACACAGGTGGGCTAATGACTTAGCAAAATGATAAGCAATCACAGTGTCTGTGTAACAGGTAACTGACATAGGTGTGAGATATGATCTATACCAACTGTGAGACAGCTAACAAGACACAGGTGTAAAGGTGATCTAAGCAGATAAGCAGAATATCTATATGAGCATACAAGCAAACAGATATAGCAAGAATCAAGTAGTAAAACAACAAGTACTCAGGAGACAGAGTGTTTTTCACCGAAGTTCCCAGCTCTTTGCAGAGTGGTACGTCTCCATTGGAGAAGCTACTCCGAAGAGGTCGCCAGCACTGAATCGTGCTTGTTCTCCGAATACCTGATCTCAGGCCTCTTCCTTTGCTTGTGGAAGTCCTTTTGCTTGCAGCAGGTAGACTTCAATCACCCTGACAGACTACTGGTCCAGCCCACACAAGCTTGGGTGGCACCAGCAACTCCTACCCCCCGTCTAGGAGTAGACACTTTAAGAGTAATAGATTCAGCAGTGACAACTCTTGGAGGAACCAATGCTCTTTGCTCAAGACTCTAACCCTTTCTGAACTGACACTTAGGAAACTTGGCTTTCGTTTGGCGAAAAGAGGCTTTGCAATGGTCGAATGTGAGGTACTGATTGGCTCATTGGTTACGGTCAAAGACCTCCCCTGGTCCCCTATATATAGGGTTCACAAGCACTTGACCGTTACACTGTTGCCACGTAGGATTAAGTGAGTCATCGGTGTCAGCCACCGGTGACACAGCTAATCACTCCGCCCAACTATAACCGGCTCAAGCAGACCGATACCTGTGTCACTGGCGGCACACACAGGTAAACCCTAAACTGACGCAGCCGCACTACTCAGCCCGGTCTTGGCACATGACATGCCCTCAGCGCACACACTCTCTGAAACCTATAAGGAGAGAACCTCCAACAGCCCTCCGGCTCAGCAGACAAGCTATCGCAGCGCAGGTTCCTTAGCGTTTTCAAGCTCTCCCCTGGTACAGAGATGTACCTGAGTCATAGAGCGTTAGACCACCTGTGACACCGTTGTGTCACACCGGTGACTCTAACCCCTAGGGTTTTCTACTGCTAGCACTGCAGAGTGCCAGATCCAACCAGTTTTATACTTATACAAAACTGCTGACACAGGGCCACTAACCTCAAAGCATTAGTGTCATTGTCCAACATCCTGAGCATTGAGCAACTAGAACCTCCACAGAGCATCACTGCTTCATCCCTCTTGATAGTACAGGCTTTTCCTATGGACTCAAAGAAACTAGCAAATCTAGGCTTTACCTGCCCACCAACTGCAGTCACGGTCCTTGACGCATCAAGCCACCATCACCTTGCTTGCAACTCCTTGCACAGCACCGGCTTCTTCACAGCTGTGGCACAGCTGCCTAGCGCAGCCATTCCTTAGTCCTGGAAACCACCCTTGTACCCTTTTTGGTGGTCATCCTTTCCTTCATGACCCTTCTTCCTGGAACCTACAAACCTGCTTACACTCACTGTAAACGTTAGATTCCAGTTTGAGTTGCCATTAACCATCAAAACCAACTTGGGGCGTAGATGCTCTTTCAATCTCCCCCTTTTTGGTGGTTAGTGGCAACTCATCCAACAAATTTGCATATCAATTTGAATAGAAGGTATATGTGCAGGTTGTAGAGAATACACTCCCCCTGAAGCTGTGCACAAGAGATTTGTTTTTAACTTGCCAATGCACAGATTATAATTTTTGGATACGGGTAGCATTTTCTTACAATTTACACTCTTATCAGTTCAGAACAATAAGTGTGTCAGAGAATAATGAGCTGAACTGAAATATTTTTCTTTTGATGCATTTGCAAGAACTGGAGCATATAAAAAATGTGTCAGAGCATCTGAATATATATCTTAGAGCATATGAGAATATTAGATGGATATATGTATCAGAGCCAAACAAATTACTGGTCATATGTATCAGAGTGCCAACGGGCATATATATTAGAACGAGAGCTCTAACATGAATATGTGAATCAGAGCATATGTTTAACATGAATATGTGAATCAGAGCATAAGTCAATGAGCATAGGATTAATAATGAGTATATGAATCAGAGCAAGCAGACTAATCAGAGCAAAAACAGTCTAGACTTATGCATCAGAGCATTGGACATATGCATCAGAGCAACACACTTGGCACACTGAAATATTTCATCATTAGAGTAAAGTGAGCAAGATAGGACTCAGTATTAATTGTAGTCAAGGCAGAAAAATCAGAAATAGAACAAGCCTTGAGTACACCAGAATATAATTTTCTTTCTCCCCCTTCCTCTATTCTCTCCCTCTTACAAATCTCTCCCCCTTTGTATGAAACTTTCCCACTATGTCTCCCCCTATGTATGAATCTCTCCCCCTTTGACACCAAAACACCAAGAAGGGGTGAGAAAGAGACACATTCAGAGCTTTGACTTCAAAATCTAGAGAACTTCTGACATCTGAGCTTGCAACTGATCAACCTTTGATTGCAGACTGGAGACTTCTGATCTGAGCTGAAGGTTCTCTCGGCGCAGAGCTGCAAACTGTGTTGGCATCACTTTGTTCTAATAAGCTCTGGCTGCTGCTTGAGACATTAGAGAGGAGAACAGAGTGCCATCTGCAGCCACCTGTGTCACAGATACTAATTCAGCTGGGTCAGGTGTGGGAGTATCAGCGGTGACACCGGCGGGGACTTGGACTTGAGGCACAGGCACGGAGGGAGCAGGCGCTTGAGGAGCTGTTGGAGCAGCTG
Source organism: Stipa capillata (assembly GCA_019208055.1). NCBI lineage: Eukaryota > Viridiplantae > Streptophyta > Magnoliopsida > Poales > Poaceae > Stipa > Stipa capillata. Next base: position 19,225 of record JAGXJF010005739.1, on the reverse strand, counting down.
TGTCACCGGGAGCTGACACCGCTGGTTCAGGGGATTCACCAAACAAAGCTGGAACAGCAACCTCATCAGGATGGTCATCAGCCTGAGGCCTGAGCTGGGTGCCTGCGCTGCGGTCTATGCATGGCATTTACTGTCATGTGTCCAAGGATGGAATCCAGAAGACCCTGCTGTCTCTGAAGGTCAGTGTCCATGATAGTGACAGATACCATATTACCTCAGCTTAGCCTTCTTCGTCTCTATAGCGCTGTAACAGCATCTATCTCAGTGGATACTATCTAGACCGCCTACCTCAAAATGAATAGTACTTATGCAGTATCGCACAGCACCCTGCATCCTGAATTGCTATACTGCATACTCGATATTTCCCCTTTGGCTGGAGAGGTGACCTGGCAAGAGCTTGACTAGATGCTGGCTGGCGATTGCTAGATCCCCTTGAAGCACACATGATCTGAAGCGGGTTGAGCATTGCGGAAGGAATGTAAAATCTCCTTGCCGATAGAATGTTCTCTTACTGAACAGCATTAGCGAGACAGGCTCTAGCTTGACCAATTATAAGGTCATACAGGCTCTATAGGCCAACACCTAGCATATGTGAAACAGGACTGTTGAATTCTGCGAGCCTGATGATTGAGAGCAGACTGACGCTACCTCTTGATCTTCCATAGCATGACATCTGATTCTTAGACACTACCCAGCACAGTGTGCATAGAGTTCCTCAATGATTTCTAGGTCGTCCATAATCTTAGCTATGAAGATTGCATCATGAACTACCAGACCTGAGGCTTAAGGGCATGAGATGATGAAGACTGTCACTCAGTCTAGGATCCGTCAGAGCAGCAATCCAGCTCTATGGCCTGCAATCTACAACGCCCTTAGAGGAAGCAAGGATCTCTGGTAGGACCCTTTGCAAGATAGTGTGAAAGATCTAGGGGTCTCGAGCAGATGATAGCTGAATCCTGAAACTACTCGCTTGATCTTCTAATTGAAATTCATAGGACAAGCTGACCTCATTCTTATGAAAGCACTTGTGCTCATGGAGGCAACTTTGCTTCTTGATTTCTGGGATCGCTTTGGGTAGCTTCTTGGCACACAAGCTCGGAGATGACTGCATTTGATTCGCCTAGTCCTCAAAAGGAGAACGAGCAGGAGGCAAGGTGGGAAGGAGGCAGTAAGGGGAAGCCAATAGCGAGATTAAGAAAATAGTAGAGGTAGAAAGACTAAGCTGCCGACAAGGGGGCAGGGCCATAAGGAGTAGAGAGCAGGGGAGGAGAAAAAGTAAGGGGAAAGAAGAGCAGGGTGTTGAACAAGAGAAGAGTAAGAAAGGGAGGAAGAGGGAGAAGATCGGAGTCAGGCGGAATAATTGAGAGAGTGAAAGCGTGGAATAGGCCTAATGGGATAAGGAGGTGGCCTAAAAAAAAAGAAGGAGAAAGACCGAAGAGGGGGGGAGGGGCAAAGAGAGTCATGCGTGAATAATACAGTTATGATCTAACCGGAAAAAAAACATGACAAAAAAATAAAAAAAAAACAAAAAAAGGTACAGTTCAATAATATAACTGAGTTTCTTCAATGTTTAATCATAAGCTTTTATCGCTTTAAGTGGTAAGAAGTCAACAGTTATTTTTAAGTAAGTTTTAATAATCTTACTGTCTTTCATGATGCAATTGTCGATTACACTACTTCTTTTTATCATTGTTCCCTCACTTCATTTTTCGATGACGAATCAATTATGTCTTCATAGCTAAGTAAATTCAATCTTTAGGTAGCTTAGTATATAGTTCTATTGTGGTTTTACATTCGTCACTGTGTGATAAATTACACATAAGTATGTGGAGGTTGAGTGATCTAGTTGTACTTATAAAGCCAGGTTACAACTCTAGTTAGAGTTTAGTTTGCATTTTCATACTTACGTACAGCATATTAGCATGATGCATATGTAATATACTTAGTTTCCAGATATTCTTCTCCAACTGAGAGACTGGGTGAGCTATCTGCTTGTTCAGCCTCTTCTTCCTTCTTCTTCAGCTGATTCTGCACTTGGGGATGATCTCTCAGCTTGGTAATCTTCATCTGAATTAGCTCTAGCTCCTCTCGGCCTTGGAGGGGTAACAGACACACCTCTGCCATCATCCAATGAGCTCTCAGAGCTTTCTTTTTGATCAGCTGACTTACTTGCCTGTGCCACAGGTGATGACACATGTGCTTGAACTGAAGGTGCTGGGTCAGCTGGCAGTGGCACAGGTGATTGAGACAGGTGAGGCTCTTGGGCCTGAGCTTCTTCTGCCTGTGACACAGCTGGTTGAGACAGCTGTGGACTTGTTGGTTTGGCAGCTTCCAAAGGCGTCACAGATCCAGCCTTTGGTGATGGGAGCACATGGGCCTCTTTGGTTGTCTGTTCTTCAGCCTCAGACACCAGAAATTGGGATGGAGACATCTATTTCTAGACATTCAGGGAGGAAATAGATTCTACACTTGTAGAACTTTGAGATTTTCTGCTTCTCCTCTGGTATGTCTGTAGACTTGACTTAGCTGGGCTAGCCACCGGTGACACCGGTGGTGGCATCTCCTTCAATTCTTGAATGGCAGATGTCTGTTGTTCAAACTGAACTTTTAAGGATGGCTTGGAGCTCTGAGTCATCTCTGAAATAGCTTCAACATATGCATCTGGCTGCCGCTTGGCTTGAGGTTCATCACTGATCACAACAGTTTCTGATCTTTTCCTTTTGGGAGCTTGAGTAGGTGCAGTAGCAGGAAGTGATGTAGGCTTGGAAACCTTTGGAAGCATAGCCCTTTTAAGCTTGAGCTCAGTTCTCAAAGCGGTTTTCTCAGGACCATTTGGCATGTCTCTGAGCTTTCCGAGAATATCATTTATCTCCATCATAAGAAGATCATCTGCAGCTATGGGAGGAATCCTTGATTCTGAACTGGCAATAGGAGGAGCTGCTCTTTGAGATTTGAACTCAGGAGACAACAGACCTCGCTTGAGTTTGATTTTAGGTTGAATGGAAGACCTCTCAAGGCCTTTTGGCAGAGTGTTAGCCTTCATGGTTAACTCACTGATTTCAAGGATGAGATGCCTATCTCTAGCATCAATATGCTAAAGTTTCAGAGGTTTGTGAGACCCTTCTGCCAAGCATTTTGTTGAAAGTTGATCCTGCTTCTCAAGTATCTTCTTTCGCAACTTAGCTTCTTTTGAATAAGATTGGCCTGACTGCATCTGCTTGTGCAAATCTGCAATTTCCCTCAAGATGGCCTTATCTGCTTCTGATGGTTCTGGAATTGCCATATATACAGGCCTTGACAACTCTGAAAGCTCAAAGCTTTTGGCGATGTATATGGTGGATAGCTGCTTCTTTACTGTTTCATCAGTTATTTCTCTCATCTGAGCTACCAGCCTATCCAACTCCTCTAGAATCAGCTTATCATGCTCAAGTTCTTCTTGAGATATTTGAGATTCTAGAACAGGTTCTCTGATAGTGAGTGTGCCTCTTGGCAGCACCACATTTGCAATGGAAGGCTTTGACCCTCTTTTAGCTAGTTGCTTCTGCTTCTTAGCTGCTTCCTTCCCCAAGGATGTGTGCTCAACAGCAGCTGAGGATCTTGTCCTCTTGGGGGGAGCACGGTGAGCTGAACTGGATTTACCAGCTTGAGAAGCTGATTTCTTTGCAACTGCTTTCCTCTGCCTATAAGCCCTTTGGCTTGCCTTTCTTCTCTCAGCAACCTCTGCTTTCTGTCTCAGCCTCTCTCTTTCCTGATCTGAATCTGAAATTGTAATCTCAAAGCTAGATGCTTCTGGGTCAGACCACTGCATCCCACTGTCAGCTTTCTCAGATCCTGAAGACATCTGTAGAAACCAGATAGATAAGACAGAATATAGGTAAGAGGTGTTCCTGAGATGCAAAAGATAGTAGCTGTGTGAGACACCTGTGTGAAAATGAGGAGACACAGGTGGGGACTTGATAACAAACCGAGGTCTCAGTTTGAATAAACTTGCCTGTGTGACAGGTGAGACCCTAGCGGTGACACAGCTACGAGCGGAGGCGGACGATAGATTTTAGAAATCTAGAGATTTACTGGTTTTCGGTGGTTAATTTCGAGCAATATAGGTTCTGAAAGATTATCAGGAGCTAAACCAACCCTAACAACTAACAATGCGCTAATGGATTAGGCTTTAGAGCAAAAACATAAGCCCTAAGCAAGAACAGGCACAAAGTAGGGCTGATGGAAGCTTACTTTGAGCAAAGATTGATAATGCGCGGATGAATTGATGCTGGAGCTCTTCAGAAAGCTTTCTTCGATGCTTCGAAAGATTTCGAGTGGCGGAAACGTTGATTTCGTCGAGAATTTAGAGTTTTGGCGCACAGCGGAAGTTTGGGGTTTTAACGTAGAACGTGGGTTCTGTGGAAAACGTATCAATCCCTTATATAGGCCGAAGGGGTATAAGGTGGTTGTGTCACAGCTGACAGAGGAACCTGTGACACAGGTGAGTAGACAAAATACCCTAGGGCCTACGAAAATCAAAATCATTCACCTGAGACACAGATGGATAGCTCAGGTCACAGGTATTTCATTCATAGAACACCAAGATAGAGAGAATTTGATAAGAGAGCAAGCATATAGGCACTATGAGGAGATCCTTATGCAATCTTTCCAATGTCAGTTTGCTAGAAAATCAATCAAGCAAAACTAAAACTGACATGAGTCGATTTTGAAAATAGGTACACCATAATGTGCACACACAGCTAAAAAAAAATCTCTACTCTATGCATAAAACACATACACCTGTGACACAGGTGATCAATACAGATGAGCATGTAAGGCATATAAATGGCAGAACATATGAGCTAGACTGTAATGACCCTAAACCTTAAAGCACGAGATCAGTAAAGATCGTCGTGGCTAAATTGGAGTTCCTCTCATACATGCATGCATTTAGGTCATCTGATTTTAGCTTCGATTTAAAAACCCTAACGTATGACCCGAAAACACTCTTAAGCGAGACCCAGACCTTTTTAAATTGGTTCGACCTGAAAAACCCGAGAAGGCATGACATGGAATCGGCGTTAGATAAAACTTTTTAATTAACTTCACCAAAACATGACTAACAATTTTCTTAAGGTCTATATATATATATATATATAGACGTCTGAGAAACCTCACCCAAGTCCTCGAGCCAACGAAGTAAAGATGCACCATTAAACTTAATCCTCTTCCCTCTTCGAGCAAAGTTAATTATATGAACTCCTACTTCTCCAAAATAAACGAAATATTGCATTTAAACGTTAACTATCTTATTGACCCCAAACCCTGAGGTTTTGAGGAACATTTGAAGGGATAATTCAGGTACGTAACGTTCAAATTTCATTTCTGGAACCCTAGTTAATTTAGCGTTAGAGCAGCAAAGAACAAAAACAAAAGAAAATAAAAATACCTCACTGCCCGTAGGTCCCGCCGGCAGCTCTTGTCCTCCACGTAACAAACCCATCAGGCTTCCTTTTTCCCCCCTTTTCTTTTCTTCACCCGCTGGCAGTTCAATTTCTCCACCTGGCCAACATGCCCCTTTTCTTCTCCACGTGCCCCAGGCGGCCTGCCCCTGCTCTTCCTTTTCCCCCACTGCCGCACGCCTCCTTCTTCATCCTCAGCACCTCAGCACCAGCTCCCCAAGAACCCCCCTGCCGCCATGGGCCTCCACGCCGCCGCCTCCCTAGGGCCCGCCGAGGTCTGCCTCGGCTGCCCCGTGGCCGCGCGCCGCCGCTCCAAGCCCGCCGCCGGCCACCCGTAGCTTCCCCGGCGCTCCTCCCACCAAGCGCCGTCGCCCTAGCTCCCTGCCGGCCTCCCGAGCTCCGGCTCCCCCGCCGCTCCCCCACCGCGCACCGCGCCCCAACCTCTCCTCCGCCGCCGGCTCCCCCTGCGGCTCACCCGCCGCCACCGCCATAGGGCCCCCCTTCCACCGGCGCCCACCGGGCTGCTGCCCTCGCCGCTCTGCCGCATCTCCCCTGCGCCGTCGCTCCCTCTGCCGCGCCGGCGTTGCTCTCCTCCAGGGCAAGCCCCGGACCGCCACTCCCCTCCACCAGATCCACGCCACTCGCCGCTCCCCTCTGCTAGCTCCGCCGCCCTCTCCCTTGCCGGCCGCCGTGCCACCTCCCCTGTGCCGCTTCACCCGCCCGTCGCCCGCCTTGCTCCCGCCGCCCCGACCACCCCGTTCGAGCCCTGCGCCGAGCCCGGGTTCCACCCCAGGGCGGCCGCCGCGCCCCCTTGGTCGCTCGCGCCCGCCGGCTGCCACCGCCGGCAACTCCCTCCGGCTCCCCGTGCGCCGCCGCTCCCCGAGCTCCACCCGCATGCCGCATCCCCGGCGCCCGAGGTCCTGCTGCCACCCTCCGCCGGTCGCCCGTGCTCCCCAGTAGCGCCGCCACTCCCCTCGGCAAGCGCCGTCGCCCAGCTCCCTCACCCCTGCTCGCCGCAGCGCCGCCGCTCCCTGGTGCGTCGCCAGCAACCGCCCCTGCCCCGGTCGGCTGTCACCAACGCCGACGAGGCCCGCCCGCTGCCGCTGCCACGGATCCGCCGGCCTTGCCTTCGGCTTCTCCAACCCGCCGCACCTCCTCCTTGCCACCTGCTCCACTGCGCGCCTCGCCGCATCCACCACCTGTTGATGCAATGCTTTCCGGCTTTCCAATAGGTGGCGCGTCATGGCGTGGCCCCGTTCGTCAAAGAGTACCCCCCATCCAAGGTCAAACAAGGGAGAAGCTGCCGGTTGCCTGAAGCTGGAACAAAATGGAGTGAAGGAGAAGAAGAGAAGTCGCGTGAAGATGGCGAGATGGTATCATACCTGAAGCCGGTCCCCGACTCGTCAACGTCGTTGTTGAGTTCCCCGGGTTCGCGCGTCAGGGGTAATGCCCTCTTCTTTGTTGGTGCGATGACTGAGTAGTAATACGTTAGATTGCTATGACTTGTGCGATCTCGGTTAGTTGAGATTAAGGGTAAATAGTAGGTATCGTCGACACCTGCGTGTAGACTATTTGCTTGCCCAATTCTGATAAAATGGGTGAGGGATAACGCCAGTGTTATCTCTTGCGGCTCAGAGTTGCTTAAAAACAAAAGGAGTAACCTTGATTAAGAATGTGACTGTGTTAAGGTATTAACTGAGTTCATGTCGAACGGGTTATAAGGTTTGGTTAAATGGAAAGCTAAGCTCTATTCAACTGATCAGTATTGTTCGGTTGGTGCACGGGTTGGTTAAGGGCTGAGATAACCATTAGTTAGCAAGCAATGCACTGATTCACCTAGCCAGTCCATTAAAAACTCACTAACTAAGTCAGCTCATATAATCATCGCACCGATTGAATCGTGTGTTAGCACATAGCTAACCAGTGGACTCAACCTACGTGATACGTTAATGGCGAGATTAGCTAAATTCTTTTCCTTACTGAGAAGAAGACAGGAAACGCTAAATATGATTAAGCTAGTAGAACTCGCAAGAGAATGTAAACGACTGTCAAAAGTATGAACCTAGAGAATCTAGCTTAACAGTCAAAATTAAAATAGTTGGTGTCATAATTCGCCTAACGGCCAGAAAATACTCGCGACCCATGTTTTCACCCCTACTACGAATCAATCAAACGAGCCCTAACCCTACTTATAGCGTTAAAACCTTTCTCCTTCGTTGCATATCGTATCCCATGCATGCCTCCATATTCTAGGTTTATCCACGATTAAAGTTACACCCCAGCTAAAACTAAACCAGCATATGGAACGAACACTAACCCGCTTACGCAATTGTATACTTCTTTAATCCACCGTAGTTGCATTCATGTCAGTTGCATCCGTGCATGTTCGTCATTTTCAAATTAGTCTCTTAGGGTTGCTTTTTCCCCTTTTTAGAGGTCGCTTGCTTCTTACCGGTGTTTTGAGTATCCTGGAATTCTCGCGCATGCTTCCCGTACTTCCCCAAGCAACCAGGCAAGCAGAGCTTGTTGCATCTTCTATTTGTTCAGTACTTGTTTTTACTTATATATATATGTGTGATGTGTGGATTGTTACTTAGGACTTGTGGTCGTCATCGGTTAAACTAGCATGACTAGGGTATGCGGTGAATTAGGTCTGGTCATGGTTGAGTTGGAATCGATGAACTAATTACTTGAACATATTGAAGTGAGATGTGAGAGTCGAAGGGAAAGTGTCAGATGGATAAAGTTGGTATCATTGGAGTGGCATGTTGCGACCGGGGGAAGAAGTTGTCGCGATACCAACCCTGAGGTGACTCCATCGTGATTACTCCCCTTGTCACGCGTGGACGTTAGCGACAGCGATGCTGGGGTGTAGTTGAGGTAAGACTAAGACCCTTGGGAGGCTAGCTACCTACAAGGGATAAGGCACTCGCTGCACTCAGGGTGATCGTCTGCCGGTAACGGTCCGAGAGATTAAATTGAGGTGTGGTGGTGATGGTACCCTGTCAATGTGGAGATATTGAGATGAGATTATTGCCCCACGTAACTGGGAGCTTATGTGAAAGAATATTGCCCCACGTAACTGGGAGCTTATGTGAAAGAATATTGCCCCACGTAACTGGGAGCTGATGTGAATATTGTCCCACGTAACTGGGAGATGGCAAGTGAGCCACTGAGTTTGTATTTTTAGCACATGTGACTAGTGGTTACCATCACGCCCCCTATTTTGAGGTATATGAAAATCTGAGTTGTTGGTGATCTCATGTTATTCCTTGTGATGTTGGTGGAGTACTGGTATTGTCTAGATTTTGTTAATCGTATGTGCATCATGTTTGATTATGTTACACTAGTATGCTTAGGACATCTAATCAAGCACGAATAAGACTTGCGAGTACTTTGTACTCACCTAGGACTCTCCTAGATCATTGCAGGTGAGCCAGAGGTCGAGGAGTTCTTCGATGATGTCTAGTGCATGGTTTCTATTCCTTGGTTGGCTATCGACTCAGGGATTTTCTGTGGATTTTGGTCTGCGGTCATCGTACCGCTGTGGGTCTCATTACTGTTATTCCGCTGTCGTTTAACTTTTCCGTACTCGGATATGTTCCGGTTATGGCCGGCTGATGTAAACTTAAAGTGCGATGTGGACTATTAGCTTAATATCGTAATGTAGAGTTTGTGCTGTGATATCCGAGTGGTTACTTGCGGTTGCCCATGTACTATGCGTGTATGTGATGAAGTATGTGGATAACTGTGCAGAGGTATTGTTGCGTGCTAGGGTTGCGTTTCATGATGGCAGAGGTGAGCGAACCACTAGTCCGATGTAGCTTTGGTGAAGTCAATCCAGGGGACTCGTCCCGTACTCGCTAAGCCTCCTACGACCGTCACGCCTCGCGCTGACGGCAGAGCAGAGCTGGATTCTCCCAGAGTCGCACCTCGGGGCTAGGTTAGGTTGAGGGGATGTGTATCCCGGGCTCTAGTCCTCCTACGACTGTCGCGGAGCGCAGGTTTGTCACGTGACCTTACTTCTTCACTGGCATCTGGAATCTACATGTGGTTTGGGAAAGATTGGTCGCTTCCGACCGGCTCGCACGTGGCGGGTGTCGGATCGCTTCACCTTGGTGCGTACGGCGCAGGTACCGTGCCACCGGGCTAGCGAGTCCTTCGGTCCTTGGCGACTTCGCGTTTCCTTAATCATATGCGGATTCTGGGTCCGTGACAACTTGGTATCAGAGCCGAGCTGACCGTAGGAAGCCAATTGCAGGTGGTCGTTAGATAGGAACTCCCGCTGTGCCACTTAGCCAGCAAAACTATTTAAATCCTATGTTTAAAATTAATAAGTAGATTGCTCTTTATTCCTTAACCTCATCGCTCTTAGTTCTGAATTTCTTCTCTATTGCGTTTGTTTTCGCTTGTGTGGCTAACCATATCCTCTCTAACCCTAAAATTGTATAGGATGATATTTTCGAGATCAGAGTCATGCCGAAAACAAAAATTTGAGAAAGGAGTAGATGATTAATGAGTTTATTTGGATTATAGGGCTATGTAAATCTTGGATTTTGATTGGATTATAGGAAATTGTTGGACTAATTCCTAGGTCAAAAGTCATAGTATTAGCAAATACCCTTTGGAAATTGGAGTAAGATCAGAGATAGTATATGAATTTCGGTGGGTTAACCTAAATGAGTTGGATTAATAGGAGATGCAATGGAGTGTGAAGAATTAATTGATTTAGCAAAGTGATTAATTATTGCTAGTAGATAATTTCCTGGACATTGATTCTAAATGAAAAAGTGATGGACAGAAGTAGAGATTGATTACCAGACCAATTGATTATGATTATGACTTAGCATCAAAGACGAACGGATCCTTGGTGGTTCATGATATAAGCATTATCGGAGGATCTAATGTATTCATAGGTCTTTAGTGGTAAGGACCTTAGGTTGCTGTTGGTGCCAATACTTATGATAGATCCGAAGATTGGTTTAGTCATTGGATATTGGTGAAATTAGAAGTATTGCCGTTGGGCTTGGATAATTACGAGTTGGCAGGTGATACGATAGAAGCCGTATAGATGGCAACAGCTACTATTGGATTTGGAAAGAATCAGGAGTAATAGATGAAGGGACTTAGATAAATTGTTGGATCGGTGGAATATGATTAATAATGAAGATTTTGAATACTAGTGGATGAGACAAAAATGAAGTCTATAGATGGAGGATTAATAGAAAATGATTATGGGCAAGGATAAATGTTGGATTACCATTAAGATAATACTTATGGGTTAGGTAGATGATCTTTGGAATTCGATTTTCCTATAGGAAATTGCTAAGGTAGTGATCTGCCTTTAGAAGGATGTCTTGGTGAAATAGTTGAATTCTACATGCTAAAGGATTGATTTGAGCACCATGGCATTTCTCCCCTGCGACTATGAGCATATCCCTCTTAATCCAATCGTGCGTCCTAAGGCATTTTTGATAGCTTGACTATCATACCCGAGTCAAGAGAGTGATAATCAACAGTTCCCTCCTTCCATACTTAGGTAGCATCTCAGATAAACAACAGTTCTTTCGTCCATTTCAGTGTAAGTGAACGGTAAGATCAGCCCACCAATTGTGCAGGTTCTAACTCCTTTCTGCTCTTCGACGTGGATATCCGCCTTCCCCCTCCCAAGAAACTCTCTTATGGACTCTTTTTAGTTGCCCATAAATTCATCTAAAGAAGTTGGTAAGTCCTCACCTCCCGTGGTTATGTTGGAGGATCAACTTTTCCAAGCTTAAGCTAATCTCCTGAATGCTCATAATATCTTGCTTTACCTCAAGGATGTGAATCTGTACATGATAGATTATTCAGAATTGATGCCATGCATTCGGTATTCTCGAACGTTTTTGTGCCCATGTTAGCACGTCAATAGGGAGCCTGATCACCTCCTCGTTGATAGCGCTAGGTGCGGTACGGAACTGTTCTTCAGTCCCGACAATTTTGAACTATCATCTGTACAGCATGATACATCCAAACCATTTTCATCCAATAAACCTTGCTAGTAAAATTGAACGAAACCTCCTACCAATCTTAAAGATGTTCCATTCCACACTTGAACTAAAATCATGTGCTCATACCAGTTCCTCCCACTCAAACCACCAATCTCAAATTCTGAGCTTGTAGGACTGTCGATCCTCGCAACGTCTCCTAGTTGCTTTTGCTCTTTCTACCTTTGCCTCTCCTCTTAATGGAGTGTAGAGCCTATTAAAGCTGGAACACCGTAGAAGGAGTCATTTCCAAGAAAAATAATGATCTGATTTGGTTTTCCTCTTTCCAGAACTAGTGTAAAAGTCGATAAGTGATTCTGCTTTCTCACTATCGAAAGCTTAGTATCTCATCAAAGTCTTGCTGCAAACTGAACACCTCTTCTGCTCTTCTCTACCATTAGGAATCTCAGGACGAGATTCTTTTAAGGGGGGTAGGTTTTGTAATGACCCTAAACCTTAAAGCACGAGATCAGTAAAGATCGTCGTGGCTAAATTGGAGTTCCTCTCATACATGCATGCATTTAGGTCATCTGATTTTAGCTTCGATTTAAAAACCCTAACGTATGACCCGAAAACACTCTTAAGCGAGACCCAGACCTTTTTAAATTGGTTCGACCTGAAAAACCCGAGAAGGCATGACATGGAATCGGCGTTAGATAAAACTTTTTAAATTAACTTCACCAAAACATGACTAACAATTTTCTTAAGGTCTATATATATATATATATATAGACGTCTGAGAAACCTCACCCAAGTCCTCGAGCCAACGAAGTAAAGATGCACCATTAACTTAATCCTCTTCCCTCTTCGAGCAAAGTTAATTATATGAACTCCTACTTCTCCAAAATAAACGAAATATTGCATTTAAACGTTAACTATCTTATTGACCCCAAACCCTGAGGTTTTGAGGAACATTTGAAGGGATAATTCAGGTACGTAACGTTCAAATTTCATTTCTGGAACCCTAGTTAATTTAGCGTTAGAGCAGCAAAGAACAAAAACAAAAGAAAATAAAAATACCTCACTGCCCGTAGGTCCCGCCGGCAGCTCTTGTCCTCCACGTAACAAACCCATCAGGCTTCCTTTTTCCCCCCTTTCTTTTCTCACCCGCTGGCAGTTCAATTTCTCCACCTGGCCAACATGCCCCTTTTCTTCTCCACGTGCCCCAGGCGGCCTGCCCCTGCTCTTCCTTTTCCCCCCTGCCGCACGCCTCCTTCTTCATCCTCGGCACCTCAGCACTAGCTCCCCAAGAACCCCCCCTGCCGCCATGGGCCTCCACGCCGCCGCCTCCCTAGGGCCCGCCGAGGTCTGCCTCGGCTGCCCCGTGGCCGCGCGCACGCCGCTCCAAGCCCGCCGCCGGCCACCCGTAGCTTCCCTGGCGCTCCTCCCACCAAGCGCCGTCCGCCCTAGCTCCCTCCGGCCTCCCGAGCTCCGGCTCCCCCGCCGCTCCCCTACCGCGCACCGCGCCCCCAACCTCTCCTCCGCCACCGCTCCCCCTGCGGCTCACCCGCCGCCACCGCCATAGGGCCCCCCCCTTCCACCAGCGCCCACCGGGCTGCTGCCTTCGCCGCTCTGCCGCATCTCCCCTGCGCCGTCGCTGCCTCTGCCGCGCCGGCTTGCTCTCCTCCAGGCAAGCCCCGGACCGCCACTCCCCTCCACCAGATCCACGCCACTCGCCGCTCCCCTCTGCTAGCTCCGCCGCCCTCTCCCTTGCCGGCCGCCGTGCCCACCCTCCCCTGTGCCGCTTCACCCGCCCGTCGCCCGCCTTGCTCCCGCCGCCCCGACCACACCCGTTCGAGCCCTGCGCCGAGCCCGGGTTCCACCCCAGGGCGGCCGCCGCGCCCCCTTGGTCGCTCGCCCCGCCGGCTGCCACCGCCGGCAACTCCCTCCCGGCTCCCCGTGCGCCGCCGCTCCCCGAGCTCCCACCCGCATGCCGCATCCCCGGCGCCCGAGGTCCTGCTGCCACCCTCCGCCGGTCGCCCGTGCTCCCCAGTAGCGCCGCCACTCCCCTCGGCAAGCGCCGTCGCCCAGCTCCCTCACCCCTGCTCGCCGCAGCGCCGCCGCTCCCCTGGTGCGTCGCCAGCAACCGCCCCTGCCCCGGTCGTCTGTCACCAACGCCGACGAGTGCCGCCCGCTGCCCGCTGCCCACGGATCCGCCGGCCTTGCCTTCGGCTTCTCTCTCCAACCCGCCGCACCTCCTCCTGCCACCTGCTCCACTGCGCGCCTCGCCGCATCCACCACCTGTTGATGCAATGCTTTCCGGCTTTCCAATAGGGTGGCGCGTCATGGCGTGGCGTTCGTCAAAGAGTACCCCCCATCCAAGGTCAACAAGGAGAAGGCTGCCGGTTGCCTGAAGCTGAAACAAATGGAGTGAGGAGAAGAAGAGAAGTCGCGTGAAGATGGCGAGATGGTATCATACCTGAAGCCGGTCCCCCGACTCGTCCACGTCGTTGTGAGTTCCCCGGGTTCGCTGCGTCAGGGGTAATGCCCTCTTCTTGTTGGTGCGATGACTGAGTAGTAATACGTTAGATTGCTATGACCTTGTGCGATCTCGGTTAGTTGAGATTAAGGGTAAATAGTAGGTATCGTGCGACACCTGCGTGTAGACTATTTGCTTGCCCAATTCTGATAAAATGGGTGAGGGATAACGCCAGTGTTATCTCTTGCGGCTCAGAGTTGCTTAAAAACAAAAGGAGTAACCTTGATTAAGAATGTGACTGTGTTAAGGTATTAACTGAGTTCATGTCGAACGGGTTATAAGGTTTGGTTAAATGGAAAGCTAAGCTCTATTCAACTGATCAGTATTGTTCGGTTGGTGCACGGGTTGGTTAAGGGCTGAGATAACCATTAGTTAGCAAGCAATGCACTGATTCACCTAGCCAGTCCATTAAAAACTCACTAACTAAGTCAGCTCATATAATCATCGCACCGATTGAATCGTGTGTTAGCACATAGCTAACCAGTGGACTCAACCTACGTGATACGTTAATGGCGAGATTAGCTAAATTCTTTTCCTTACTGAGAAGAAGACAGGAAACGCTAAATATGATTAAGCTAGTAGAACTCGCAAGAGAATGTAAACGACTGTCAAAAGTATGAACCTAGAGAATCTAGCTTAACAGTCAAACTTAAAATAGCTTAGTGTCATAATTCGCCTAACGGCCAGAAAATACTCGCGACCCATGTTTTCACCCCTACTACGAATCAATCAAACGAGCCCTAACCCTACTTATAGCGTTAAAAGCCTTTCTCCTTCGTTGCATATCGTGTCCCATGCATGCCTCCATATTCTAGGTTTATCCACTGATTAAAGCTGTACCACACAGCTAAAACCAACCCAGCAACTGGAATGAACACTAACCCGCTCTACGCGATTGTATACTTACTTTAATCCACCGTAGTTGCATTCATGTCAGTTGCATCCGTGCATGTTCGTCATTTTCAAATTAGTCTCTTAGGGTTGCTTTTTCCCCTTTTTAGAGGTCGCTTGCTTCTTACCGGTGTTTTGAGTATTCTGGAATTCTCGCGCATGCTTCCCGTACTTCCCCAAGCAACCAGGCAGCAGAGCTTGTTGCATCTTCTATTTGTTCAGTACTTGTTTTTACTTATATATATGTGTGTGATGTGTGGATTGTTACTTAGGACTTGTGGTCGCCATCGGTTAAACTAGCATGACTAGGGTATGCGGTGAATTAGGTCTGGTCATGGTTGAGTTGAATCGATGAACTAATTACTTGAACATATAGAAGTGAGATGTGAGAGTCGAAGGGAAAGTGTCAGATGGATAAAGTTGGTATCATTGGAGTGGCATGTTGCGACCGGGGGAAGAAGTTGTCGCGATACCAACCCTGAGGTGACTCCATCGTGATTACTCCCCTTGTCACGCGTGGACGTTAGCGACAACGATGCTGGGGTGTAGTTGAGGTAAGACTAAGACCCTTGGGAGGCTAGCTACCTACAAGGGATAAGGCACTCACTGCACTCAGGGTGATCGTCTGCCGGTAACGGTCCGAGAGATTAAATTGAGGTGTGTGTGGTGATGGTACCCTGTCAATGTGGAGATATTGAGATGAGATTATTGCCCCACGTAACTGGGAGCTTATGTGAAAGAATATGGCCCCACGTAACTGGGAGCCGATGTGAAAGAATATTGCCCCACGTAACTGGGAGCTGATGTGAATATTGTCCCACGTAACTGGGAGATGGCAAGTGAGCCACTGAGTTTGTATTTTTAGCACATGTGACTAGTAGTTACCATCACGCCCCCTATGTTGAGGTATATGAAATTTGAGTTGTTGGTGATCTCATGTTATTCCTTGTGATGTTGGTGGAGTACTGGTATTGTCTAGATTTTGTTAACGTATGTGCATCATGTTTGATTATGTTATACTAGTATGCTTAGGACATCTAATCAAGCACGAATAAGACTTGCGAGTACTTTGTACTCACCTAGGACTCTCCTAGATCATTGCAGGTGAGCCAGAGGTCGAGGAGTTCTTCGATGATGTCCTAGTGCATGGTTTCTATTCCTTGGTTGGCTATCGACTCAGGGATTTTCTGTGGATTTTGGTCTGCGGTCATCGTACGCTGTGGGTCTCATTACTGTTATTCCGCTGTCGTTTACTTTTCCATACTCGGATATGTTCCGGTTATGGCCGCTGATGTAAACTTAAAGTGCGATGTGGACTATTAGCTTAATATCGTAATGTAGAGTTTGTGCTGTGATATCCGAGTGGTTACTTGCGGGTTGCCCATGTACTATGCGTGTATGTGATGAAGTATGTGGATAACTGTGCAGAGTATTGTTGCGTGCTAGGGTTGCGTTTCATGATGGCAGAGGTGAGCGAACCCACTAGTCCGATGTAGCTTTGGTGAAGTCAATCCAGGGGACTCGTCCGTACTCGCTAAGCCTCCTACGACCGTCACGCCTCGCGCTGACAGGCAGAGCAGAGCTGATTCTCCCAAGAGTCGCACCTCGGGGCTAGGTAGGTTGAGGGGATGTGTATCCCGGCTCTAGTCCTCCTACGACTGTCGCGGACGCGCAGGGTTTGTCACGTGACCTTACTTCTTCACTGGCATCTGGAATCTACATGTGGTTGGGAAAGATTGGTCGCTTCCGACCGGCTCGCACGTGGCGGGGTGTCGGATCGCTTCACACTTGGTGCGTACGGCGCAGGTACCGTGCCACCGGGCTAGCGAGTCCTTCGGTCCTTGGCGACGTTCGCGTTTCCTAATCATATGCGGATTCTGGGTCCGTGACATAGACACCAAGCCAATCCTTTTTATTGAAGATTAGAGACATCAATGATATTCAATTCACTCCTCAGAGCACATAACCTAGTCTCATCTAAGGGCTTGGTGAAAATATCAGCTAATGTTTTTCAGTCCTTACATGGCACAGCTGTATATCTCCCTTCTCAACATGATCTCTCAGGAAGTGGTGCCTCACTTCAATGTGTTTGATCTTTGTGGTGTACTGGGTTGTTGGGCTAACTTGATTGCACTTTCATTATCACAGAAGAGGGTACTTGATTAAAAGATACGTTGAATCTTTCAAGGTTTGCATCATCCATAATAACTGAGCACAACAACTACCAGCAGCTATATACTCAGCTTCTGCAATGGAAAGGGCTACTGAGTTTTGTTTCTTGGATGACCAGGACACTAAGGAATGCCTAGAAATTGACAAGTACTAGAGGTGCTTTTCGGTCAACCTTACACCCTGCATAGTCACTATCAGAATAGCCAACTAGCTCAAAATTTGCACCTTTAGGATACCATAAACCAAAGCTGAGATTTGAATCAAGTATCTCAGTATCCTCTTACTGCAACTCTGTGATAGTCCTTAGGATTAGCTTGAAATCTAGCACACATGCATACACTCAACATAATGTCTGGCCTAGATGCACATAACTAAAGCAGGGATCCTATCATGGATCTAAACTCTTTCTGATCAGCAGACTTACCTTCGATGTTTAGGTCCAGATGACCATTGTTTTGCATGGGAGTATGAATAGACTTTGCATCCTTCATGCCAAACTTGGTGATGATGTCTTTGGTGAACTTTTCTGTGAAACGAATGTACTTCCTTGAGTTGTTTGATCTGAAGTCCTAGGAAGTACTTGAGTTCTCCATCCAAAGACATCTCAAAACTTTTTGGTCATCATCTGGCTAAACTCATCACTCATGGAGCGTTAGTACTGCCAAATATTATGTCATCGACATATTTGGCACACAAATAAATCCTTTCCATTTTTCTTAGTGAATAGAGTTGTGTCTACTAAGCCCATTTTAAATCCATTCTTGATCAGAAATTCTTTCAATGTGTCATACCATGCTCTAGGTGCTTGTTTTAAACCATAGAGTGCTTGTGTAGTTTATAAACATGGTGTGGTTTCTTATCATCTTCAAAACCAGGTGGCTGTTCAACATAAACAAGTTCAGAGAGTTTACCATTTAGGAAAGCAGATTTCACATCCATCTGATAAAGCTTGATGTTATGATGAACGCATAAACAAGGAGGATCCTGATGGCTTCAAGTCTTGCAACTGGAGCAAATGATTTCTCCAAAGTCCAGACCCTCCACTTGTGTAAACCCTTGAGCCACAAGTTTGGCTTTGTTCCTTACCACTTGTCCATTTGTATCTTGCTTGTTCCTGAAGACCCATTGTTGTTCCAATCACATTATGATCATTAGGTCTTTCTACCAGGGACCACACTTGATTTCTCTCGAACTGATTCAACTCTTCATGCATAGCATTTATCTAATCAGCATCCATGAGAGCTTCCTTTATGTTCCTGGGTTCAACACTGGAAACAAAAGAGTAATGTTCATAGAAATTAGCAATTCGAGAACGAGTAGTCACTCCCCTATTAATGGCACCGATGATGTTGTCTACAGGGTGATCCTTCTGCAGCCTACTGATCACAAGGGGTTCGGGTCAACCACCGGTGTCACAGCTGATGGTGTTGCCTGTGACACAGCTGGTTCTTCCTGCGATACAGCTGGCTGAGATAGGTACTCTGCATCCAAGAGATCATTGGTTGGGTTGTACTCGAGCTCGATGTCTTCATCTCCAGTGTCTTCATTTAGTGATGGAGAAAGTGGTTCTTGATCACTTGGTGAGATAGGTTCTTCCTTGACAGTAGGTCTGATCTCACCAGTTGACTTCTTTTGAATGTCCACATTCCCTACATCATTAGCAACTTGCTCTCCTTGGGAGCCATAAGACTCATCAAAGTTCACATCTACAGATTCTTCAACAACCTTTGTGAGAGTGTTGAATACTCTATAAGCATGATAATTAGTAGCATAGCCAAGGAATATACCAACATCAGTTTAGCTTCAAACTTAGTAAGGCGTTTGCCCTTCCTAAGGATGTAGCACTTACAACCGAGTACTCTGAAGTATGAGACATTTGGCTTTGTGTTGGTGAGCAGCTTATATGGAGTCTCTTGAGTAGTGGATGTAGATATATCCTGTTGATGGAGTGGTAGGCAGTGTTGACAGCTTCAGCCCAAAATCTTGGTGAAGTCTTGTACTCATCTAGCAATGTCCTTGCCATCTCTATCAGGGTTCTGTTCTTCCTTTCCACTACTCCATTTTGCTGTGGAGCATATGGACTTGATAGCTCATGCTTGATTCCATGCTTGTCCAGAAATGCTTCCACCTTTGAGTTTTGAACTCAGTCCCTTGTCACTCCTGACCTTGACAAGGTTTACTTTCCACTCATTTTATACTCTGACAATGAGGTGCTT